>WHNR01000037.1:787500-904175 GCA_009859135.1 Formica selysi
TAGTTTATTCGCTTACAGCTATGCGGCGCACTATTCACTTTCTATACCCGTGTTCAAGTTCTTGTCACGAGCGTATATAATGCCTGCAAAATGCGGCTAATAACCGTAATTATTTCTATCAGTTTAATTTCTGATACGACTCCCATACCGGGAATTCAGATATTGAACTGATTTTTAGAAAATCAGACAGATAAATGTCCGATTTTCACTTATTCGGAAAGAAATTATCCAAATAAGTGAAAATCGTTTGTTATTATATCTATTTAAGATATAAAATAGAAATTAACTTCCATATAAATAAAATATTTTAATTTTGATTTAATTTCATAAATTAAATTATTCAAATTTTCCTATATATATATTACATTAATATATATTATTAATATTATAAATTTATGTTATTAATACAAACGTCAGAAAATGACATCTCGTGAAGGTGATCAACTATTGACGTCATTTTTGAATCTTATGAGACCTAACTTTAGGACGCCTAATTGATTATTTTGTGACCAAAATTTACTGTCATTTTGCTACTTGGAATCGAGACCTTTTAAATGTTTAAATCCATTTAAATGTACCATTTTATATAAATGTCTAGAAACTGCTCGATTTCTGCTGTCAATCTGCCGTCAGATTGCGCGCAGGCTCTGCGTGATTTCTGCTGCCAATCTGCTCACATTGCCTGTCAGCAGGCTCTGTCGACAAAACCTGAGCTTAATTTGGTCACAGATGGCTATGGTTTTGGCATGGAATTCTGATTAAATTTGCTGCCAATCTGCGCGCATGCTGCTAGCATTTTGCTATCTGGGATCAAAGAGTACCGAAGTCTCGCTCGCCAGGCTCCCTTTATCTGTAATCTTTGACGTGTATATGTCATCTTATTATAGAAAATAAAATCTCTGTATTTCGCATTTTATATATCTGAAAATAATTGTAATGGATTAATTACATTTTTGCGATTAAAATGACACTAAATATGACAAATCGGATTATTTTTAATGAAATAAGTAATCATAATTTTAATTATATAATTGATTAAAAATTATCCGATTTCGTGTTTCATATTATTTTAATTGGTAAAATATCATGAATTCATTGTAATTATTTTCGTATCAATAAGCGCGAAAAACAAAAATTTTACAGTAACGGTATATAATGCGAGAGATTATAAATAAAGCGAGCCCCGCGAGCGAGACTTCGGAAGTCTTTCATGTTAGCTATCTCGCTTGCTCCTCATTCGTTCTCTCTCTCTCTCTCTCTCTCTCTCTCTCTCTCTTTCTCTGCTTGTTCTTTATTGTATTCTTTCATTCCCATTATTATAATCTTTTATTTGTTCGTCTTTTATTCTTTCTATTCTTGTTTTCCTATATGATAATAAATTAATTTATTCATCTTTAGTTTATAAAGCATAAATAAGATATTGTATATTTTATAAATAAAAAAAGTATTATGTATGTGTGCGTGTGCGTGTGTATTTTTGTATGTGCATGTTGTATTTAACTATAGTGAAACGTATTTATGTATTGTATTAACTATAGTGAAATAAAAAAAGAAAATAACTTGTATTGTATATCTCATTTATGCTGTATAAAATAAAAATAAATAAATAAATTTATTTATTTTTATGTAAGGAGACGAGAATAGAAAGAATAAAAGTTGAGCAAATAAAAGAATATAATAATGGGAATAAAAGAATACAATAATGAACGAGCAGAGAGAGAGAGAGAGAGAGAGAGAGAGAGAGAGGGGGGGAGAGAGAAGCGCGAGTGAACGCGTAAGTGAATATGCGAGGAGCATGAAGCTAAGCGATACGTAGTACATAGCGAGCGAGCGATTAGAAAGAGACAGAGCGTATGATTGAGAGAAAAAAGATACTGCAATAATGTTAGTGCGTACATGTATATTACTCTCACACGCATGAAAGAGACGAAGATAGTACGATTATGTCTGTCTTTGTCATGTACGATTGCAGCTCTGTCTATCGCGACATCACGCAACTAATCTACTGCTCTGTTTTACTCTTGAGCCTCCATCTCGCACACACACATATGCACGAAAATTTTATTTTGCAAAATCTTTTTTATAAAGCTTCTAAACTCACTTCTCTAAGCTCACTTATACTCTTTGATGAAATGCCGAGTGCGGGGTTTACTGATTAGGCACGAGCAGATTACAAATCTTTTATATTAAGTAAATGTTGACGGCACAAGCCGATAACTAAACTGTAATTTTATCATTTTTTTTCACTTTTCATATGAAATGTTAAACTCCGCACTCCGTTATTATGTATACTTTAATTGTGGAAAAGGATTTTTTGATATCTATAATCAACAAAAAGATTTTGCAAAATAAAGTTTTTATCGATAAAACAGACCCTTTGGGATCCCCTTAATACATACTTACAAAAACTGATATACGTAATATATAATATGTAATATTTACAACATGAATAAGAATATGATTCAAAGAATAGTTATAATTATATTATTTGCAAATTCTGTTTGTGTTCCTATAAAATGAAATTATTTTTTTTTTTGCTCATTCTATATTTATATTATGACTATCTATACTTTCAGCAAAAATATGACTACATTGAAAGCTTATACAATAATAGAATTTGAGGATGGCCTGGCAATAGTCCCTTCACATTGGTTAAGGGATGATGAAACAAAATGCGCTTATCCCACTTTTCGGGATCCTGCAAAAATAAAAAAAGCTGTCGCGTCACAATTCTTCCTTGAAGAAAACAATCCGAACTGGAAAATATATGATGTCGTACGGATTTTTTATAGAACAAGTTCGATTCAATTTTCGAAAATTTGATTATTATATTAATTATTTATAAATATATTGATTTGTCTTTTTTATGATGTTTGTTTGTATTTTCAGATTCATACGAAAAAGCAAAAGAAAAGCTACTCATTGCTGAAAATGTATCAGATTTAACGGCTGATGAAAATACAGAAGATGAGATCAAAAGATGCGACAAAGACAAAAAATCGAGACATGTGCGAGCTAAGAAAAATTATTCTTCGTCGGAGGAATATGAATCCGATTCTGGCAGAAATAAAAAAGGAACTAAATTACTACCTTTCCAAAAATTCCAGAGAAATTATATATTACGAATAATAAGATTTCTGCAAGTCAGAAGTTTCATACTTCCATACCATCGTCATGTAATGTAGAAAGATCAAAATCTGAATGTCAAATGAGTCCTGCTATACATACTAAAAATTCATGTGAAAAAGCAACAATAAATAGATATATAGAACGGAATTTATCGAATGAAAATAGTAACTCATACAATTTTAAGATTGGAAAATATAAAAATATGTGTACTGAAAACAACAATTTAATAACTACAGAAAATGGTTAGTGATTTTAAAAATATAGTAAGATATAGCAATATATAGTAATAAATAGTAATAATATATTTATTTACAATAAAATTTGTTAATTCATTACACTAGTGTTTATTATAATTGCAGGATATTTTCCAGCAAATTACACAGATGACATAGTGAGCAGCACACAGTATCACACGATTGGCTATCAAATATGGAAATTGTAAAGTCCTGAAAATTTCTTTATTTGATAGCCAATCACGTGATATTGTGTGTTACACTGTGTCATCTGTGTGGCATGCTGGAAAACACCCAGAGATAAGTACGTACCAATATATATATACAGGGTGCGGCATTTATAGTGACGCGGGCATATTTTTCGGAAACGAAGTGAGATATCAAAAAATATTTCAGACAAAAGTTGCATGGTTTCGAGGGGGCCACATGATAAAAATATGGATTTGACCTTAAGTGGTCTTTTCAAGGTGAGGTCAATGTGGTCGATGTTTTCTTGGAACTCCCCATTTTTTATTACATATTCTTATAGCTTATCCCGAGAGCTTTCCAAAACACTATAATAAAGTATTTTTTTATTAAGTACTTTTTGTGTTATTTTATATTTTAATCTGACATATTTTGATATAAAAAATAAAATATCTCGTAAAATATTTAGTTTTCGATAATCTTACCGTAATACTTTTATGTATAGAATAATGAGACAAATCAATTAGTGTAAAGAAAAAAACAAATAATTGTTTTAAAAAATACATTGTAAATAATTACATACTTTTTCTTAAAAAACAATTATTTTTTTTTACTAATTGATTTGTCTCATTATTCTGTACATAAAAGTATTACGGTAAGATTATCGAAAACTAAATATTTTACGAGATATTTTATTTTTTATATCAAAATATGTCAGATTAAAATATAAAATAACTCAAAAAGTACTTAATGATAAAATACTTTATTATGGTGTTTTGGAAAGCTCTCGAGGTAAGCTACAAGAATATGTAATAAAAAATGGGGAGTTCCATTTAAGAAAACATCGACCACATTGACCTCATCTTGAAAAGACCACTTAAGGTCAAATCCATATTTTTATCATGTGGCCCCCTCGAAACCATGCAACTTTTGTCTGAAACATTTTTTGATATCTCACTTCGTTTCCGAAAAATATGCCCGCGTCACTATAAATGCCGCACCCTGTATACATACATGTCGATATATGTATATACATATGTAACGGGTGTACTTTTTATGAGCTCGCGGATTCGCTCGGTCGTGATCAGGGCTCGTAGAAAGTATTTGAGACACACGATATAAATAAATTTATAAAGAACTGTTAATTTATTAGGCTTCTATCGGTGCGGAAGAATAATACATAACGGCCCCGCGGAGCGGGTGCGCGGCGGATAGTAATGCGTTATTGACGGGGCGCGGCTGTTATGAATTTCGCGATCTTTATAATGAGATTCGCTGTAGTATACGCGACGCGAATATAAACACGCCGGGTAGGCGGTGCGGGGCGCGTGGTCGGTTTGTTGTGACGGTGCGCGTGGTTCACAAAAACGTGTGAATCGGTTTAAATCGCCTCGTAGGATTTCTTATACGTATGCGGTACTATTAATATCGCGTATTCCCAGATGTTATGGGATGCGTGCGATATCGAGAAATCTCGAACGGGCAGCGAACTCGCTGTCCCTTGTTTCGCACGCGGAGTACGGAGTTGACCGCCGGTGTTGAGAAAACTCAACGGGGTGGCGAACTCGCCAGCCCACAGTTCGGATGGTCGGAGCGGTCGGAAGTTAAATCGTTTTCTCGAGAACTCTCGAGAAAAGCGATCTTGGATTTTAACGGATCGTAAAGCGGTTCAGAAGCCGAGAATGCTCGGCGGAGGCTGCGTACTCGTCAACCTCGCGTTCCGTCGTATTTGCGATTTCTTAGGATCGGATCAGGAAAGTCTCGAGCGTACAGCTCGAGCGGATTCGGTTTCTGGTACGATTCTGGTAAATCTGGTGCCTGGATCTAAAAAGGCTGCCGTTATATACCCGAGCGATTAACGGTACCCGCGTCGTTCGCCCCCGGGTGGGGATAATGACGTATTGTTTTTCGGCAGGTAATTCGGTAATACGTCACCTCCCCTGGGCGAAACGACGCGGCGTTTCGGCGGGTGTCGCTCGGGCGTTCACGGCAGCGCTCGGCGGTATTCGGCTTTCCGAATCTCGGCGGCCGTATAACGGCCGTACGGTTGTTTATCGCACGGTGTATTTAATGTTTAAAAATGGGCGCTCGGCGCCTCTGCCCCTGCCCGGCCGATGTTCGCCGGGCGGCAGACTTCCGGCGGTCTACTGCCGGGTAACATATGTCCCAATGGGGGGTGCATTGTTACATCGGTCGGACGATCGGCGGTGCTTCCAGCACGCCTGGGCCGTACGGCGGTTCGGGATCTCCCAGGATCTCGTTAATTTCTTTCAATATGTCTTCTTCGATGCTCATCTTAGAAGCTTCTGAGTTCGTGATCTTTCTGGTTTCGTTGGCTTTTGATTTTTCAGCTTGTGGTGGGGTTGTTTTCCTCGATGTCTTCTTCGTCTTCCCCGTCATTGTTTTCGTCATTATTGTTGTTATTGTCTTCCGGATCATCTGTTTCGTTGTTATTGTCGTCGGTGCTATTGTTTTTATTTTCGCCGGGAGCGGGTTTCAGGTCTTGAATGTGTATATGGCGATACCATTTCCCGCGTTTGCTCCGGAGATCGACGATTACCGGCGAAATGAACCGACGTACTTCGAGCGGCCCTATGAACTTCGGCGCGAGTTTTGCATTAAATGCGTTTGCTCTGTTGGACAGCGGGTAGTTCCGTTTCCAAACATATTCTCCTAGCTTTGGTCGCCATTCTCGCCGTCGTAGATCGTAATAGCGTTGTTGTCTCTGGAACCCTCTGGCCAAGTTGATGCGCACGACTTCTTCAGCGTCTCGTAGTTGTTGTCGGACGATGTCGGGTTCTGGGGCCTCCGTAGGTGTTGGGAGGGCGGGGGCGGGTGGTACTAATTCGCGACCGTGATTTAAATAGGCTGGCGTGTATCCGGTGGCGTCGTGCGTGGCGGTGTTGTACGCGAATTGCAACGCAGGGAGATGTTCGTCCCATCCGCGATGGTCGCGATCGACGTATTGCGCTATCATTGTTTTTATTGTTCGGTTCGTACGCTCCACCGGGTTACAATGAGGAGCGCGGACGGGCGCTGTGCGGTGTTCTACATTAAAAGCTTTAAGCCTTTCGGTTAGCGGTGCGGATTTGAATTGCGTCCCGTTGTCGGAGATAATAATATCGGGACGACCGTGTCGCAGGATTACGCGCTCCGTGATCTCGCGTGTTACGGCTGGTGCCGTGGCTTTTCTTAATGGCGCGAGTTCCACCCATTTTGAAAAACGGTCTTGCATGACCAACAGCCACACGTGACCGCGACGTGATCGTGGAAGTGGGCCTACAAGGTCGACTGTGACATGTGCCCACGGTCGTGTGACGTTGGTTGCATGCATATTTCCGGCCGGTTTCTGTTGCAACGGTTTATGTGCCAGACATTTCTGGCACTGTCGTACGTATCTGGTGATTTCGCGAAACATTTCGGGCCAGTAGAACTTCTCGGCGATGCGAGCGATAGTTTTCGCGACCCCCCCGTGTCCGGCTGTGGGAGCATCGTGGTATTGTCGGAGGATCTCTTCCCGTTGTTCGCGGGGTACGCACAGTTTCCACTGTTCGTCGGCGGATGTTTCTTTAAAATCTAGACTGTGGAGTAGATGTCGATAGAGTCCGTTGTTCGTGTTTCGGTAGTCCGGGTGCGCGGCAGGATCGCGCCGGATTTTATTTATCAATCGATTGTACCAGCGGCACCGTATTGCTTGCATTGCGTTTACTTCCGGTTTTCTCGAGAGCGCGTCGGCTACGCGGTTTAGCGCCCCTCTTCGGTACTTGATTTCGTAATCGAATTGCTGGAGCTCGAATAGCCAGCGGGCGAGTCGGCCAGTCGGAGTTTCTAGTTTTTGCAACCATCGTAAGGACTGATGGTCCGTGATGACGGTGAAGGCGTATCCTTCTAAATAATTTCGCATTTTCCGTATGCCCCAAACAACCGCGAGACACTCGAGCTCCGTGGCGCTATAATTTCTCTCGGCGCCGGATAGCGTGCGACTTGCGTAGGCGATGACGCGTTCGCCGTCCTCGTGATATTGTGTGAGGACGGCTCCGAGACCGCTGGTACTCGCATCGGTTTGCAAGAAAAACCGGCGGTTAAACTCCGGGCATGCAAGTACGGGTGCTGTGGTTAACGCGTATTTTAGCTGTCGGAACGCGGCGGCTTCCTCTTCCCCCCACGCCCAGCGAGCGTTTTTTTTGGTTAGTTGCGTAAGGGGTGCGGCTAGCGTTGAGAAATTCTGTATGAATCGTCGATACCACGATGCCATCCCGAGGAATTGTCGAATTTGTTTTACCGATCGGGGTTCGGCCCAATTCGCGACCGCGCTGACTTTTTCGGGGTCCGTGTGAATTCCGGTACGGTCGACAACGTGCCCCAGGTATTTTAGGTTGTCGACGCAGAATCGACATTTGTCGGGATTTAATCGTAGGCGAGCCTGACGCAGGCGACGGAATACTTCGGCGAGCAAGTCCAAATGTTCGTCGAACGTGCGGCTAATGATAATGATATCGTCTAGGTATACGAAGACGTTTGGTTCGAGCGCGGGACCGATGACGGTATCGAGCAGGCGCTGGAATGTTGCTGGGGCGGAGTGCAGTCCGAAGGGCATCACCCGGAATTGCATCAAGCCTTTTCCCGGTACTGTGAATGCCGTTATTGGTCGGCTTTCTGGCGCAAGGGGTACTTGCCAGTACCCACTTTTTAAATCGAGCGTCGTGAGATAGCGAGCGCCGCGTAATTTGTCCAGTGTGGCGGTGACTTGCGGTAGCGGGTAAGCATCTTTCTCAGTAACTTCATTGACTTTCCGGAAGTCAATGCAGAATCGGTGCTTCCCGTCTTTCTTCTTGACGACCACGATCGGCGAGCTCCACGCGCTTCGGGATGGCTCGATTACTCCGGCTTTCTCCATCTCCTCAACTTCTGCATCGATGATGGTTTGCATTGCCGGGTTGCGAGGTCGGTATCGCTGTTTGATGGGTGTTGTTTGATTCAACCGTATGTGGTGCTCGACCATTGGGGTCGGCCCCGTGACCGTCTCAAATTTCTGGAGTTCGTGGTTTAGGAAGTCCTTCAGGCGTTCTTCTTCTTCTTTTGTGCTGGTGGTCAGGCCGCTGGTTTTTCCGCAGTTCGGTTGGTGGTGTCGGGCTCGTAATTGTCGCGGCGGTGAGATCGCGAGCCCCAGGCGGCTCCATAAGTCGATCCCAATGAGTGCGGCTTCTCGGAGAGTCGGCAGGATCCAGAAGTCGTGGACGTATGTACGCCCTTGTATGTCCATCGCTAGGCGGGCTTTCCCGAGCGTCCGGGCGGCGGTGCCGTCGGCCATTTGCACCTGGCCGTTCTCCTTGTTGGGCCTGATGCCTAGCCTTTCCATTCTCTCGCTGGTTTCGGCATTAATGAACGAGATTTCTGAGCCCGAATCGAGTAGGGCTTCCACGGAATGTCCGTGGAGTGTAGCCGTAATATGTGTCGAGGTGTATACTTCACGATCGTCTGGGCGCCCGGGGTTCGGCCGTGATACTCCCGGCGCGTCTGGCGTTTCCCGGCGGCGGATGACAGTTGCTAGTAAGGACTCCGTCCTTCCCGCACTGCGAGCAAAACCGTCGGGGTGCTTGCTTGCACTGAAACCGGGTGTGCCCTCGCTGTTTGCAGCGCCAACAGCACTCCTCCCGGTTATACGCGGTCGTTACGGTTGATGTCGCCGCGTTGTACAGTTTCCGGCTCGGTTGCTCCTGCTCGATTTGCTCGAATTCTGCAGCGTCGTCGTATAAGTTGTTCAGGTCGTGTACGTCCCGGCGTTTGACGTACTTCTTATACTCGGGCCGCATGTTCGTGTAAATTCGCGACAGTCGTTGGTCGCGCGTAAACCCCCCGGCTCGGCGTATGAGCGTCATCATTTCGTCTGCGTATGGCGCGAACTTTTCAGTCTCTCGCTGTTTTCGTTCGGCTATTTGTTGTTGGAGATCTTCGATGTATCGTGGGGGCAGATACCGCCTGCGGATGGCGTTGCAAAAGTCCCCCCACGTCCGCCAGTCTTCGCGATTATTTCGCGCCCATGCGACGGCGTCGCCTCGTAGGAGCTCGGACAGCCCCTTTAGTAATTGCTCGCCGGAGTATCCGTAGTCTGCGCGGAGGTCGTCTATGCGTTCCAGGAACGCAATTGGGTCGCGACCGTCGAATGGCCGTCCCCATTTCCGCAGCTGTTCTAACATTTGCGTGTTCGCGGGTTCGATTTCGCGCCTTTCGTCGCGGTCTTCGCTCGGAGGTGTGATCTCCATTCGCGGCGGCGTCCGCGTGTTCCGCGCGTCCGGGCCTTGTGCCCCGAATTCTTCCGGGTGCAAGTCGATGTAGTGGCTTGTCCGGTGGCGGATTTCGTCGAGTGTACCGGTTGTGTCGATGCCATGCTGGGTGGCTACCGATATCAGGCGCTCTTTTGAGAGCGCGTACAGCCAAGTTTTCATAACGCTCGGTTATTCCCCACGCCGTTAGAGAGTAAAAAAAATCGTGTGTCCCGGCTGGTCCTATCTGTTCGGGCGCCAATGTAACGGGTGTACTTTTTATGAGCTCGCGGATTCGCTCGGTCGTGATCAGGGCTCGTAGAAAGTATTTGAGACACACGATATAAATAAATTTATAAAGAACTGTTAATTTATTAGGCTTCTATCGGTGCGGAAGAATAATACATAACGGCCCCGCGGAGCGGGTGCGCGGCGGATAGTAATGCGTTATTGACGGGGCGCGGCTGTTATGAATTTCGCGATCTTTATAATGAGATTCGCTGTAGTATACGCGACGCGAATATAAACACGCCGGGTAGGCGGTGCGGGGCGCGTGGTCGGTTTGTTGTGACGGTGCGCGTGGTTCACAAAAACGTGTGAATCGGTTTAAATCGCCTCGTAGGATTTCTTATACGTATGCGGTACTATTAATATCGCGTATTCCCAGATGTTATGGGATGCGTGCGATATCGAGAAATCTCGAACGGGCAGCGAACTCGCTGTCCCTTGTTTCGCACGCGGAGTACGGAGTTGACCGCCGGTGTTGAGAAAACTCAACGGGGTGGCGAACTCGCCAGCCCACAGTTCGGATGGTCGGAGCGGTCGGAAGTTAAATCGTTTTCTCGAGAACTCTCGAGAAAAGCGATCTTGGATTTTAACGGATCGTAAAGCGGTTCGGAAGCCGAGAATGCTCGGCGGAGGCTGCGTACTCGTCAACCTCGCGTTCCGTCGTATTTGCGATTTCTTAGGATCGGATCAGGAAAGTCTCGAGCGTACAGCTCGAGCGGATTCGGTTTCTGGTACGATTCTGGTAAATCTGGTGCCTGGATCTAAAAAGGCTGCCGTTATATACCCGAGCGATTAACGGTACCCGCGTCGTTCGCCCCCGGGTGGGGATAATGACGTATTGTTTTTCGGCAGGTAATTCGGTAATACGTCACCTCCCCTGGGCGAAACGACGCGGCGTTTCGGCGGGTGTCGCTCGGGCGTTCACGGCAGCGCTCGGCGGTATTCGGCTTTCCGAATCTCGGCGGCCGTATAACGGCCGTACGGTTGTTTATCGCACGGTGTATTTAATGTTTAAAAATGGGCGCTCGGCGCCTCTGCCCCTGCCCGGCCGATGTTCGCCGGGCGGCAGACTTCCGGCGGTCTACTGCCGGGTAACATATGTCCCAATGGGGGGTGCATTGTTACACATATACACACATTACAATTGCCATTTTTAATGTGTTTTTATTTTTACAGAATTTCAAAGAGAGGTCATAAGAAAGTTACAATTATTACTCAATAAAATGACTGTTTTGGAGAATAGAATGGTCTTATCGGAAACATCAAGCTGCGGCATTGTAATCATGAAGCAGCCGATGTTATACAGTATGAGGAGTATGATCTGCCATTGCAAACTACAGCGGCATTAAAACATTTAGAGGAATTATTAAAAGATAGATCATTTGCAGATAAAATGGTAAGAATGTAGTAATATATATAATATAATATTAGATATATAAATATATATATAAAATCTTATTTGTATGTAGCTTTAACTAACAATATATATACAATTTGAGTTGGCAATATTTTGTAATACTTTTAATTAATATAAAAAAAATCACGGATGGATGGATCCCATAGGTAAACACGCTGAAACAAGTGGGTGGAGTAAATGTGTCCAACATCATACCAAATATATTAAAAAAATTACTAAGCGACCAGCTTGCAGAGAGTTTTAGTTATCTGGGACATCGAAACAAAAGAAATTTCAGTGCTCTACATTTGTGCTCAATTCTGAAGAGTGAGTATTACACAGAAAACCATCCTATTGTATTCAAAACAAGAAAATTGTTATAGATGAGGCTGCTCTCCACAAATATTTTATGACATTTAGAATATTTTACGGTACATCGCTTGAATGAAATAATTGGATTTAAAAAAAGTTTTCTATGATAATATTTCTGCAAATACCTTATCAATATATTAATTTATTCAGAAGAGGATATGATATTACATATTTATGAGTTTCGAATTCAATGCAGTTCACAAAAGTTAAACGATGTCAAATTTAAAAAATATAAATATGATAGTCTTAGGAGTAATTGCACTTATGAAACATTTCATAAATATATAATTACTGCACAAAAAATATTTCAATATATAAATTTATTCAAGAAATATGTTCACATATGTTTATTATATATATATAATATTTTCTATATTATATGTATATTTATGAAAAACTTTTCGTAACAATTATTCCTCAAACTGCCATACATAAAATTGTTAATATAGATATGGCATCGTTATATTTTTGTGGATTGCGATGAATTCAAACCTCATATTATATAATATTATATCTCCTGAATGAGTTTACATGTATATATTAGATATTCTTTAGAATATTAGTAATATTCTGTAGAATAATTATATATATTTATTTATGAGCATAAAAAACCTCTGCGTAAATACATGACTCCATCAAATTCATATCAATATGATGTTTAATTTTATTCATGAGATATGACAATTTTTAATTTTTGCATACCAGTTAAACCGAAATCATATGTTATTATATATTTGTTAATTAACGCCTATTATTTACACAGCGTTATTTTTCATTAAAAATTTGTTTAAAAAGTTGTTGATTCAGTCGAAATTTGTGAGCTATTTTGTCGGAGATCCTTATTTATAGCGATTTTTCAACTTCTAGCATAACAATCTCTTTATAGTTAAACTGTAAATTATAAGTTTATTAACATAAAGTCCGCTTGAAATTAATCGAAAAAAGAAACAATTTTATTATCCGTTTCATTATCCAAAGCATAGAAAACTTTTATTTTTTTGCTCGCTTTTATATCGCGAACTACTCAACTTTTCGACATTTTCATTTTTATTGACTTATTTTCTATATTAATTATAAATATAATGGTTCATATTTAAGAATTATTGCAGTAAAATATTTGTATAATTAAAAGTTCATTTTGTATAATATATCGTTATAATAATATCAATAATTTTTATTTATATTTATAATAGGAGTGGTACGAATCCATAAACCGGAATCGAGTGACAAACAAATAGCCGAAATTACATCGAGTTGGCTGGTGCATGCTAAGTGGCGACAACAAAGAGCACAGTATGTATATATCCATTAATAATAAGAATTATATGTTATATAAATATTTTATAGCGTAAATATATCATAATGTAAATAATAATTAAATAATAATTAATATAAATAATAATTTAAAACATTTGTAAAAAATTGTGATTTTTAAGAATTTATGCTGTGTATGATATTATAAATTTTGTATTAATTTTAGACATTTTATTTTTATAGGACAAAAATGAGAAAACAACAGCAACGCGAAGCTGTCTTCGAAGATGTCTCCGAAGAAGAACATGCGAGCCGTCCATAAATTTTATATGTTACTTTATTATATAAGTAGTTTATTATATAACATAATATATAATATACATTATAATAACATAATATAAATATTATATATATTATGCAATAGATAAGTAAAAATGTGTAGTAAATAAGTACAAAATATATATATGTATATAGTATATATATATATATATATATATATGTTAATATATATTCATATATTTTATATTTAAAAAAATATAATAAAAGAGCTTGTTTTCTTTCATTTTATGTTTTTTTATGATTCCTTATTGAACAAAAAGAAAATTTAAACTATTCAATTATTGGCGAACAAACGGGGTTTCTTATTAAAAATAATATTAGAATAAGGTTTCTGGCATGTTGTATGAATATTAATACAACGTTACGCGCAAGGTCTTTGGGATGTTAATGGGATGAATTTGGGCGAACATTTTCATGTTGCTGGGAGGTTAATGGCAGGTTTATTAATCTCCGTGGAATGTTACTATACCTTACAATTTAAGATGACTGGAACCTTATTGGGATATTGATGTGCTGTGAGGGATGATTGTTACAGTCATGTAATAGTCCACCCAAGTAGCAAACTGACGTCACAATGACAGTAAATTTTGGTCACAAAATGACCAATTAGACATCCTAAGTTAGGTCTCATGAGACCCGAAAATGTCTTGTCGATATGTCACATCCACGAGACGTCATTTTCTAATGTTTGTTTGACGGCAAAACTAAGACCAATTACAACAATAATATAACACATATTAATGTGATATATATTATGGGTAAATTTAAATAATTTAATTTATAAAATTAAAAATTTTGTTTATATGAAAGTTAATTTCTGTTTTATATTTTAAGCAGATAATAACAAACGATTTTCACTTATTCGGATAGAAATTGTCCGAATAAATTAAAATCGGATATTATCTGTCCGATTTTCCAAAAAATTCAATATCTGAATTTCCTGGTACGGGAATTGTATCAGAAATTGAACTGATAAAAATAATGACAATGTTATTAGCCGCATTTTGCAGGCTTTATATACGCTCATGACAAAAATTTGAATACGGGTATAGATAGTGAATAGCGCGCCGCATAGCGGTAAACAAATGAACTATAATCCCAATATTAGTTACAAAAGGACTTTATTTGGACGATCATAGGACGTCTTCAAAATTTCGTCTTTGGCTAGTCTAAGAAATGAAGTCTCTTAAACGTCAATTATTTACCGCCGATATTATAGACCAAAAATAGACGTCATTATGTCGTCTTTTGACGTTACTCTGCTACTTGGGCTGTTACATTACATGTTACTCCTATGTTACATAGCAGTTATGTTACATAGCAGTTATTCTGGTGTTATATTGCATAAATAAAAGACAGTTATATAATCCCAATATAAATTAGGTATAACAATTGTTACATTACGTGTTACTCCCATGTTATATAGCAGTTATATTCTGGTGTTATATTGCATAAATAAGAGATAGTTATATAATCCCAATATAAATTAGGTATAACAACCGTTATATTACATGTTATTCCCATGTTATATAGCAGTTATATTCTGTGTTTGTTGGGATTAATGCATAATTAATATTTTTAGGTTAACTTACAAATAAGCTAAGCAATAAGTTTATATTAATATAGCAAAATAAGTTTTATGGAAATTTTAGGGGAATTTTATTTAAAATATCATAAAACAACATTGAATACACATTTTTATTAATTGACTTCATATAGAATAATGAAATGGTAAAATTATATCGATGCATTTCTATAGTGTCCACAAACATTTTGTATATTTGGAATTACTCGTAACTTTTGGTTCTGGAAAAGTGAATGTTTATTTATATTTTATATATAAATGTAATTAATGCATAATTAATATTTTTAAGTCGCTTACAAATGACTAAGCAATGAGTTTACATATTTATGATATTATAACAAAACAAATCTTGTGGGAATTTTATTAAAAATATTACATATACAGTTGAATTAAAAGCATCAGAGTTAGAGCCTAAAATAGAAATATTAAGCATTAGTCAAAGAAGAGAAATAAGGTAATAATTTTGTTTATAAATTATATAATAAAGATTATTTATTTTATTGGACTAAATATTTTAAAGACAAGACTTAGTCTATTTAACTTTTTTTGATATAATGGTTGAACTTATTTTTTTAAAGCAATGAGAAAGATGAATGTGGAAATTAATGGTTTATTCAGATGGAGCTACGTTTTGCAATATGATGTTATCGGAAAGTATTAGAATATCTGTCATCGACAAAAAGTAGTTCAAATTTGAATCAAAATGAGGAGGAAGAGTCAGTTAGTGATGCTGAATTGCAGATTTTATTAGAGAATGGTATAAATATTTATAATAATATCGCAACTGTATTGATTAAAACGCAAGTCTACGATGCAGCTTTAGAAAATGTGAAACATGTTTGGAGGTATCAACCACAAAATGTGAAAGCACTATTTAGGAAAGGTATTGCAAAGAACCTTCTTTTATTTACTTTTTTTGATCTTTTTTTTTTTAAATAAATTGTATACATATATTCTTGATTTATATTTTACATATGGAAAATTCAAATATCTATGTATATATATTGTGCGTATTGTAGGAACAGTATTGAGACACAAAGGGGAATATGCGAAAGCTTATGCAATCTTTCTTTCTTTCCCATCTGATTCAAAAATTAATCTAGAAATGAAGATATTTACTACAGAATTAATGACCTTGAAGGATAAAATTGTTAAAAATGCAGAAAAAGAAAAGTACCTATATCCTTTACTTAATGGCTTACTTTTATCATCTGCTTTTATCTTCTTTTACAGATTTCTAGTATCTTCAACCACACCTAACATTTTGCGATATAGATTTTGTATCTCAAATCTTGTTCCTATGATACGCACAATATATATGCACACATATTTGGATTTTCCATATGTAAAATATAAATCAAGAATATATAAGACTTATTTTTTAAAAAAGGTTAGATATAGTAAATAAAAAGAAGATTAGGATTTTTGCAATATCTTTCCTAAATAGTGCTTTAACATTTTGTAGTTGACACTTCGAAACATATTTCACATTTTCTAAAACTGCATCATAAGCTTCTGTTTTAATCAATGCAGGTGCCAAATAATTATGTACTTTTATATGATCCTCTAATAACATCTGCAATTCAGCATCACTAACCGCTTCTTCTTCCTCATTTTGATTCAAATTTGAATTACTTTTTGTCCATGACAGATATTCTGATGCTCTCCGATAACATTATATTGCAAAAGGCAGCACCATTCGAATAAACCATCAATTTCCATGTTTCTCATTGCTGTAAAAAATAAGTTCAACCATTATGTCAAAAAGAGTTAAATATATTAAGTCTTGTCCTATAAAGTATTTAATCCAATAAAATAAATAACTTTTATTATATAATTTATAAACAAAATTATTACCTTATTTCTCTTCTTTGGCTAATGCTTAACATTTCTATTTCAGGCTCTAACTTTGATGCTTTCAATTCAACTGTATATGTAATATTTTTGATAAAATTCCCACAATCGGTTTTGCTATATTAAAATAAACATACAACTTATTGCTTAGCCATTTGTAAGTGACCTAAAAATATTAATTATGTATTAATTATATTTATATATAAAATATAAATAAACATTCACATTTTTAGAACTAAAAGTTGTGAGTAATTCCAGCAAAATGTTTATGGACATTATAAAAGTGCTTCAATATGATTTTATTATTTCATTATTCTATATGAATCCAATTAATGAAAACGTATACTCAATGCTGTTGTTTTTATAGTAGATATTTTTATAGAATTCTCACAAGATTTATTTTGCTACATTAGCATAAACTCATTGCTTAAACATTTGTAAGTTAACCTAAAAATATTAATCATGCATTAATTACATTTATATATAAAATACAAATAAACATTATATACATGAATGCGCGTTTACGTGTATAATTACAGCTTATCGAAAACATGGTCTGCCAAAATCTCCAAATATTCCTTCGATTCTTCCATAATCATTTTCCAACAACAATGTATTTATTACAAATATGTTAATTGATAATGATTCACTCCAGTGTAAGCATTCGCTCACCAAATAAGTGATGTAACCTAACTTTGCTCAATACGACATCGATTAAAAGAAATCACTTTTCTTCCTTGCACTATTCCGCGTTAATGATTTATTATTTGTAAACACTCCTTTGTATTCATATTTACTGTATGTATCGTGCGATATGAAAAGACTTGACATTCTGTCTCGAACATCCGTGTGGGACCGTGTGGTAGCCTGCGGCACACGGTACGATTTTGCGTACTAGATCGCATGCGAGACATTTTGTTAGCAATTATAATGGCTATGCAACTTGAAATATTATGTGCTGCGTGTTGCTGTGCGTGCTAGCATGCTAGTTTTTGGTAATAGGTTCGGTGCTATATTTCACTATGGTTTTGTTGCTAGCTGCAGACGATACTACGACAAAAACGCAAAAAATAAAAATAATAATAAATATAAAGACAAAAGTTATATATACATATATAAGTAATTATGTATTTTATTTATAATTATGGTGATATTAATTGAATATGTATAAATTAATTAAAAATGACAGATTTCCTAACCTAATAAAATTTAAAAAATGTTATTGATTCTTCCATAATAAATATCTTGAATCGTATCTTGACTAGATAAGCAATCATTGGCTATTATCTAGAGGATTTTTAGAGTCTTGAAGAATTTTGTTGAAATCTCTAGAAATCTTATAACTAAAATATTAACCCAACACGTAAGATAATCTGCACGTGTGAAGCCAAAACTAGTAACACTCTTATGATTGGAACATGTAGAATACTTCGCTAAACAGCACGCAACGAATCAATTAACAAAATCAGTACGAAAAATCGTACCGTGTGCCGCAGGCTACTCAAGTTCGGTATAATTATATTGCCAGTTATTTTTTAATGTAGTATATTTTATTGGACAGTCTCTTTCAATCTCGAAATTACATTATATAACATTTACCATCTGACTCACTCTTGTTCTGCGTATTATTACTGTCACATTTTTGATATAATATATTCCATATATTTTGTAATTGCGCTGAGGATAGTCCAAAAACGGGACCGAAACGTACGCTTTTTGTGATTTTATCACGTAGTCAAAATATCAATGTAATTTGATTGTAATAAAACATATGCGCACAAATTACCGCGCTGGCTCTTGATTGCCTTTTATTTCCTTCGTATGATAAAATTGATCTTAATGCTTTACACTTTACACATAACTTTTTAAATGTGTAACTTAAGTAATTTTAAATTATTTTGCTATATATTATACTTTATTATTCATATATATTATTATTCTATTATAAAAATAAACTTTACAATATATGACAGAAAGCCATCAAAAGTCATTCAAGCGTAGAAAGGTGTAAATTATTAATTTTTCGATTTATAAAATATATTTTCTTGAAAAAGATTCAAAAAAATTTTTCACTTTTATTTATTTTTATATGAATAATTACTTTCATTTTGGTTTTAATATTATTTCAATTATTTTCTATAATTGTCTAATATAAATTAAATGTTGCATAAAGTCACATACATGAGAATTAAATAAAGTATTACATTTATTGATAAATGTTTAGAATATTGGTTGTCTCACTTCAAGTTACAATAAAAATATATTTATTTGATGCTTTTTGATACATGAACTTGTTAGGAGCCAGAAAGATCAAATTCATTTTTTATTATATATAAATTTGTTAATTTTAATATCAGAACAATGTTTTCATGTGCTTTAATAGTAAAATTACGAAATTCACAAAAAGTAAAGAGTTAAGTAGTTTGGCTTCTAAAAAGCTCAAATATATGACAATGTTTAACAAAGTTAAAATCGCTGCGCAATATTGCAACGAAAGACATGAGCCATTAAAATACTTGACATAATTTAAAAATAAGAAATTTTATTGAGAATAGTTATATTAGCATATTCGGTGATAACTTACTTATTGTTAGATTTTATATAAAAAATAAGCAGAGTGACAGGTAATGTATTTCACGTAAAAAAAGTCTGCAATCTATCCAACTATACAGGGTATCTATAAAGTCTGTCCCAACCCCCTATATTTCGGAAATCAAAATTATGAAAACTGCGAAATATGTATTCGATCATTTCGTGGAGCTACTCTTTTAAAGGGTTTGGGGGACTTGTCTCCCTAAGGAAGTGCCTCAGGGGGACCCCAACTCAGAAATTTCAAATGGAACCCCTCATATTATAATCGTTTGAAAGACCATGAAAAAAGAAAATTTTTTGCACAAACCGGAGGTTGACCCGTTCGGAAGTTATTTAGGGTCAAAGTTCGAAAAAGCCAATTTTCAAAAAATCTTTACTCCTGTTTGGAAAATCCTTGGAAAAAACATTCAAGGTGTGAAAGTGTTCGTCTTTTTAAGTCCTTTCCATAAAAAATTCAGATTTGACCTTGGTGTTTTTTGAAAAAAATATGCAAAAAACTGTTAAATTCAAGATAATGCCAATTTTTTTTTTTTTATAAAACCAAGGTAAAATCTGAATTTTTGTATTTCAAGGTTTTTCATAATTTTGAGCAGTTTCCGAAATATAGGGGGTAGGGACAGACTTTATAGACACCCTGTATACATATTATTCTTAACTGTGGCTGTGTTCCAGAATTCACTGACAGTATTGTCAGCATGTCGTCATCTTTGTTATTCACCGAATATTAGACAAGGGTGACGATATGTTGGCAATAATTCCGGAATGCGACCTGTATATCTACCCATAACTGTATTCATATATTATATATATTATATTTTATTTTATATTACTGTATATCACATAATTGTAAACTCCATATAAAATATATAGATTTTAATTAAAATTTTGTTTGAGACTAATATGCACATCGAATGAATATATTTTAATCGAAATTTAAAGTGAGGCTTTAATTCTAAACATTTACGTACATATTACTTACATTATACATACAGGGTGTGTCGAAAGTCTGGATACACTCAAATATCTCGTAAACATTTCATTTTAGAGAAAAATATTTCAGACAAAAGTTGTAAGGCTTAAAAAGACACAATCAACGGTAATAGCTGTTTGACCTTGGAAGGCGTTGCCAACGTCAGATCAAGGTCAAATTGAATTTTTTAAATGGAATTGCCTACTTTTTATTGCATATTCTTGTAGCTTATTTCAAGAGCTTTTCAAAACACTATAATAAAGTATTTTTTCATTAAGTACTTTTTGAGTTAGTTTATATTTTAATCTGACATATTTTGATATAAAAAATAAAATATCTCGTAAAATATTTAGTTTTCGATAATCTTACCGTAATACTTTTATGTACAGAATAATTAGACAAATCAATTAGTAAAAAAAAATAATTGTTTTTAAGAAAAAGTATGTAATTATTTACAATGTATTTTTTTAAACAATTATTTGTTTTTTTCTTTACACTTTTATTGTTTCTTATGTGTATGAATACTATGTCCGGCGGTCAGCTGATATTAACGAACTGTAAATGTTGTATATAAAAATTTTAATTTTTTCTTAAATAACAATTTAAATGGTCGATTAATTATTATATTTAAATAGAAATATAAATTTAATATTTTTATTCACATTTAAGAAACAAAGTTTATTTTTGTTTTGATCGCGCGGAGAAGTTTTGTGGAAATCAATTTATTTATTTTATCTGTCAGCAATAACAGATGACAGATCAGTATGTGTGTAAATGTAGTTACGAGCTTGAGGACGCAAATTCTACGCAATATTATTGGCAAATTTTAATCACTTATAACTCAAAAACTATTGTAGCCTCGATATTTTTATATTAAGATGTTTTTACTCTATTTTATCTCTAGAATATGTTCTTAAAATATTGTACAGAGGTTGTGAAACACTCTGTATATATATATATATATATATATATATATATATATATATATATATATATACATGAAGGTTATATTTATATCATATAGCTATGAGAATATATAAAAATTATGTATTACATTATGAGATATTTTCTAATCTAAAACTAACATTTGTTACTTACAAGTATCGAATCTTGATAAATCGGCTTTTTACTGTTATTACGTAGGAAACTTCTTAACAAGAAGCACAGGCAACACAAAGTGACATAGTGTTCGATACAGTACTTTCCTACAGCGTCACAAAACGACACGAGTATACACAACTGAAAAGCTGAGTCGCGACTTGTGTATCGAACACATGGCTACCAACTGTTTGAAAAATATAAAAAATTTCAATGCGTTGTAAAAATTTAGCAGTTTTGTTTTTCCGTATTTATTATATGTTATTCACGACCACTAACACGGCTAAGGGCGCGGGCACATAAAAAAACTTAAGCAGTAAGACTTAAGACGTAAGCGAATTGACCAATCACGATCGAACAGTAAGGCAGCCATATTGAGACGTAAGCAACGCTGAAAATTCCGTATGGATGAGAAATTCTTAAGTCTTAGGGCCGTGGCATACAAAAAAACTTAAGCACTAAGACTTAAGACTTAAGAATTTTATCCATACGGAATTTTCAGCGTTACTTACGTTTTAATATGGCTGCCATAAGGCCATGGCACATAAAAAAACTTAAGCAGTAAGACTTAAGACGTAAACGAATTGACCAATCACGATCGAACAGTAAGGCAACCATATTGAAACGTAAGCAACGCTGAAAATTCCGTATGGATGAAATTCTTAAGTCTTAAGTCTTATTGTTTAAGTTTTTTTGTGTGCCACGGCCCTTAAGGGTCGACAGGAATGACGGACGAACTCCGAATTGATATTGGAGATCTCGCGCGGTAAAAATGTAAAACTCCGGTTTCAGGGTTACCAACGCTGAGGAATAAATTCTCAATCTCGATGTATAGGTGTATGTCTGTATACGTACAAACCATTGCATTGCTTGCACAGACGCATCGCAGAGAGAAAGGATAGAAAAAAATCGACAATCACGCGATCCTTGTTCCTCTAGCGTCTAGTGTATCGTTTTACGGCCGAGATACGGGATACCATGATGGAAAGAAAGTAAGGTGTGCTCATATTGAGGACGCGTTTTCGCATCGTTCTGCGCATTGTACCAGCCGCCTCCATTTTTAAATTCCTGTGTTTATGTCGAAAGGCACGTAACCTTAATTTTGGACGTCTGTACTGCAATACCGGATTAATTATACGAGTGTGTTGATTTGGAATTGATATTAATATGCCTTCATGTGCAGTAAAAAGTTGCCAAAATTACACGGGGAAAAAGGGATCTGAAAATCTTAAGTTTTTTAGATTTCCTACAGATCCAATTATAAGTGACCAGTGGAAAGTTATTTGCAAAAATGAAAATATTGATGTAAAAAATGGTATGTTAAATAAACATTTATTTTATCTAGTTGCGTGTGTTAATACTATTGTATTTGTTAACGAAATAAATAATAATAACAAAAACAATAATAATAAATATTGTTTTTATGATAATAAATATTTTATATGTGTATAGCTCGTATCTGTTCGATCCTCTTTGATGCAAGTGTATATAAAGAAGCTTCATGATTTCGATCTGTTCTGGGAGTAGGATATACGCCCAAAAAAAACAGAAAACTAAGAGCAGATGTAATTCCAACGGAATATCTAGAATCAGTTGTGAATAAAGGTAATACTTCATTTATCGCATGTTCCTAAATGTACTAATCTTTGTACGTAAAATACATGTGATTATTCTACTATCTAACTATTCTTTTGAATTATCATTGTTATAAATTATACATTTATATTTTAAATATTAAATTTATCCTTTTATCTAATTACAATTATTTGTTGTATTAGTGAAATATTATTTACCTTTTATTATTTCAGTACCCGATGAAACTGTAACGGCTCAGTCAATTGGTACAGAAGGGCAATCGAATGTAGAACATCAAATTGTAGAATATTTTAATGACTCTTCATATTCCCAATCATTTGATACCGGTAAGAATTGTAACAAAAATACACAAAACCGATTTTCTTATATTACATTTTTAGTATCACTCATATATTGTAAATTTATAACTATCTGTAAATTTATAATTGTATTTTCATTATTAATATAATATTGTTTTTATTTTGATTTATATGAAATTTCAGATGCCAAAGAAAAAACTGTAAAACAGAGCAGAAATGTACAAAGAATGTGCCAAAGATTATTAGCCCGAAATAAATATTTAGAAGGGGAACTTTTTAAGCAACGAAAACACGTAAAAGTAAATTCAGACATAAGAGTACGAAAAATTTTAAGTTCAATATTTACTTCCGGACAAATTAAGTTGTTGTTAAATCCGCATAAGAAAAAAACTCATTGGTCGTCAGAGGATATAGCTGCTGCAATATCCCTACGCACTGTAAGTCCTAAAGCTTACAGATATTTACAGAAAGCACGGAATGTGCCACTCCCCGCATTGACACTTCGTAGATGGGTTGTTACATTCAATGTTGACAATGGTATTTTGGAACATGTTTTCCTTATTATGAAACATAAAGGCCAAAACATGACTAACATGGACAAAATAACCACATTATATTTTGATGAAATCCATCTATCCAACCAAGCAGCAATTGAACGGAGACAGGAAAGAGTCATAGGACCGTACGAAAAATGTCAAGTTGCTGTTTCCAGAGGTTTGTTCACTAAATGGAAGCAACCTGTTTATTATGAATGAATTTGACCAAAACATGACCAAACATATATTAACAACTATAATTGCTAAATTGCATGAGATTGGTTACACGGTTGTTGCGGTAACCTGTGATTTAGGGCCAACAAATCAAAGGTTACTCAATGAACTGGGCATTGATAGTGTGGAAGGTAAAACGTACTTTCTACATCCATGCGATGAAGAAATAAAAATAAACGTATTTATCGATGTACCGCACCTAATAAAATTGTTATGTAACAATTTATTTGACTCCGGATTTTACATAAATGGTCATTACATAAGTAAAACCTACCTAGAAAGGCTAATTCAAATTAATGGCAATAATCTAAAAATTGTACATAAATTGTCGCGATTTCACCTAGACGTAAAGGGAACGCAGCGACAAAACGTCAAACTTGCCACACAGGTTTTTTCTAACACAAATGCTACCGCTTTAGAATGGTGTGGCGAGAAAGGATTTATAGAGGATTGTTTGGAATGGTCTGAAACCGCAAAATTTATTAGACTATTTAACGACTGGTTTGATTTATTCAATTCTTCGAGTAAATTCGGCTCACATTCTGGAATGCATGAATATGGCATAAATGCTGAGAAACAAAACGAACTTTTGGTTAAAGTTTCGTTACTTGTTAAAGATATGCGAGTTGGGAAAAGGAGCAATTTACATCCTTTTCAAAAAGGAATTTTAATAAGTAATGAGTCATTAAAAAATTTATATAATGATATGAAAATGATGTTCGAAAATACTCAGTATCCTGTGATATACATAATGACTACTCGGCTCAATCAGGATGTAGTGGAGAATTTATTTGCATACATACGAGCAATGAAAGCTTGTAATGACAGACCGACAGCACTCGATCTTAGATACAGATTCCGATGGTACATTTTAGGAAAGCATTCGACAGACGTTTTTACTGAAGGAAGTAACACTGTTGTGCAAAATTTGGTAGATAATGAAACTTGCCTTACTAGTATGTCTGATAAATTATCTAACAGCAATGAAGAGAATGCAGAAAATAATAATCAATTGGATTATGAAACCATTAAAGAAATACAATTTTGCAACATTTCGGAGGAATTCACTGAAGAATATCAGACAGATAAGAATATTGATTTGGAAGAATTTGAATACAATAATATTGGTAAGCTATTAAATTTGTAATTGTATTGACTGCATATACTGAAATATATATTGTATTAATATTTACTATTTAATTGGTAAGTCATCAATGTGGTAATTGTAATGATTATGTAAGAATTACTTTTAAGGATAGAAATTAAAGATATAAATTTTTATTATGATATTAACCATGTATTAATCATTTCTATCGTGGTATTAATAACGTAGTGTATAAAAGTTCATTGTGTTAATTGTGTTGTATTCATATGAGTACACTTAAACATATGAAACATTTTTTCACTAATAAATTATTATTGTTTATCACTATATGACGAGTTTTTTAATTCATCAATTGCTCAATCGCATAATGCGCAAATGCAACACTTGGCTGCAAATGCTGTATTTGCGCATCATGCGATTGAGCAATCGATAAATTAAAAAACGCCAATAATTATAATCGTCAATATTACTGTTTCTGACATAGATAACGTAAGCTACTTTAATTATTCGCTCGATCCTGAAGAATTCTATCCTCCAGAGTAATTTGAAGATTTATAAATGTATCCGATGTTATACAGAAGGAAGGTTTAAAATATATTGCCGATTACGCAGCATCTAGGTTCCGAAATAAATACCCATTTTTAGGAACTCCTACAAAACTACTAGCTAATTCAGATGAAGACTGGATTTATCATATTTCGAAAGGAGGAATGATTAGTCCTTCCATTAAATTGATTAAAACGGCAGAAATAATGAATTCAGAATTTGAAAAATTTCATGGTTCATTTATCAGTAAAAAATCCGGAATTTTTAAAATAATTGCTGAAAAAGTGAGAAAAAACAAACAGACTTTAATGATACCTGTAGAGGTACTATTATGCCTCATTAGAACGCGAACTTATATTCGTTTGCGAAAAATTAATAAAAAAATAAATACAGAAAATTATAAAAGAAAATCTCAGAAAAAAATGAGAAAATTGACAAACGAAAAGTATTAATATTTATATACGTTTTTCATTATTGTTTAAATTGTATTTATTCTTTATTGTTATTGACAATTATTCGTTATTGACAAATTATATTTAATGATTTATTTACTGTTTCATTCATTTTATAACATATATATATATATATATATATATATATATATATATATATATACAGGGTGAGTCATTTTAATCAACGCACGCAAATATCTCGTAAAGTAAACAAGATGGAAAAAAATGTTCTATACAAAAGTTGTATGGTTCAGAGGGGGACACATGATGAAAATATGGACTTGACCTTGAGTGACCTTTTCAAGGCCAAGTTAATGTGATCGATGTTTTCTTAAATGGAATCCCTCATTTTTTATTACATATTCTTGTAGCTTATCTTGAGAGCTTTTCAAAACACTATAATAAAGTATTTTTTCATTAAGTACTTTTTGAGTTATTTTATATTTTGATCTGACATATTTTGATATAAAAAATAAAATATCTCGTAAAATATTTAGTTTTCGATAATCTTACCGTAATACTTTTATCTACAGAATAATGAGACAAATCAATTAGTGTAAAGAAAAAAACAAATAATTGTTTAAAAAAATACATTGTAAATAATTACATACTTTTTTTTAAAAACAATTATTTTTTTTTACTAATTTTACGTTTTTTAAAGTTTGCAATTACAAATATTACCCAGCAAACACACTTTTGTAACTATGTTATAACGGTTACATAATTCAGTATAACGGAATATAACAAGTAATATTACAAGATTGTAACATGTAATACTCTCATTCCTTGTAATTTCCCACTCAAGGAAGCAAAAATGTTATATAGCCGTTATACATTTAATTGTAACAATTATATAATGTTATATTATTGTTACATTAAGAACATAACTATTATAAAATGAAAATATAACGTCATCGCTACTGATTTGATATTTATATATTTGTTATATAAATGTTACATTATAATTTTCAAATGTTTTTGAATATACATGTAATATTTATATAACAACTATTAGGTGTACAACTTTGCTTTCGCCGTTTTTTTTCCGAAATTCGAGGCTTTATTGTAAAAAACTGGTTATACATTTCTGATTCAAAGTATTGTCCATCGCTGGCCATTACTTTCTCCCATCTTTCGGGCAGCGTACGAATCCCGCGTTGAACACACTGGTCATCTTTTGAAGCGATCCACGAATCGATCCAATTTCTTACTTTTTCATAAGACCGGAAGTGCTGGTCAACCAGGCCGTGTGCCATTGATCGAAACAAGTGATAGTCAGAGTGAGCAACGTCTGGAGAATACGGCGGGTGGGGTAGGACTTCCCATTTCAACGTTTCCAAGTATGTCTTGACCACTTTCGTAACATGGGGTCGAGCATTGTCATGCTGCAAAATCACTTTATCGTGTCTCTTGTTGTATTGCGGCCGTTTGTCTTTTAATGCTCGGCTCAAATTAATTGCGTTCGATAACGATCGCCTGTGATTGTTTCAGTCGGTTTTAACAGCTCATAATACACGATGCCGAGCTGGTCCCACCAAAGACAAATCAATTAGTAAAAAAAATCATTGTTTTTAAGAAAAAGTATGTAATTATTTATAATGTATTTTTTTAAACAATTATTTGTTTTTTTCTTTACACTAATTGATTTGTCTTATTATTCTGTACATATAAGTATTACGGTAAGATTATCGAAAACTAAATATTTTACGAGATATTTTATTTTTTATATCAAAATATGTCAGATTAAAATATAAAATAACTCAAAAAGTACTTAATGAAAAAATACTTTATTATAGTGTTTTGGAAAGCTCTCGACATAAGTTATACGAATATGCAATGAAAAATGGGGGTTTCCATTTCAGAAATTGAAAGTGACCTTCATGTGACCTTCAAATGACTATCCAAGGTCACATCAATGGCACCATCTTATGTCCCCCTTCGAACCAAACAACTTTTGTTTGAAACGTTTTTCCGTATCTTCCATATTTTTCGAGATATTTGACTGGCTCTTTTAAAATGGACCACCCTGTATATATAGACTCTCTCTCTCTCTCTCTCTCTCTCTATATATATATATATATATATATATATACCCAGTAAGCAAAATGTTAGCAGTCTGCCAGCAGTTTGCGAGCAGATTCAAACAGAATATTGCAGCAGATTGGCATCAACTGCGTCCGCATTAAGCTTGTGTTCTGCCGGCAGAACCTGTCGACATAAGCCGAGAGCAAATTGACGGCAGAAATCGAGCAGGACCTGCGCAACGCAGTTAGGCGTCAGATTGGCGGCAGATACCGAACAGGATCTGCGCAACGCAGTTTGATGTCAGATTGGCGGCAGAAAACGAGTAGGATTTGCGCAACGCAGTTTGATGTCAGAAGGTCTGTTCTTTATAGCTGAACTGGCTGCACTAATTCAGAGTTTATCTTTTTCTCTCCCCATTGGAAGGAGAAAGATAAGCTCTGAACTAGTGCAGCCAGTTCAGCTATAAAGAACAGATCTAGATTGACGGCAGAAATCGAGCAGAATGTGTCGTCATAATTTAAATGGAATAGCGGCATTTAAATGCTTCATTCATTTACATTTCTCGTTTGGCTTACTAAAGGATAATAAATGAGGTATACAATATATGCAATAAATATTTGTTTTATTGGGACATACTTGCATACACATACAAAATATACACATACAATCTAAAACGCGCATAAAACTAATTCATATGTACAGACGCATATTACTTTAAAAATAAAAAAACATTAATAAATACTTAATAAATTTACATAATACTTAATAATACTTATAATACTATAATAATATTATAATATATAATATAATACTATAATAATACTTATAATAATATTTATATGTATAATACTTAATACTTATAATAATACTATAATAATATTTAATATTACTAATAATATTATAATATATAATATAATACTATAATAATACTTATAATAATACTTAATAATAATAACCCTGTAAACACTAAGTAACAATAACACAACATCAATATTATAATTTCCCACTCAACAATATAACTGCAATGTAACATATCTTATACGTAACAATTATATTGTTGAGTGGGAAATTATAACATTGATGTTATGTTACTGTTACTTTTATTGGGATATTATGTATACTATTATATATATAATATCCGTTGCGGAGCAGTTTCTGCTAGGAAGACGCAATCACGCAATATGCAGCCGGATTCCAAAGATCTCCTTGATTATAGAAGCAACCTGGCAACACACAAAATAAAAATTAAGACATGCGTATGGAGAAGAATAAAAATATTTTAGCACTGAAAAGTGCCGATTAATATGCGAACGATATGCTCCGCAATAAACGTTTAAATGGCACTGAAAAGTGCCGATTAATATATGAAGGATATTTGGCAATAAACGTTTAAATGGCACTGAAAAGTGCCGATTAATATGCCAACGATGTTTCAACGTTATCCCAGTAAGCAATTTGATAACAAATTGTTGCCAAATTGGCATAAAATTCGCTCAAAACTTGGTAACAAATCCAGTGCCATCTGTGTCCGCATTAAGCTTGTGTTTTGGTGACAAAGCTTGCTGACATAACCTGACAGCAAATTGACGGCAAAAACCGAGCAAAGCTTGACATGATTTGACGTCAAATTGGTGCCAAAAATCGAGCAAGATCTGCGCAAGACAATCTGACATCAGATTGTCAGCAAAAACAGAACAAATTCTGCAGCTTTTGGCTATTCATATAAAATAGTATATTTAAATGGATTTAAAGTCTCAACCCTAAGCAACAAAATGATGATAATTTTTGGTCATAAGGTGACTATTAGATAATTAGACATTATATAAAATCATATATTAATGTGTTAAAACATATAGATAAATTTAAATAATTTGTAACGCGGTCACCTCGCTCGACGCTCGGATCGGCTCGTCGGTGTCCGGGTTCGAGAGGAGGGGAGATTCAAGCTTGCGTAGACACAGTATAGGTAAAAAGATAGTTTATTGATAGAGGAATATGTACAGAGTAGCGTGCAGGGCCGTGCGGTGGTAGGCGGCGTGCGCTGGGTGGCAGACGCGAGCGCAGCGGGAAGCGTAAGCGTGAAGCGGTCGGCGCGAAGCGGCGTGCAGCGTGAAACAGATTTGACTAGGATATTATTTACATGCGCGTTGGCTTAGGATCTACGGGGATGTTATTTACACGCGGGTTAGTCGTGACGCGGTTCTCCCGGTCGGGTTTATTCCTAGTGGTTTATAATGACGGCGCGGTTCGCAGGTACGAACGTATAATTAGCAGGCTTATAATTACGGCGCGGTTCGCAAGCGCGGACTTACAATTACCCGGACTTATTACTAGCAGGCGTACTTCTACGGAGCGGTTATAACTAGTGAACGGCTTACAATTACGGCGCGGTTCGCAAGCGCGGACTTACAATTACCCGGACTTATTACTAGCAGGCGTAATTCTACGGAGCGGTTATAACTAATGAACGGCTTACAATTACGGCGCGGTTCGCATGCACTTATAGCTACGGTCAGGGTAGGCGGCTGGGTATTGCCGGCAGGCCCGAGTGTCACGTCGAGCTCCGCCTGCAACGGATAGCCGGAAAACCCGGCGGGGCTGAGAAAACCTCAGCCCGGGCTGGTACGAGGAGCCGGAAAACCCGGCAGGGCTGAGAAAACCTCAGCCCGTAAGGTATAGAGAGCCAGAAAGCCTGGCAGAGCTAAGAAAGCCTTAGCCCCAAGAGGTAGTGGTCAGGTCGGTGTCAGGAGCAGGATCTCGGGACAGGATCTGGTCCCGATGTCTCGGCCGGCCGGGCTTATATACCCGGCCGGAGCCCCCACTACGCGTTGTTGGGCCGCCGGTGGGAGTCGGTTCGCCGTGGGGGTAAGCGTGCGTGCAAGCGAGATAGCACGCGTGGCGTACGTGCAAGCGAGATAGCACGCGCGGCGTGCGTGCAAGCGAGATAGCGCGCGTGGCGTACGTGCAAGCGAGATAGCACGCGCGGTGTACGTGCAAGCGAGACAGCACGCGCGGTGTACGTGCAAGCGAGACAGCATGAGGAACACACGCGCAAGCGGGATAGGTGTTGCAGGAAGAGACAGTGAAGTTAGACTTATATATATTTGGAACACCTTTAATATATTTACAGTATACATACATATTTACAGTATTGGTGACGACCCTGTCGTTACAAATTTAATTTATAAAATTAAAGATCTTTTTGAACAGAAATTGTTCGAATAAGTGAAAATCGAACAATTATCTGTCCGATTTGCCGAAAATCAGTTCAATATCTGAATTTCCTGTATAAGAATTGTATCAAAAATTGAACTGATGGAAATATACATATCATAATATTATTAGCATTTTGCAGGCTTTATACACTCATGACAAGAATTTGAATACGGGTATAGATAATGAATAACGCGCCGCATAGCGATAAGTGACTGAATTCTTTTATAATACTTTGTAATAAGCTGCAGATTCTGTTCGGTTTTTGCTGCCAATTTGCCATCAGATTGCGCACTCCAGATCTTGCTCAGTTTTTGCCGACAATCTGATGTCAGTCATGCCAGCAAGCTTTGCTCGGTTTCTGCCGCCAATTTGCTGTCTAGTTATGTTAGCAAGCTTTGCTTGGTTCTTGCCGGCAAACTGCCAGCTTAATCGGTAATAACAACTCTTGTACCAAATTTGTAGCCTTTTTGCTGACAATAATTTGTAGCAAGCACTTGGCAATATCTGTTAGAACAGATGTGGCTGACTGGGATGTTTATAAAATTGGCACTGAAAAGTGCCTTTCTTCGCGACCACATCGAAGTCTGCTGAAAAAAAGCTACACATAAAAATAACAAAGAAATACAAATCAAAATATATAAAATTAAATTTATATATGAAATTAAAGAATTTTATGTAAAAAAATAGAATAATAAAAAAAATTTTACTTATCTTTCTATAAAGATCGTCTGCGCGTCTTACGCACTCTTACTCATTTGCTTGGATCTCTTCTTCTTGGGTTTCTTTCGGATCGTCATCGTTCCAAAAATCACGCCTGTGATTGTCTGCATGTCGTATGCGTCGCATATGCGCCTTACTCCTGCATCTCTCCTTGGCCGCTCTAAGGGCTTCTCGTATTTGACGTTGGAATTCTGACCGAGTCGGCTTATCAAAATAGTGATTGCTGCTCACCGCCTCTGAAAAAGAAACACAATAGTTATATTATTATTAACACATATAATATAAATAATCGTAATATAAATATAAATAATATAATTATTATATATAATATCATATTAATGTTAGATATATGCTGAAAAATAAAGAGATCGTACCATAAATTGAAATAATAAAGCGGGTATTGTATAACGGTCGTTGATTTTCTTCGCGACCCCACCAGGTGAATGACGGCGTTACTGAGTCCTTTAATCCTTCTTTCACGCACAGATTTACTGCTTCCTTCAAATTGAATCCGCCGATGTATTTGAAATAATCCACCTAGGCAAAGTATTGAAAAATAATGTTAATGCATATTTCATACAGACGACAGAAAGTTTTTATATTTGTTTACTTACAACTTCACGATAGTCATTGATAGTCTCAAAAGCATCCATCTCGGCCACGGATGATATGGACAAATAGACTGGCTTACGCGGTACGCGATTGCGGTCATTGTTGCTTTGCACACATCTCAGGAGGTTGTGCAGCAAACCATTCATTCTTCTATAAATAAAATCACCTAAAAAGAACCTCACAAAGGTAAAAAAAAATACGCCAAGTATATAAAAAAATCCCAACTTGTACGCAAAAAAAGTTTATTATTTATCCCTAAAAAATAACTTTTAAAAAAATTTTTCCTTGAAAAATAATTTTCATACAAAATAAAAAACTAAAAAATGATTTTCCTCTAAAAAATAAAAACCTTTAAAAAACCAAAACTAAATATGAAATCAAGTTAACTAGCCAAGTAGTTCAGAATGTCGCATTATAAGTCATATATTTTTATTCATATATTAATAATGATTTCTGATAATCTTTTGGAAATTTTTATTTCAGATCGGGCACGCCAAGTATTTGTATATCACTTTAATTTTAATCCTTTTCGTTTCAGGCCTATCTGGTAAACCTTATGATTAATTTCAAAACAAGTCGATCAGTTTGGCACGGGGCACTTTTAAACTCGAAATTGGTGATCGATGTGATCGACGTTATTGCAGTAAGGGTTAAGTAGTTTTATGATGTACTATTTGTAATAAAATCCGCAATATAATTGTGCTATTTTATATATTATATATAATATTTATTTGGGGGGGGGGCATAATAGCGTAATTTTATAAAAATAAAATGCATTTTAATTTTCTCGAGAGAATCTATAATATTTCTATAAATGCAAGACTGATTTTATCAAACAAATATTATTTTAAATTACAAACTCTTACAAACTGAACTGCTTCTATGTACTTGGCTAGTTAACTTGATTTCATATTTAGTTTTGATTTTTTAAAGGTTTTCATTTTTTAGAGGAAAATCATTTTTTAGTTTTTTATTTTGTATGAAAATTATTTTTTAAGGAAAAATTTTTTTAAAAGTTATTTTTTAGGAATAAATAATAAATTTTTTTGCGTACAAGTTGGGATTTTTTTATATACTTGGCGTATTTTTTTTTTTACCTTTGTGAGGTTTTTTTAGGTGATCTCATCGCTTTTTGTAAAAATCTATATTTTTTCTGCAAAAAATATATATGCGTTTTTAGCATATAATATTTAATAATATAATATAATTTTTTATTCATGTAAAATATCTAATAATAATAAATTTCTTAATAATAATAAGTAAATCACAATAATAAAGTTTTATTGTAGAATTGACATTCGTTAATTTTATTTTTAGTATATAATGTTCAACAATAATATATATATGCTTACATTATATTATCTCACAATAATACCGTACAGTTTTATTTATGTAGAATTGACATTCGTTAATTTTATTGAATCCTATATAGGCAATAAAATCTTGTATAAAGTAGCTCAATTTAACTATACCTACAATTCCTACACTTTTGTATTACTGTAACATCATGTAGACCATTCTTCAACTGTATGATGTTACAGTAATACAAAAGTGAATGAATTTGTAGATATAGTTAAATTGAGCTACTTTACGCAATATTTTATTGCCTATATTGGATTCAATAAAATTAACGAATGCCAATTCTACATAAATAAAACTGTACGGTATTATTGTGAGATAATATAACATAAAGTGCCATAGAGGATGCCAAAAAAGATAAATAAAATACCATAGAAGATACCAAAGAAGATAAAGTATTTTTTATTTTAAGTATTTTCTTTTAAGTATTTTTTTTTGTATTATCTTACAATAATAGAGTTTTATTTATATAGAATTGGCATTCGTTTTATTTTTAATATATAATGTTCAACAATAATATAGTTATATATAATATAATATAATTTAATAATATAATATTAATTTAACTACACCTATAAATTCATTCATTTTTGTATTACTGTAATATCATACTTCAATGTAGATCATTCTTCAACTGTATGATGTTACAGTAATAAGTGAATGAATTTATAAGTACAATTAAATTGAGCTACTTTACACAATATTTTATTGCCAATAAAATTAACGATGCTAATTCTACATAAATAAAACTATACTGTATTATTGTGAGATAATATAATATAAGCACATATATATTATTTTTGAATATATATACTTTGGCTTTCTTTGCATACGTATAATATTATAATAGCATGTTGTGCAATTGCGAGATATATTGATCCATAAGTTTTTTTTTTTATAAGATAACGTATCAGTTATATGTATGCAAAGAAAGTCAAAATATATATACTATGTATACTGACAAACGGATTAATAAATTAAAGCGATTAAAATTTTGTTGCAATAAGATCCACCTTGAGAATAATAAATACTACGTGTATATACTTTGGCTTTCTTTGCATACATATAACTATTATTATAATAACATGTTTTGATATTGCGATATTTATTCATAAGTTTTTTGTTTTATAAAATAACGTATCAGTTATATGTATGCAAAGAAAGTCAAAATATATATACTATGTATATTGACAAACGGATTACTAAATTAAAGCGATTAAAATTTTGTTCCAATGAGATCCACTTTGAGACTAATAAATACTATGTATATATATACTTTGGCTTTCTTTGCATACATATAACTAATATTATAATAGCATGTTGTACAATTGCGAGATATATGTGTAATGTTAAATATATGTATATTCATTATATAGGCTTCTCTTTTTTTATAAAATATAATTATAGGTAGAATATTTAAATAAAAATTTAATATATATATAAAAGTTATAATTGTTCTTTTTATTTTACACAAACATATAATTAAATATAGTTTTTTTCAAGTCACACTTAATTCGTCTTTCTGTCTTTCAATATGTATGCAAAGAAAGCCAAAATATACATATACTACGTATATATACTGACAAACGGATTACTAAATTAAAGCGATTAAAATATTGTTCCAATAAGATCCACTTTGAGAATAATAAATACTATGTATATATATATACTTTGGCTTTCTTCGCATATGTATAACTAATATTGTAATAGCATGTTGTGCAATGTGATATATAATTATCATAGGTTTTTCTTTTTCTTAAATAATGTAATATAGTTATACGTATAAAGAAAGCCGAAGTATACATACTATGTATGTTGTAACGATACCGTTACTAACGGCCTAGCGGGGCCGATCCACCGCGCGCTTTTCGAGGCTCGGCGCTTATGGCGTCCCTAAGCTCCCACACCCGTGTCGCGGCCCCACCGTAGGGACCACCCCACCACACGTTGAATCGCGCGAGTGGGAGGCCGGCCGCCGGTATATAAGGCGCTCCGGCAAGCGTAGCGTTACCAGTTCCCGATCCCGATTCCTGTCACGTACAACTCTCCGGATCCTGAACCACCTCTCGCGTTACACCGGGCTACGGGCTTCCCGTAGTTAGGCCGGGCTTCCCGGTTGCCGGGACGGCGCATCCTGATACCCCGCGTTACACCAGGCTACGGGCTTCCCGTAGTTAGGCCGGGCTTCCCGGTTGCTGGGACGGCGCATCCTGATACCTCGCGTTATACCAGGCTACGGGCTTCCCGTAGTTAGGCCGGGCTTCCCGGTTGCTGGGACGGCGCATCCTGACACCTCGCGTTACACCAGGCTACGGGCTTCCCGTAGTTAGGCTGGGCTTCCCGGTTGCTGGGACGGCGCATCCTACTAGTTGATAAACTCGCACCGCGTTATATCGTAAGACCGTTCTGTATATATACCGCGACTCGTTTGTATCATAAGACCGCTTTGGTCTCCGCGCTCTGTTAGCTTCTAGTACCGCTTTGTACATATACCGCGACCTGATACATTGTAATACCGTTGTACATATACCGTAACCAGTAAGACCGCTCCGGCCTCCGCGCCCTGAGAGATTCTAGCACCGTTGTGTATATACCGCGACCTGTTCGTATTATAAGACCGCATTGTACATACCGCGCCTTTTAACTGAAGAATTAATAAGACATTAGGATTCCCGCCAGTGTCGCGCCGTTTCTATCTTCACACCCGGCCTTCAAACTACTACGGAGCGTCAGTCCTTTTAAGGATAGAACGCCGAGAACGCCGACGCCCCGTCCTTTTAAGGATAAGGCAGTCAGGCAGTTGGAATTACATTGAAGGCCCCGCGACACCCCGTAGTGTTTAAGACCTGCACTGTACCGCAAAGAATTGTCATAGCTTATTTGCATGCGAACACCGCGCTTGCAGAATACGGCCGCTTGAGCCACGCTCGCTTCCCGAGCTCCCCCCGCATCAACACCGCGCGAAACTCTGTACGCACCGTTCCCGCATGTTGCTTCGCATCGCTATCAGTGTTAAAGATCTTTTATATTGACCGCATGAATAAACGGACTTGTTTAAACCGATTATACGAAGGTAAAGTAAGTTGGAGTTTCCCCCTTCTCCCGAATCCTGGCACCGGCGAGCCTTGATCCGCGGCGTACGGGAAAGGTGAACCGTTACAATGTATACTGATAAACAGATTAATAAATTAAAACGATCAAAATTTTGTTGCAGTGAGATCCACTTTGAGAATAATAAATAAATACTACGTATGAATACTTTGGCTTCCTTTGCATACGTGTAATATTATAATAGCATGTTGCAATGCGAGATATATATTCATAAGTTTTATGAACATTATCAGAGAGAAATCACTGACATTATTACATTCTTGATAAAATCGTAGGATTTTACAAGCAATTGCAACATGCTATTATAATATTACACGTGATTCAATGTGTTGAATAGCTTGAAATTTGTGAAACACGAATACCGAAAATAAATTTAAGCTATAATTTAATAGTTATAATTATAGCTTAAATTTATTTTCGGTATTCGTGTTTCACAAATTTCAAGCTATTCAACACATTGAATTCAACTTCAGTTCAATCACTTAACATAAGAGCAAGGATTATAAATAGTTACCCTTACCGCATTATAAATAGTAAATATTTCTTTTACTTCGACAGTTATTAATCGTTTTTATGTCCATCCGAAGTTAAGTGCTTTATGGTCACTTCCCTCTATCTGTGTGCAATGAAAAGAACAGAATTTTAATATTTAATTTAATTTACATATCTGGTTTTATATGTGCTACTGAATGTTTTATATATGCTACTATATTGTAATTACTGTCTGTTACTGCCAAATCTCTATAACCCAATATGTTACGCTGTTTAGCAAAGTTCTTCAGCTAAAAGTATACCGGCCTTCTTGAAAGGATTGATTGATTTTGCTTTATCCTGCAAATAAGCGCTATAATTTAGACAATATACAGATATAATCAAGAAATAATATACTTATAAAACAATAAATAAATATATATAAGCAGACATATATAAGCAGATATATATACAAAATTTCAATCTACTTACTCGATAGGACCAAATATATTTTCTGCAGCAGATTCAAATATAACATTAATCTTATAATGTTATTATATCTTGACGTCGCGAACATTAACCTTATAACGTTATTATATCTTGACGTCGCGATGCTACCGCGTACCGCTTGATACGTATCATATACGTATGCACGCACATATACATTGTCTCTTAAGGCGTATTTGCACACTCAAGCGAATAATCGTACATGAGCGCTGCAAACGCGCCTTGAGGGACAAACTCGCTTTGCGTGTGTGCGTGCGAGCATACGTACGTGAGAGTCTGAAATATCCATAGACATAGTATATCTAGACCGAGTGTTGAGGAGTGGGGGCCGATGCCCACGTAGAAAAGGACATACTCTGTTTCGTGCCCCTTGCGTTCTCTCTCGCTCGCACGTAGCATGACGAAAGAGAGCGCTATGCTCTGTGCGAGCGAGAGAGAACGCAGAGGCACGAAACAGAGTATGTCCTTTTCTACGTGGGCATCGGCCCCCACTCCTTAAATAAACGGCAAACGCTCGGTCTAGATATACTATGTCTATGGAAATATCTTACCTTATTATTATGATAATGATGGAAAACGAAAAATGTCACATTTCTGGTATACGATTATCATTCCTCAGGATTGACTGCACCAATCTTATTCAAACTGGTCGCAATCGAAAGCTTGCATCCACATTGTATAAGAAAAGTGCTGTTAGATTTGTGATTAACGGCTTGGTTCCTGAGGAATTTTAATCGAAAGTTTATTAGACGTAAAACTCCGGATAAGCTACTTGGTAGCATCGCGGCCCCTGTACATAGGCAAACCGTTGAACAAGCTGGAACGAATTTTTATATATACTTGGCATCGCGACGCTACCGCGTCGCTTGATATAATAAAAGCATCTATATTACAGAGATCATGTGTTAATAGATACATTTGATTTACTTACTTGAGCTCGGCATCAATGCTGCTCAATTTTTCCTGCGTTATCCTGTGAACATTGTACGTTTATGAGTTACGTTTACATTCATGCAAATATATTTATTTAGAAATCACTATTTCTATAAATATATACAAATTTACCGATTGTAGTCCGTTTCTTCTGTAGACCGTGGGATTTCAACGCGAGCCACCTGATACTCGTTTACCTGAGTATTTTCCTGTGCCAGCCATGTTTTTAAATGATTCTGAAACTGATATGTATTATTTGTATGATGATTGGTCAAATTAGAAGAATGTGCGGGCAATGTATGTATCAAGTGTGATGTATCGGCGTGAATAGATGTATGTGGATGTGATGTGTGTGGATGTGGTGTTAAAGAAGTTACAGTGGATGAATAAGGTTCAATGTTTGTGGATATGTGTGGATGTGATGTTAAAGATGTTACAGTGGATGAATAAGGTTCAATGTTTGTGGATGTGTGTACATATGTTAAAGGTGTTATAGTGGATGTATAAGCTGGAATATTTGTTTGTAGTTGCGTATGGGTAGGAATATGTGATTGTGTGTCTGTGTGCTCTTGTATGTAAATATTAGTATTAAAAGTATTCTCATTCAAATCCTCGGTAGAATTATCTGGATTGTCCAAAATTCTTCTCAAATGACCAATATCCTTGTCGATGTCTCCAGTCGTGATGTTCTTTGATGGAATCTTTTTTCGTTTCGGCGATTCATCGGAGGAAGTGGTCTGATAGCGGGAAGGTTTCGCAACGGTGCGCTTCGGTCGGCCGTCCATGTGCTTGTAAAAAAATTATAGATATATCGATTATAAAACAATATACATAACATAAAACAATATACATAGTATTTGATTAAAATACAAAAAATTAATAAATGTTAAAATATTAATAATATTAAATAAAATTTAAACTCAGAAACTGTTAAAAATATTCAAATTACACACAACTCTAAGTAAGCTATTAAGAAAATTATCCTGTTGTAAACATCCATATTGTGTGTGTAATTAATGGAAATACATAGTATACATTATGTATCTCTCGAAAGCAGCAAAAGAAAACAACGACAAGGACAGAAGATTAATGCGAAAATTATTATGATGATATTGTACTTTTCAAACTAGCAAACATACATTTGGAAAGAGAAGAGAAACAGATTAAGAAAGTAAACAAGAGAATAAAATATCGTAAAGATTCATGCAGAAAAGAGAACCATTATCCTTTAATCCTTTACAAAGGCTTGTCAAAGATTTTCGCAAGGATATATCTTACGCTTTCTCGCTATGTGCAATAACAGCAACAATGTATCGAAGCGAATGATCTTCTTCATCACTATCACTATCATCGATGTAGAATTCCAGAAAGGCATTCTATAACATTTAGCATAAACTTCATCCAGATTAATATAAAAGATTTCACTGCTCAACGTGGAACATTTATACATTTGAAGAGCCGAAGATAATACACAAATGTCATAAAAATCTTCAACCTGTAAAAATTTTTTGACTGCCAAACAATACAAATTATTTTCTAAAATAATCTTGCAGACGATGCAAATGGATCCATTATGCAAGATACAGCAATTATCATGTACATCTATACTCAACAATCTTCCATTAAATTTAATTTTACGATATTGATGACAATTACCATCATTATTATACAATGCGGATACACGAATGGGTGAATCAATGGCACGAGCATCGACTGTTCCATGAATTTCAATCTCTTTCATTCTTTTGAAAAATTGTTGACGAGGTAAACCCGGTTTTCTACAATATTTTCAGAAAATGGACATGTTATTTTCATAAGGAAATGCAGAAAACGAATCCAAACTGCCAAAATGTCTCACATCATCGATAAGATGAAGAAGCCCATGGACATTATAAGTATTGAAGGTTGGACCATAAAGAGTATCACTTCGATGAACAAATTTTTATAGCGCAAGCTCTGCAAAATTCAGAAATTGTCTTGACGATAAATTGGAAACTAAGATTCCTATTGCCACATGTAAAAATAAAAAGTGCTTGTACAATCTCTCGTCTAATATATCATATGTTACAACTGGTCCTGTATAAAGCAGAAATTGACGAAATTCTGTCGCTTTATATTTAGAACACATATTGAGAGATCTAAGGCGTCTTGCAAAATCTGACGGACAATATTCTTGTAACGCGGTCACCTCGCTCGACGCTCGGATCGGCTCGTCGGTGTCCGGATTCGAGAGGAGGAGAGACTCAAGCTTACGAGACACAGTATAAGTAGAAAAGATAGTTTATTCAGTGAGAGAGAGATAGATAGATACAGCAGATAGGTGATGCAGGGCCGGGTGATGTCGTGCGTGGAGCGGTGTCGCTGGTAGCAGGGTGCGGGGCGCAAAGCGGAGACGCAAAGCGATGGGCGCAAAGCGGCGAGAAGCGCAAGACAGGTGCGGCGTACAATCGTTCCCGGTTTTATTTACATGCGACTACGGCGCTGTTAGAGCTAGTGGACTTATTACGAACAGGCCTTATTTCTAGCAGACTTAGTACTATGCGGGTCTTATCATTAGCAGGTCTTAAGACTAGGGTGCTGTTATAACTAGCGTGCTTAGCACTAGGCAGGTCTTATTACTAGCAGGTCTTAAGACTAGGATGCGGTTATAACTAGCGGACTTAGTACTAACAGGCTTACGACTAGCAGGTCTATTACTACGAGGCTCAGAACTAGCGGACTTATGACTATCATGCGACTAATATTTACAGCGCGGTCTGCACATGCACTTATAAGCTACTGTCAGGTTAGGCGGCTAGGTATTGCCGGCAGGCTCGAGTGTCACGTCGAGCACTGCCTGAGCAACGGAAGTCGGTTCAGCCCGACAGAGCCAAATACAGCCTTGGCCCCAGGTAGAGGCGGGAGCCGGAGCAACCCAGCGGGGTCAAGGGCAACCTCGACTCCAGGAGCGGTGTAGGCAGGAGCAGTGTAGGCAGGAGCCGGTCCAACCCGGCAGGGTCGAGGGCAACCTCGACTCCAGGTAGAGAGTGTCAGTACAACCCGACAGAGCTGAGTTCAGCCTCAGCCCCAAGAGGTAGTAGTTAGTGGTGAGATCGGTATCAGGAGCTGGTCGGGATAGGATCTGGTCCCGATGTCTCGGCCGGCCGGGCTTATATACACGGCCGGCGTCCCCCACTGTGCGCCGTCCGCTCGGCGGTGGGAGTCGGTACCGCGTGGGGACCCCGCGAGAGAGATAGAGCGTGCCGGTGAGCGAGAGCGCATGCCGAGCGAGATAGCGCATATCGAGAGTGAGAACGCATGCGTGCGGCAAGCAAGATGGCGGCGAGCGGGATAGGTAGAGCTAGGTGAAAATAAAGCCATGCGTATATGTGTCGGTATATATATATTTCCACCGCGTAACGACTCTGCCGTTACATCACCCCCCCTCCTTTTAGACGGTGGCGGCGCGGCGCAGTCGACTGCTCCGGAGGGTCCCATCCGCATTAAATCGTAGGATCCAGAGACCCTCCGGGGTCCAAATCCGATGGCGGCGGGTTTGGTGTACCGCGTGGTGCGTTACCCTCAGTAGGGTCCCGGTGGCGACCCTGACCGGGACTGGCTGCGGGGGACGTGGTCCGACGGCGTATGCGAGCCGGGTGGCGCCCCGTTCCATGGCCGGACGGGGCTGGGTTGGCGCTGGTGGCGGTGCGGTCGGCCGAGGTCGCGGTCCGTGGACCGAGATTGGTGTGGCGGCGGCGGAGGCGGCGGCGCAGGCTGTCGGCGCGGTTCGTGCGATCGGTGGTTGTCGCAGCACCGTGGTACCTGCGCGGCGATGTCGTATCGGCGATGGTGGTGGCGGCGTGGCCAGGAGGCGTATCTTCCTCCCGGTTTCGGCGTCACCCCGCTGGATCATGGTTCCGACCCGGGGTGGCGGCCGGTGGGGTGGATCAGGCATGCGTGGCGGCGTGACGGGTGTCGGTCCCGGCCCATCTGGGAGCCCGTCTTCCTCGTCGTCGGACCATCGGCCAAACAGCTCCTCGAGTTGCTTCCGTTCCGTGTCGGTTGGCATGTTTCGTTGTTGCTGACTGACTGATTTTTCCGCGGTTCGGTGTTTGGCCTTTTATATGCTATCGCGGAATGTTTGGCATGCGGTACGCGTGGTTTTTGCGATTTTCTTGACGCGTTATCGGACGGGTCATGCCATCGGCCGTGGCTTGCGGGTTTCAGGTCCTCCGCTTGGTAGTCGCGATTTTACCAGACGTTGCGAGTGTCCTCGCACGTACCGACGCTCGCAATCGCTAATTTTGGTTCCATCGGGTGTTATCGGCATTTTCCGCGTGTGCCGACGCTCGCGATCGGTAATTTAGCTTTCCCCGGATTTTCGCGCGTACCGACGCTTTCGATTGGTAATTGCTCGCGATTTTCCCGCTGATAACCGTTGTAGGGCGGGTTCCGGCTGCCAGGCGTTAGTCTTCGGTCTCGGGTTGGCCCGAGTGGATTTTTAATTCCTAGACGTGGACGTGACGGTGCCACCGCCCCCGGGTGTCTCGTAGGTCGACGATGACCGGGGAGATAATCCGCCGTACCTCTAAGGGCCCCACGAATTTTGGGACTAACTTAGCGTTGAACGCTTTCGCCTTGTTGGATAGGGCGTGGTTTTTTCGCCAAACGAACTCCCCTATTCGTGGCTTCCAGTCCCGTCGCCGCAAGTTGTAGTGCCGCTCCTGATGTTGGAAGGCCCGGGCCAGGTGGATCTTGACGAGCTCGTAAGCCTCTTTTAGGTGTCGCTGCGTTGTTTCCGGTGGGGTGGCGGTCCCTTGGTGCCGCCGGTCCTCCGGGTGCGGTCGGGTCAATTCCCTGCCGTGGTTAAGGTAGGCGGGGGTGTGACCGGTGGCCTCGTTCCAGGCGGTATTAAACGCGTACTGGAGGGCGGGTAGATGCTCGTCCCAGGCTTTCTGGTTTTTACCCACGTACTGCGCGATCATGGTCTTGATGGTTCGATTCGCTCGCTCGACCGGTTTTCCACTGCGGTGTGTACAGTGATGTGGTGCGGTGCTGAATGCCGAAGGTCTGCAGGAGCTTCTCCAGTTGTACCGATTTCAGCTGTGTCCCGTTATCCGACAGTAGTGTTTGTGGGCACCCGTGGCGGTAGATGACCTGAGTGCTGAAGGCCTTCGTGACGTTAGCTGCGGTGGCCTTTCGTAGCGGCGCGAGCTCGATCCACTTGGTAAACCGGTCCTGCATTGTGAGGAGCCAGGTATGTCCGCAGTTGGAGTGGGGTAGCGGCCCGACCAGGTCGATAGAGGCCTGCTGCCATGGGGCGGTGACCGGACTGGTGTGGAGGTTTCCGGCTGGCCGTAGCTACGACGCCTTGTGGGCCAAGCAGGTGGTGCAGGAGCGTACATACCGCGCAATATCGCGGAACATCCCTGGCCAGTAGTACTGCTGCACGATCCGCGTGATGGTTTCCGCGGTTCCTAAGTGACCGGCGGAGGGGTCATCGTGCCAGCGTTTTAGCAGGGTGGGGCGTTCCGTCGCGGGTACGCATTGCTTCCATTGTTTGTCCGCCGGCATCTCCCGGAAGTCTAGATCATGGAGGATGTGTCGGTACAGTCGTCCGTCGCGCATTTGGTAGTCGGGCCGGTCGGCTGGTCGGGCTTGTACGTCTCGGCTGATCCGACGGTGCCAGGTGCATGGCGGCGTCTGTTGCGCCGCGGCGACCTCTGGCTGGCGAGAGAGCGCGTCGGCTACCTGGTTCTAAGAGCCCCGACGGTACTTTATCTCCATATCGTGCTGTTGGAGCTCGAAGAGCCAGCGTGCAAGTCGGCCGGACAGGGCTTCCAGGCGTTGGAGCCATCGGAGAGACTGGTGGTCGGTCAGCACGGTGAAGCGGTACCCCGCCAAGTAGTCTCGCATCCGGCGTATCCCCCAGACTACGGAGAGGCATTCCAGCTCGGTTGCGTTGTAGTTTCGCTCGGCTGGGTTTAGCGTTCGGTTGGCGTAGGCGATAACCCGCTCCCCCTCCGTTAGCTGTTGCGTAAGCACGGCGCCGAGCCCGTGTGCGCTGGCGTCGATCTGAAGCGTGAACGGTTGCCTAAGATCGGGGCGCGCCAGTACCGGGGCGGAGGTTAGGGCGTCCTTGAGACGCTGGAAGGCCTGGCTCTCGGCCTCAGTCCAGGACCAGCAAGCGTTTCTTCGCGTGAGATGCGTCAGTGGTGCAGTGATGGTGGAGAAGTCCACTATGAACCGCCGGTACCAGGACGCTAGACCTAGGAATTAGCGGACCTGTCGCAGGTTGGTGGGCGCGGGCCAGTTGGCTATGGCGCTTATTTTGGCCGGGTCGGTCCGGATTCCTTGTCGGTCGATGATATGCCCCAGGTATCGGAGACTGTTCCGGCAGAAATGGCACTTGTCGGTGTTCAGTCGGAGCTTGGCGGATCGCAGGCGCCGGAAGACCTCGGCCAGGTGCGTCAGGTGGGCTTCGAATGTCGGGCTGGCCACAACGATGTCGTCCAGGTACACCAGGACGTTTGGTTCGAGCTCGGGCCCCAAGATGGAGTCCAGGAGGCGTTGGAATGTCGCGGGGGCGGAGTGTAGTCCAAAAGGCATCTTTGTGAACTGCATGAGTCCCCTCCCCGGGACGGTGAACGCCGTGGTCGGACGGCTTTCGGGCGCCAATGGTACTTGCCAGTACCCGTTCTTGATGGTTAACCCCAGTTACCCGGTCTAGCATGGTTAAGTACTTCGCGCCTCGGAGTTTATCAAAGGTGGCCGTAATGTGTGGCAACGGGTAGGCGTCCTTTTGAGTCACGTCGTTGAGTTTTCGGAAATCAATACAAAATCGATAAGTGCCATCCTTTTTCTTTACCAGTACGACCGGGGAGCTCCATGCGCTCTGCGACGGCTCGATCACGCCGGCCTCTTCCATTTTTCGAACCTCTTGGTCGATGACGGCCTGCATGGCCGGATTACGTGGTCGGTACCGCTGTTTGATTGGCTGGTCCGTGGCAAGGCGGATCCGGTGTTCTATGCGGTCCGTCGGTCCGCGTATGGCGTCGAAAGCGGCCAGTTCCCGGCTCAGAAACTCTCTCAGGCGGCGGTCTTCGTCCGCGGTTCGGGGCGTCAACCCGGCCGAGATTTCCCCTACGGTGGGCACCGTGCTGGTGGTGGCGTCCGGGGGCGCCGGCAGTGCTACCCCCGGTTTGGCCCATAGGTCGATACCGATCAGAATTGGTCCGCTGAGATTCGGCATGACTTGGAATCGGTGAGTTACGGTGCGGTCGATCGTGGTAACCGGTAGGTCTACGGTTTGCTTGATGGGTACGGTGGTGCCGTCGGCCAAGTTGATTTGCTGGGTCACCCCCTGAGGGGGGTGGCCGCAGTATTTGGCTCGTTTCGCCGTGGCCGGGCTCACGAACGAGACCTCGGAGCCGGAGTCGAGCAGGGCCCACAGGTGTCGGTTGAGTAGCTGGATCTTCAAATGCGGCCTAAGTGTGAACCTTATTGGGTTTGAGCTGGTCGGACGGTGGCCGCTGATTCCCCGGCCCGAAAGTCGTTTCCCGCCGGTGGATGGCAGTCGCGGGTGAGCACTCCGTCTCGGCCACAGCAAGAGCAGAACTTGCGCGGCGGACTCTTACAATCGAGCCGCGTGTGGCCCCGTTGTTTGCAGCGCCAGCAGCATTCCTCTCGGTTGTAGGCGGCGGCGGCGATCGGGGAGCTTGGCATACTGCGGGCCGGTGGTTGTTCCTCCTTCTGCCGGCGCAGGACCTTCTCGTGCTCGGCCGCTTAGCTCGGCGACGCTGGTGGCTTCTGCCGGCCGAATGTACAGCTGGTAGCTGGAGTGCAGGTTGTTATATAGTAAGCGGGCCTTCTCCCGTGGCGTGTAGCCCCCGGCGCGCCTCATCATCGTTAGCAGGTCCGTGGCGTATTGATCGAAAGACTCCCCTGGTATTCGTCTCCGGGCTTGGGCATCTTGCCGTATTTGGTCCTGATAGTCGGGTGGGAGGTACTTTAGTCGGAAGGCGGCGCAAAAGGCATCCCAGGTGGTCCAATCTTCGTGGTTGTTGCGGTACCACAACAAGGGGTTCCCACGTAGCATTTCGGGTAACCCGAGGAGAAGGAATTCGTCGGCGTAGCGGTAGGATCGCTTTAGTTCCTCTATTCGCTCGATAAACGCGAATGGGTCCTTGCCTTCGAAGCATAGGCCCCACTTTCAGATTCGATCTAGCATCGCGGTTGGGTCGGGTATAGTCGGTTCGGCATGATCGGGGGTCGGCTCGGTCCGTACCGGCGTTGTTTCCCCCTCGTTCGGCATGTCGGCGATGTCGTGTTTGGGGAATAGCTCGGGGTTCTGGGTTACGAACTGACGCAGTCGATGTCGCAAAATGTCGATATTCCCGGTACTGTCGAGACCGTGGGTGACTAGAAAAGTCACTAGCTGAACTTTCGTAAGCAAATATATCCAGAAGAGTTTCATCGGGCTGCGCACGCAAGCTGGAGTCTCTACTGGGCAGGTTCCTGTTCGGGCGCCATGTAACCTCGCTCGACGACCGATCGGCTCGTCGGTGTCCGGGTTCGAGAGGAGGGGAGACTCAAGCTTACGAGACACAGTATAGGTAGAAATATAATTTATTCAGTGAGAGAAAGATAGATAGATACAGCAGATAGGTGGTGCAGGGCCGGGTGATGTCGTGCGTGGAGCGGTGTCGCTGGTAGCAGGGTGCGGGGCGCAAAGCGGCGAGAAGCGCAAGACAGGTGCGGCGTGCAATCGTTCCCGGTTTTATTTACATGCGACTACGGCGCGGTTAGAGCTAGTGGACTTATTACGAACAGGCCTTATTTCTAGCAGACTTAATACTATGCGGGTCTTATCATTAGCAGGTCTTAAGACTAGGGTGCGGTTATAACTAGCGGACTTAGTTCTAGGCAGGTCTTATTACTAGCAGGTCTTAAGACTAGGATGCGGTTATAACTAGCGGACTTAGTACTAACAGGCTTACGACTAGCAGGTCTATTACTATGAGGCTTAGAACTAGCGGACTTATGACTATCATGCGATTAATATTTACAGCGCGGTCTGCATATGCACTTATAAGCTACTGTCAGGTTGGGCGGCTAGGTATTGCCGGCAGGCTCGAGTGTCACATCGAGCACTGCCTGAGCAACGGAAGTCGGTTCAGCCCGACAGAGCCAAGTACAGCCTTGGCCCCAGATAGAGGCGGGAGCCAGTGCAACCCAGCGGGGTCGAGGGCAACCTCGACTCCAGGAGCAGTGTAGGCAGGAGCCGGTCCAACACGGCGGGGTCGAGGGCAACCTCGACTCCAGATAGAGAGTGTCGGTACAACCCGACAGAGCTGAGTTCAGCCTCAGCCCCAAGAGGTAGTAGGTAGTGGTGAGATCGGTATCAGGAGCTGGTCGGAATAGGATCTGGTCCCAATGTCTCGGCCGGCCGGGCTTATATACATGGCCGGCGTCCCCCACTGTGCGCCGTCCGCTCGGCGGTGGGAGTCAGTACCGCGTGGGGACCCCGCGAGAGAAATAGAGCGTGCCGGTGAACGAGAGCGCATGCCGAGCGAGATAGCGCATATCGAGAGTGAGAACGCATGCGTGTGGCAAGCAAGATGGCGACGAGCGGAATAGGTAGAGCTAGGTGAAAATAAAGCCATACGTATATGTGTCGGTATATACAGTGCCTACCAAAAGGTCCGGGCCACCTAAATAATTTTTGAATGGTTTGAAATATAGGATTGAAATTTATAGGGATACAATGGGATCACAAAGTCTATTATTTAACCACTAAAACACCCACCTCTACACCCGCGGGGTATAGGGGGAGGGGATAGCCAAAAAATCTTAAATGGCATGTGGAGATGAGTGAGGGCTCGTTCGAAAGGGCTTTCCAAGACGAAAACAAAGCGAGGTCTCTACGATTTTTTTTCGCAGAGTTATGGTCATTTGAACATTTCTATTGAGATTTTGCGATAACGAGGGCCCACGGCGAACAGAAGAAAGATAAGGCTTCAGGCGGGCACGCGCGTTCCTGAGTGTGTGTGTGTGTGTGTGTGGTGCGCGCGCGCGCGTGTGTGTGTGTGTGTGTCACACATAGATAAGAATCCCGCGGTTCGTCACTTCCGCCGCATTTAATGACTCCAAATCCTCTCTGTTGTGTGTGTGTGTGTGCGCGCGCGCTCGTGCGTGCGGGCGTATCCGGCCAACCAAGGCAAGACCGCTAGCGTGTCCTGCCAACTAAGGCAAGACCGGGATGGGAACACTGGTGTATGTGAAGGAATAAAAACACTAATTATTTTATCAAATGTTCAAATTGATGTCCTTCGACAACTTGGCAGTGTCCTAAGCAAATGTAAAACGTATCGATAACGTTAAATAAAAATTAGGTGTGATTGAATTTGAAACGTTCACTATTTTTTCCCGCAGCTCTTCTAAATTTTCGGACCTAGTCTCATAGGCCTTTGTTTTCAAATACCCCCAGTAAAAGAAGTCTAATGAGGTCAGATCTGGTGATCACGGTGGCCATTCTATTGTGCCTCTTCTACCAATCCATCGGTCAGTAAAAACATCGTTGAGAATATTTCGAGCTTCCAGAGAAAAATGAGCCGGAGCCCCATCCTGCTGAAACCAAACATTGTGGAAAGCTTCTCCAGCAATATCCTGAATAGCCGGTATCACTTGGTTTCTTAGCAAATTGCAATAATTTTGAGAATTTATGTTTCCTTCAATAAAAAACGGTCCTATAATACGATTAAACATTATTCCGGTCCAAACGTTAACCTTCTGAGGATACTGCGTGTGACTGTCTCTCATCCAATGCGGATTTTCATCTGCCCAATACCTCATATTCTGTCGATTTACAGAACCGTTTAATTCAAATGTTGCTTCGTCAGTAAAACAGATCCAGTTGAAAAACTGACGATTATCAGCAAGTCGTGTCATCATTGTGTCGCAAAATTCCACTCTTCTGTCATAATCGTCTTCGGATAGCTCCTGGACTAGATGTATTTTGTAAGGATAATAGTGATGCTTCTTCAAAATTCGATGGACTGATGTTGTGCTAATATCATTTTCTTGAGCTGCTCTCGAGACCGATGTATGAGGATTATCGTATACAGTTAGCAGTTTTAACACGTTTTACATTCGCTTAGGACATTGCCAAGTTGTCGGAGGACATAAATTTGAACATTTGATAAAATAATTAGTGTTTTTATTCCTTCACACACACCAGTGTTTCCATCCCGGTCTTGCCTTAGTTGGCAGGACATGCTAGCGTCTTGCCTTGGTGCACCGGACACGCACGCACGCACGCGCGCGCGCGCACACACACACACACACTCAGGAACGCGCGTGCCCGCGTGAAGCCTTATCTTTCTTTGTTGTCGCCGTGGGCCCTCGCTATCGCAAAATCTCAATAGAAATGTTCAAATGATCATAACTCTGCGAAAAAAAATCGTAGAGACCTCGGCGACCTCGCGTTGTTTCGTCTCGGAAAGCCCTTTCGAAGAGCCCTCACTTAACTCCACATGCCATTTAAGATTTTTGGCTCCCCCTCCCCCCGTCCCCCGCGGGTGTAGTGGTGGGTGTTTTTGTGGTTAAATAATAGACTTTGTGATCCCATTGTATCCCTATAAATTTCAATCCTATATTTCAAACCATTCAAAAATTATTTAGGTGGCCCGGAACTTTTAGTAGGCACTGTATATATTTCCACCGCGTAACGGCTCTGCCGTTACATTCTTTAAGATTATTCAGTCTTGCAGACATAATAGAAATGGATTTTCCTGATAATTTGACAGACGTGAATATTTTCCACATACCCATGCAGATAAAATTTTTTCATGACGTCCAAACACACCAGATGCATATATTCAAAAGGTGTTTGTGAAACTATCCCTATAGGAAGCAATGATAATGGGCTCTTACCCTCTTTGTGATGATCTTCATCTATACATCTCACATATTCCTCATCGGTTCGAAGAGAATGATTTATACCATTGAAGACATAGCGACCTTCACAGCGTACACCAGAGACTTTACACTTGGAACAAGGATGCGAAGACACATGACTACGATGATTAAGAATAAAAGCTCGAGCTGGTGCGTCAGCTATAAAACATCTTAGTCGTATTGGCACTTTATTGCCATGAAAATTAATTCCTCCGTTAGACATGATTCTAGTAATATCTGCAATAAATTGTTTCAAGAAAGTATTAGGGTCGCATGGTTTTTGTGCACCTTTATAAATTCCCACTAGTATTGGCCTTGCCCGCTGTATGTTGACAATTCTACATTGAATGGGCCACAGTTGAATATTACCTGATTTATCTAAACTACATCCATCTGTATTGAAATCCATTTCTAAATAATTAACAATAGATGCGATTGGAATATCTGAAAGGTGTTGAATAATCCCTGCTTCAAGATCAAAATGGATATATTCTCCCGGTTCTACATCAGAAACGACAACACGTCTATGTGGTGTATCAAGAAGTGTTCTTATATCTTTGGGCGAGGTAAAAAAGCAGGGATGTGTTCGAAGAAGAGATAATATGCTATTACCTTGAATATACGTTAAATTATTATCTACGAAGCAAGACGCTAAACGTTCGCGAAAAGATGGCTCAATGGAAGTATCGTTAAAAGATGATACAACTGCATCATCTTCCAAAGTTGCATCGCGCTTATAATTACAATCATTTGTAAAAGAGCTACATTGGGTAACTATTAACGGAATAGAAATATTTTGAACATCATGATTATTTTCATCGGCAATATTATATTTTGAACGATATTGTAAACGTTTTGGACGATATCGTAAACGGTTCTGTATTTCGAACATAACCCTACTTCGTTGTCTCACAGATAAATTGTACAACGATTTTCGCGAAATAGATGATTTTAATTCAATTCTTTCCATATTTACGTATCTCCTCGATGACATCGCTGCTGCAAACGATGTACGTAGCTATGAATCCTGCAGAATCTCAAATCATTATTATATTCTTCGTTCACACTAATTACTGCCGCAACGGTTGAACTCAGAATCACTCAGTATGATCGAGAAATTCAAGAGAGCGGCCCGTGAAAAATACCGTAAGGCTGCGACCGCTGTGTGACAAATCACGAGCTTCGGCCAATCCAATATGTAGTCCATCTAGATAATCATATGGCGGGAAACTTTACCGCATTATCGGACCATATTGTTGAATTATTTATTTTTATATTAATTATATATCTATATATACTATGTAATATATATATATATATAATACATAGTATATATATAGATATATAATTAATATAAAAAATAAATAATTCAACAATATGGTCCGATAATGCGGTAAAGTTTCCCGCCATATGATTATCTAGATGGAATACATATTGGATTGGCCGAAGCTCGTGATAAGTATATAAATCTTTTATTATAAAACATAATTATCTAATCTATAAATTTTGTCAAGTTATTATTATTAAGTTGATGTATTATTATATATATAAATATAAGTATAATATTTATTATATTAAGTTTATTAAGTATTTATTAATGTCTTTTTATTTTTAAACTAATACGCGTATTGTATATACATATACATATAAAATAGTTTTACGCGCGTTTCAGATTGTATATGTATACTTATATGTTTAATATGTGTTTTCTTTTTTGAACTTCGTTTATGATTAAAAACCATGCATAACTTATTAAATGTACATATGTCATTTATCCACAACTTTTAGTCATTTTTTTTTACAGATACAACATTTTTTCGCATTACAGATATGCGCAGAGATATTAAAAATAAACTTTATAACTTGTAAATCGTAATCTTTTGTAATTTATTCTTTTATAATATCTGTATGTGTAATCTTTTGAAATTTGTTACAAAAAATTAAACATTTTTTGTTCTAATAAAACAAGTATATATTACATACATTGTATACCTCATTTATTATCTTTTAGTAAGTGAAACGAGCAATGTAAATGAATGAAGCATTTAAATGCCGCTATTCCATTTAAATTATGATGACAGATTCTGCTCGATTTCTGCCGCCAATCTGATATCAAACTGCGTTGCGCAGATCCTGCTCGGTTTCTGCCGCCAATCTGACATCAAACTGCGTTGCACAGATCCTGCTCAGTTTCTGCTGCCAATCTGCTATAATAATTCCGTGCAAATCCTGCTCGGTTTCTGCTATTGATCTGCTGTCAAATTATGCCAGCATATTTTGTAACATTTCTGCTGCCATTCTGCTATCATTATCTGATATAACAGATTTTGTATACAATCTGCAGTCTTCCTGCTGACAAAAATTTGTAGCAGACGTTTGGCAAAATCTGTTCGAACAGACTTTGCTGACTGGGTATATATCAACCATATATATACTAACTATAAGGGATATCACCCAACAATCTTATATATTCTAACAATATGCAGAAGCATATTTATTATACCAGAAACGGTAATTATATATATCAACTAATTTATAAACTGAAAATATAAGTAGCAGACACTCTTGGATTTTTGAACTATCATTTGAACATGCGTCGGATTTCACATCTCGGAAGTTGGTTCGATTGGTACGTATTCTCCGTTCGTTCGTTAGGATTCACTCCAATTGCGAAGCACTTTGCCGTTGTTATTGTCGCGCAATCTATACGACGAGAACGCGTGACGCATCACGAACTAATGTTTGCGCATCGAACATACACCAAAGATTCACGAACTGTTAATTGCCTCGCTCGCTTGCGGTCGCCCGACGACTGACTCCCCAAATCAAAACTCCATATATATATATATCAATATATATATATATATATATATATATATATATATATCAACTATAGATGTAACGGCAGGGCCGTTACTACGGCCATTGTATATAGCTAGCCGTAAAAATATATATATATACACCTGGCTTGCTTATTCACCCAGCTCTACCTGTCCCGCAACCACCATCTTGCCACAGCATGCGCTCTCGCTCACCGGCACGTTCTATCTCTCTCGCGGAGTCCCCACGCGGTACCGACTCCCACCGCCGGACCGCCGGCGCACGGTGGGAGACGCCGGCCGGGTATATAAGCCCGGCCGGCCGAGACACAGTGATGCCAGAATGGCCACGCTAGCAACACGCAACCGTAGTGGAGGGGATGCCGCACACAAGCGCAAACCGCGTACGTGTGAGCTCGGCGCTTCGGCTGGCTTCGGATAGCAGAAGAGGACAGATATACTGTTTTCTGTCTCTCTCCTTCTTATCGAGCCGGCACGAAGACCGGGCGGTACACGTCACACGTCGCTTGGTCGCTTCTCGATTGTCGCTTCTTGCTATGCCTTGAATATTTTTTTCAGCCTTTTTGTATGAGATATATTATCTATTATATATATCTATTATATGATATATTTATGATTAAGATACGTATATAAATTACTTAAAGTTTTTAATCCACGTAAAAATGCATTTTAAATCGATGATTTGAAAGAAGGAATATCCGTGTAGAGACAACAAAAGGAAAAATCATACATTTTATTGTACGAGAAATGTATCGATTTTCCGACAAATGATTAAAAATAATGAGAAGTACTATAAGAAATTTTAAATATTTAAAAAATATGTCATATAATAATATTTAACTTTAGTTTCTATACATACATATTTACAATATCATTACAATACACAAACGTATATACGGACCACATTTATACGTTTGTGTCGTTGTCAAACGATACTGAATGATGATTTTCCACACCACCTATATGAGGTACCACCAATGGCGCGTAAGATTTTTTAACGTGGATCTTCGCCTGTAGCCATATCATACCACATTATAATATATAATATGCTCTATTGTATCTGTCATTTATAGAATATTTTTTGCACACTTGCTTTTGCAAATGTGATGTCAATTAGTGACAATAATTTTTTTACACACTTATTTTTGCAAGTGTGATGTCAGTTAGTGACAATAATTTTTTTACACACGTGTTTTTGCAAGTGTGATGTCAATTAGTGACAATAATTTTTTTACACACTTGTTTTTGCAAGTGTGATGTCAATTAATGACAATAATTTTTTTACACACTTGTTTTTACAAGTGTGATATCAATTAGTGACAACAATTTTTTGGAACATTTGCTTTTACAAGTATGATGTCTATTACAGACAAAATTTGTTTTACAAACATATCATAACGCGAGGAAAGCTATTCATTGTATTATATAAATAATAATACCCAATTATATTATTTATTTTATTTGCATATAAATAATAATGCCCAATTAAATAATATTATTTATTTTATTTTGAACGTTATTATTGCATATTAATAACCGAAGTATTAGCAATATCATTATCAGCAGCATATAGTGTTAAACTGCTCTTTTTCTTAGGACAAATAGAATATAATTTGTCTGACGACATGAGAGACAAATGGTTTTCATTTATCACTATATCTAAAACTGTTTCTTTTCTTGCTTTTAATGCTGATTTTAACACACAACTAGCGTTTATACATGCAGATGAAAGCTTATTTCTTTTTTTCGTTTTTAAATCTGATAGCAAAGAAAACATTCTTTCTGGGTCGGCATTTGAATTTGGAAGTGATCTAACAGCATTTAAAAGAGACTTCATATTGGGATATGTACGTTTTAAAATTTTTTTCCACATCTCATCAAAGTTTAATTTTGAAAGATGTTCTTTTTCTGCTGTTGTAAAATCTAGATGTAAAGTATGCCACTCTTTTTTTAAAGCATTTTCGTCAAAGACACCGAGGGTTTGAGCAATAAAAGAAACATCATTAAATGATGTTTCTCTGTCAATACTACATAATGCTGTGTTGAATTGGAAAACTGTTAATTTACATAAAAATTTATCTTTAATGGGCAATCTTTTACTAATTTCCTCGGCAGCAGTCACGTAAAATTGTAGACAATTATCTCGAACATTTCCAATTATGTCTGCGCGTCCCTTTTTCATTAAACTTTCGAGATATTCTTCACATTCAGATCCTAAATTTATATCATTTAAAGATTTTTGGTTTTCTTTTTCAGAAAATTTAAAATCATTACATACATTTTTTACAAGCTCTGGTTTCAAAAAATGTTTGGAAATTCTTATTAAAAGTTCCAATGACTTTGGCTGCAACAAGTGAATTCTTGTTTCCACAGCTTGAAAAAATGCATTAAAAGAATTTAAAAAATTTAAAATATGCTTTAAAAATAACAAATATGCTTTTACATCCGGATTTTCCATCACAGATAATAAATTGTCTCCTGATTTAGGCTGCGAGGAGTTTTCAAAAAAAATAGCAAATTATATTAATAGTAGTCCTAAACGTGCTGCTATTTATGAAGAATTTACCAAATGTTTTCAGGAAACAAACCGTAAAATTTTAAGATTATCCACTACACGATGGCTATCTCACCATTCATGTGTTGTGAGACTTCTTGATTTTTGGGATACTACGAAGCTTTTTTTGACTGAAATGGTTATAAGTGAAAAATCTAAATCAGGAGACAATTTATTATCTGTGATGGAAAATCCGGATGTAAAAGCATATTTGTTATTTTTAAAGCATATTTTAAATTTTTTTAATTCTTTTAATGCATTTTTTCAAGCTGTGGAAACAAGAATTCACTTGTTGCAGCCAAAGTCATTGGAACTTTTAATAAGAATTTCCAAACATTTTTTGAAACCAGAGCTTGTAAAAAATGTATGTAATGATTTTAAATTTTCTGAAAAAGAAAACCAAAAATTTTAAATGATATAAATTTAGGATCTGAATGTGAAGAATATCTCGAAAGTTTAATGAAAAAGGGACGCGCAGACATAATTGGAAATGTTCGAGATAATTGTCTACAATTTTACGTGACTGCTGCCGAGGAAATTAGTAAAAGATTGCCCATTAAAGATAAATTTTTATGTAAATTAACAGTTTTCCAATTCAACACAGCATTATGTAGTATTGACAGAGAAACATCATTTAATGATGTTTCTTTTATTGCTCAAACCCTCGGTGGCTTTGACGAAAATGCTTTAAAAAAAGAGTGGCATACTTTACATCTAGATTTTACAACAGCAGTAAAAGAACATCTTTCAAAATTAAACTTTGATGAGATGTGGAAAAAAATTTTAAAACGTACATATCCTAATATGAAGTCTCTTTTAAATGCTAGATGTTAGATCACTTCCAAATTCAAATGCTGACCCAGAAAGAATGTTTTCTTTGCTATCAGATTTAAAAACGAAAAAAAGAAATAAGCTTTCATCTGCATGTATAAACGCTAGTTGTGTGTTAAAATCAGCATTAAAAGCAAGAAAAGAAACAGTTTTAGATATGGTGATAAATGAAAACCATTTGTCTCTCATGTCGTCAGACAAATTATATTCTATTTGTCCTAAGAAAAAGAACAGTTTAACACTATATGCTGCTGATAATGATATTGCTAATACTTCGGTTATTAATATGCAATAATAACGTTCAAAATAAAATAAATAATATTATTTAATTGGGCATTATTATTTATATGCAAATAAAATAAATAATATAATTGGGTATTATTATTTATATAATACAATGAATAGCTTTCCTCGCGTTATGATATGTTTGTAAAACAAATTTTGTCTGTAATAGACATCATACTTGTAAAAGCAAATGTTCCAAAAAATTGTTGTCACTAATTGATATCACACTTGTAAAAACAAGTGTGTAAAAAAATTATTGTCATTAATTGACATCACACTTGCAAAAACAAGTGTGTAAAAAAATTATTGTCACTAATTGACATCACACTTGCAAAAATAAGTGTGTAAAAAAATTATTGTCACTAATTGACATCACATTTGCAAAAGCAAGTGTGCAAAAAGTATTCTATAAATGACAGATACAATAGAGCATATTATATATTATAATGTGGTATGATATGGCTACAGGCGAAGATCCACGTTAAAAAAATCTTACGCGCCATTGGTGGTACTTCATATAGGTGGTGTGGAAAATCATCATTCAGTATCGTTTGATAACGACACAATCGTATAAATGTGGTGCGTATATACGTTTGTGTATTGTAATGATATTGTAAATATGTATGTATAGAAACTAAAGTTAAATATTATTTCTTATAGTACTTCTCATTATTTTTAATCATTTGTCGGAAAATCGATACATTTCTCGTACAATAAAATGTATGATTTTTCCTTTTGTTGTCTCCACACGGATATTCCTTCTTTCAAATCATCGATTTAAAATGCATTTTTACGTGGATTAAAAACTTTAAGTAATTTATATACGTATCTTAATCATAAATATATTATATAATAGATATATATAATAGATAATATATCTCATACAAAAAGGCTGAAAAAAATATTTAAGGCATAGCAAGAAGCAACAATCGAGAAGCGACCAAGCGACGTGTGACGTGTACCGCCCGGTCTTCGTGCCGGCTCAATAAGAAGGAGAGAGACAGAAAACAGTATATCTGTCCTCTTCTGCTATCCGAAGCCAGCCGAAGCGCCGAGTTCACACGTACGCGGTTTGCGCTTGTGTGCGTCATCCCCTCCACTACGGTTGCGTGTTGCTAGCGTGGCCATTCTGGCATCACTGCCGAGACATCGGGACCAGATCCTGTCCCGACATCCAGCTCCAGATACCGACCTGCCTAATACCTACTACCTCTTGGGGACAAGGTTTCTCTTGTCTCTGCCGGGTTTCGCCGGCTCTCTCTACCTTCGGGTTGAGGTTTCGCTCAGCCCCGTCGGGTTTCGCCGACTCCTGTCACCACTCCTCGGGCCAAGGTTTCTCTTGGCCCTGTCGGGTTTCGCCGGCTCCTAACACCTACCCGGGCTGAGATTTCGCTCAGCTCTGCCGGGTTTCGCCGGTTTCCGTTGCCAAGGCAGGCCCGACGTGACACTCGGTCTTGCCCGCAATACCTCACCACCTAACCTGACGCTAGTATATAAGCTGCATGTAAATACCGCGTTGTAAATAGTAGTCGCATGATAGAGATAAGTTCGCTAGCAATAACGCCTGGTAGTATTAAGTCCGCTAGCCATAACCGCATCCTACTCTTAAGGCCTGTTAGTAATAAGACCTGCCTAGTAATAAGCCCGCTAGTTATAACCGCTCGTTAGTGATAAGTCCGCTAGTTATAACCGCACGCTAGTAATAAGACCGGCCTAGTACTAAGTTCGCTAGTTATAAGGCCTGTTAGTGATAAGTCCACCGCATGTAAACAAAACCGGGAACCATCGCCCGCCGCACCTGTCTGGCGCTTCTCGCCGTGTTGCGCCTCTCGCTTCGCGCCTGCGCGTTACGCTCCGCAGATCCTGCTACCAGCGACCGCCTTCACCGCACGCCATCGCCAGACCCTGCACGCTGTTTCTATCTTTCTCTAACTGAATAAACTATCTCATTCTACCTATACTGTGTCTCGTAAGCTTGAGTCTCCCCTCCTCTCGAACCCGGACACCGACGAGCCGATCCGAGCGTCGAGCGAGGTGACCGCGTTACATATATATATTAATTATAAATAGCTCCATTACAGGTCATTCTTTTTTCTTCCCGCGCTGCTCGTTGCTTGGCGAACCTGAACCATTCCGCAGTGGTTATATCAAATTCGGCTTCAGTTAAACCCGAATGTACAGAACATATGGTATCTGCAAAATAAGTTAAAGTTTAATTAACAATATTAATGTGCGCGTATATATGAAAAGAAAATCACTTTTAATAATTAAATAGTATCTAATAATAAAATAAATGTACATTTATGTAATCTAAAAACACAGAATTTAAGAAGTAGTTAACTATAATTTTAAAATATTTACCACGTATATTCTTAATAAATGTCAAATTACATATTTTATAATTTGATCGAACGCCTTTCCAGGAACAGCTTATAGCGCATTTATTGCTGATTATTCGTTCTAAAGCACGATGAATGCTATTTCGTGGAGTGTTGCCTCCAATTTTTAAAATCATTTTTTTCTGGAATTAACAATAAGTTTATGTAAATAATATACAATAAAGACAATATCATATAAACTATACTAAATGCAGAAGAAGGAAGTTGTTACGTCCGACGGACTCCATGATTCTTTTCTTTCATCGTAAATAGAGATTAGCGGTATCTTAAGAGCGCATTACGCCTTGAAATAAACAAATGGAAACTGAAAGGCGAGACAAACTTTTCGGAAACAAAAATTGAGAGGATATATGATACAAACAGGAAACTAGAGCATATCTGATCTAAGAAATAAGCAAATTAATCAACCACTAAAAGCTTGGGTGACAAATTCTCTTACTAATCTAAATTATGGTTGACAGCTCTCGTAATAAACAATTTCGGTACCAGGAATCTAAATAAAAACCGAAACGGACATTAAAAATGATATCATATGTGCTCGCCTGACAGATCTCCGTTACACGATATCTACCTAAGATAAAACTTAAGTAGATAATAAAAGGCATAACTCTCACTCAAATTGCAACAACTCTCCATTGGGCGAAAGCTAATTCTATAAACAAAAGCCTTCACCAATACCTAAGGTTCTAACACCTCCTAAGCTAAAGGGCAACATCTCCTAGCAACATCGGAGGGCGTGAATAAAAAATTCAATTCGCGAAAAATATTAACGAAACCAAGGAGAGGAGGAGCAAAGGGCTTAATATACTCCGAACCTTTCCTCGCGGCTCATTCTTCATTCAGTTTTCAGTATTCAGATTCAGTTTCAATTCAGTTTCAGTTCAGTTCAGTTCATTAGACAGTTCGGATCTTTACATTTACAGTTCCGTTTAATTACAGTATATTACAGTTTCAATTCATTAGTCAGTCAGTTAGTTCACATTTATTACAAATTGCGTATTTAGAATTACTTCGACTTCAATTCTTAAAATTTTATACAAACTCTAAGTGTTTCGAAACCGCGTTGTTTAGTGCAAGAATTTAGACGCTCAGTGCAAATCTAGAAGATCTTGTGGCAAGCGACTGCAGCGGCGATTGCGAGCCGCATTCCAATCACCCAGGTCGAGTCGATTCATCGAAACTCCTCTCGCCCTTAGGAGCCTTCCATTCTGATTTTTTTTGTTACCAACGCACTCGATAAGTAGTAAGTGTTTTGAATGTTCTCAACTCTATTTCCTTTTTCTTTCACATTTGTACATTTGAAATAATTCTTGGATTATTAATTATAATAAATCAATTAATAACTTCAATCATTTACGTTTCAATCTTAACTAACTTCCCTATTCGGGCTTCTCTTCTTTAGTTCTTTTAACCCCTTCTCTGAAATATTACCTTGGATCTTCTCTTTCTTTATATTGCCTGTCATCAAGGGTCACCTGTATTTAACAGAGCGACTCGTGATATTCTTCCGTCGCCAAGGGTCACCTGTACTTTACAGCGCGACTCGCGGTTTCCTATCTATTGTTAAGGGTCATCTGTATTTTACAGAGCGACTCGCAACTTCCTACCTGTCATCAAGGGTCACCTGTATTTAACAGAGCGACTCGTGATATTCTTCCGTCGCCAAGGGTCACCTGTACTTTACAGCGCGACTCGCGGTTTCCTATCTATTGTTAAGGGTCACCTGTAATTTACAGAGCGACTCGCAACTTCCTACCTGTCATCAAGGGTCACCTGTATTTAACAGAGCGACTCGTGATATTCTTCCGTCGCCAAGGGTCACCTGTACTTTACAGCGCGACTCGCGGTTTCCTATCTATTGTTAAGGGTCACCTGTATTTTACAGAGCGACTCGCAACTTCCTACCTGTCATCAAGGGTCACCTGTATTTAACAGACAGACTCGTGATATTCTTCCGTCGCCAAGGGTCACCTGTACTTTACAGCGCGACTCGCGGTTTCCTGTCTAATGTTAAGGGTCACCTGTATTTTACAGAGCGACTCGCAAACTTCCTACCTGTCATCTAGAGTCACCTGTATTTAACAGAGCGACTCGTGATATTCTTTCGTCGCCAAGGGCCACCTGTACCTTACAGAGCGACTCGCGATTTCTTGTTTGTCACCAGGGATCACCTGCATTCAGCAGAGCGATCCGTGATTTCATTTGTCACATTCAGTCAAATCTTTCCTTCTTTTATTTTTATTATTTTTAAAATATATATATATATATATATATATATATATATATATATATAAAAGAGTATATTTTAATATATGTTTAAAGTTTATATATATTGGCAAAAGTGGAAATCGTAATACAAACAGGTAGTTTTGCTTAGCTTACATACAACATTTGAAATGCGTAACACAGATTCTTGATTCGTATAATAAAATACATGTCTAAATATTTATACTCGTTATTGTAAGTATATAAAATGTACTTGCAATATCTAAGAATGTATTTAGGCATGTATTTTATTATACCAATCAAGAATCTGTGTTACGCATTTCAAATGTATGAAAACTAAACAAAACCACCTGTTCTTTGTATTACGATTTTTACTTTCACAAATACATATAAGCTAAGTAAAAGGTACATATGTGTTGTATTCTAATATATATACAGGGTGCGGCATTTATAGTGACGCGGGCATATTTTTCGGAAACGAAGTGAGATATCAAAAAATGTTTCAGACAAAAGTTGCATGGTTTCGAGGGGGCCACATGATAAAAATATGGATTTGACCTTAAGGGGATCCAAAAGTGACGGCCGAACTCCGACGGGTTAGCGCCCTCATCCAAGCGTAACTAAAATTATCGATAATACCGACCGAAATTATCGATAATATCAATAATTTTAGTTCCGCTGTTACCGATATGAATATTTTTGCATGTTCTATGCATATTTGAAAGAGAATTGTGTTCAATATGTTGAAATCGGACAACATCGTGTATTTCTACTGCTCTATTGCCTCGCACGCATATCTAAGCGTATTTAAGCGTATAGATAACAGTATAATATAGACGTGTCTGCCTTTATCACATATTTGAACATAATTTTACATTGTTCATACGGGCTATGTGTCTTCCCATATATCTTCCAAGAGGAATAACATTTGGTTAGGTGTTATATATATAATTGTGTATATATATATATGTATATGTATAATATGTACATAGACGTATACAGATGTATGTGTATGATATATATACATATATTCTGAATATTATCATGTAATTTTCTATAAGTTGCGATCTATGCAATGCAGCTAATTTTTTTTCAATCGATATAATCAATGGATATATAACAACAATGTATTATTTATACAAATATATATTATATTGTCTTTTTTTTGTTCGTATACATAAATGTTTATATATTTGTAATAAAGATTTATAATACATTGTTTGTCTCCATCGCAACAGAATAATATATCGCCTCTGGCATATATTTTTTAACACACACGCAAATCGCATCTAGTGTGAAATAACAACCAGCTCACAAATTGATCGCCTCTGGCATATATTTTTTAACACACACGCAAATCGCATCTAGTGTGAAATAACAACCAGCTCACGAATTGATCGCCTCTGGCATATATTTTTTAACCAAAGCGAACATGCAAAACGCATTTGGTGTCAAATACTCTTAAAACAACCAGCTCACGAACTGACCGCCTCTGGCATATATTTTTTAACACACATGCAAATTGCATCTAGTGTGAAATAACAACCAGCTCACGAATTGATCGCTTCTGGCATATATTTTTTAACACACATGCAAATTGCATCTAGTGTGAAATAACAACCAGCTCACGAATTGATCGCCTCTGGCATATATTTTTTAACCAAAGCGAACATGCAAAACGCATTTGGTGTCAAATACTCTTAAAACAACCAGCTCACGAACTGACCGCCTCTGGCATATATTTTTTAACACACATGCAAATTGCATCTAGTGTGAAATAACAACCAGCTCACGAATTGATCGCCTCTGGCATATATTTTTTAACACACATGCAAATTGCATCTAGTGTGAAATAACAACCAGTTCACGAACTGATCGCCTCTGGCATATATTTTTTAACCAAAGCGAACATGCAAAACGCATTTGGTGTCAAATACTCTTAAAACAACCAGCTCACGAACTGACCGCCTCTGGCATATATTTTTTAACACACATGCAAATTGCATCTAGTGTGAAATAACAACCAGCTCACGAATTGATCGCCTCTGGCATACATTTTTTAACACACATGCAAATTGCATCTAGTGTGAAATAACAACCAGCTCACGAATTGATCGCCTCTGGCATATATTTTTTAACACACATGCAAATTGCATCTAGTGTTAAATAACAACCAGCTCACGAATTGATCGCCTCTGGCATATATTTTTTAACACACATGCAAATTGCATCTAGTGTTAAATAACAACCAGCTCACGAATTGATCGCCTCTGGCATATATTTTTTAACACACATGCAAATTGCATCTAGTGTGAAATAACAACCAGCTCACGAATTGATCGCCTCTGGCATATATTTTTTAACCAAAGCGAACATGCAAAACGCATTTGGTGTCAAATATTCTTAAAACAACCAGCTCACGAACTGACCGCCTCTGGCTAACTAACTACTGTAGCACTAACTACTATTATAAAATACAAATATAATAAATTTTCAATAAAATATCAAAATAAGCAAAAGACTGCGTTCTTATTTCTCAGAGATTTATGTTATATATTCGGCATTATTTATATATATACACTGTGTGTACACACACGCGCGCGCGCACACTACCGGGCGCACGTCGGTGAACCGCGCTGTAGCTGTAACAGCTGAGCGCTCACGCACACTACCAGGCGCGCGGCTCACCGACGTGCGCCCGGCTAAAGATAGGCGATGATTGACTTGTGTATATACAGGGTGTCCGGTAAAGATTGTGCCAACGCTTGTGAGCGGCTAGAGCACAGTAATCTGAACAGAAAAGTCCTGTAACATTTTTTTCCATAACGCGTAATAAAGGAGTTATTATTGAGTAAAGTCTGATCAATCAGCGCCGACTTTTAGCCGGGCGCACGTCAGTGAGCCCCGCGCTGCGAAGTATGCGCCGTCGCACACTACTAGGCGCGCGGGGCTCACTGACGTGCGCCCGGCTAAAAGTCGGCGCTAATTGATCAGACTTTACTCAATAATAACTCCTTTATGAAGCGTTATAGAAAAAAATGTTACAGGACATTTCTGTTCAGAATAACACCCTCTACCTTCCCTTAAAGGGTGTTGCACGAATTTTCGGACACCCTGTGTAAATATACCTTATATATAAATAATACTAACCTCTTGACCCTTATTCTTTTTAAGGAAAGTCTTCGGACAGAGAGAGGCAAGCGTTTATCATTATATTTTTGTCCCATTATGTGGACACACTATATATTAAAAATTAAAAACACAAAAACACAGTTTTTTGACTTCAACGTGTTATAACGCGTTATAACGGTTGAGCGCGCGATAATCTCTTGTTATGCGTATGTACAAAACACACGCGACAAACTGAGACTGAGCTGCCGCGCACTGATATGATCGCGTTCGTCTGTTTGCATGTGTGTGTGCGTACAGCCGACTTACTGCCCGATACGTACATACTTACGTACTGACTGCTATAGATATCGCGTTATGATGAAAATGAAAACTAATGCACATCTTTATAAATGTTTATCTTAATAAATGAATATTGTACAACCGAATAAAAACATTGTTTTTATATTGCTAAATTAATTTTATACATAAAAACATTATTTATATTTAACGAAAACATTATATAAAAATAATTATATGGATTATTCTGTATAATTAATAATAATTGTATTATTTTTGTATATTACACATTATATGCTATATACAAGGTGTCCCTTAAAATTTCAAAATTTAAATTTTGCAATGGAATAATTCTGGAAATATTAAATAACATAAATTTTTATCAATTTATTTTTAAGCAGTATTTTCTAAAATGTAATAGCTTTCACTTTACAACTTATGATTTAGATGATCGCCTGTGATTCGTGCGTCTAATAATTGATAACCGAGCATTTAAAGTTTCACTTACTCTATATATAATACAATAATTAATTGATAAATTACCAAACTTTAATTCATGCGTGAGAGAGTAATATACATGTACGCACTAACATATCGCAATTTCTAATATCTTTTTTCTTTCGATCATACACTTACTCTGTTTCTCTCTGTATCTCTCTTTCTAATCGTTCGCTTATTACGTACTGCATATCGCTTAGCTTTATTCTTCTAGCATATTCGCTTACGCGTTTACTCGCGCTTCTCTCTCTCTCTCTCTCTCTCTCTCTCTCTCTCTCTCTCTCTCTCTCTCTCTCTCTCTCTCTCTCTCTCTCTCTCTCTCTCTCTCTCTCTCTCTCTCTCTCTCTCTCTCTCTCTCTCTCTCTCTCTCTCTCTCTCTCTCTCTCTCTCTCTCTCTCTCTCCTTTAGTTCATTCATTATTCTTTCATTCTCATTATTATATTTTTGTATTTGTTCAACATTTATTGTTCCATTTTATTTTTATCTCTACACGTAAATAAATAAATTTATTTATTTTTATTTTAAATAGCATAAATGAGATATACAGTACGTTATTTTCTTTTTTTATTTCACTATATATAGTTAATACAATACATAATTACGTTTCACTTTAGTTAAATACAACATGCACATACAAAAATACACACGCACACGCACACATACATAATACTTTTTTTATTTATAAAATATACAATATCTTATTTATGCTTTATAAAATAAAGATTAATAAATTAATTTATTATCATATAGGAAAACAAGAATAGAAAGAATAAAAGTCGAACAAATAAAAGAATATAATAATGGGAATGAAAGAATACAATAAAGAACAAGCAAAGAAAGAGAGAGAGAGAGAACGAATGAGGAGCAAGCGAGATAGCTAACATGAAAGACTTCCGAAGTTTCGCTCGCGAGGCTCGCTTTATCTATAATCTCTCGCGTTATATATCGTTACTGTAAAATTTTTGTTTTTCGCGGTTATTGATCCTAAAATAATTACATTGCATTAATGATATTTTACAGATTAAAATGATACTAAACACGATATAAATCGGGTAATTTTTAATCAATTATGTAATTAAAATTATGATTACTTATTTCATTAAAAATAATCCGATTTATGTCATACTTAGTGTCATTTTAATCGCAAAAATGTAATTAATCCATTACAATTATTTTCAGATATATAAAATGCGAAATACAGAGATTTTATTTTCTATAATAAGATGACATATACACGTCAAAGATTACAGATAAAGGGAGCCTGGTGAGCGAGACTTCGGAACTCTTTGATGTTTGTCATCTCGCTTGCTCCTTCATTCTTTCTTGCTCTCGCTTTTGTCGATTCTATAGCATCGGGGATCTTTCCTTATGTAAAAAATATAAACATTTTACAAAATAAAAACTGAAACTTACATTTTGGATGTTATTAATATGAATATAATTATAATTGATTAATGAGATTCTTGCGATAAAAATGTTACTAAACACGACATAAATCGTATAATTTTTAATGAAATAAGTAATCATAATTACATATCATACATAATTGATTAAAAATAATCCAATTTATGTCATGTTTGGTATCATTTTTATCGCAAGAATCTCATTAATCTATTATAATTATATTCATATTAATAACATCAAAAATGTAAGTTTCAGTTTTTATTTTGTAAAATGTTTATATTTTATACATAAGGAAAGATCCCCGATGCTATAGAATCGACAAAAGCGAGAGCAAGAAAGAATGAAGGAGCAAGCGAGATGACAAACATCAAAGAGTTCCGAAGTCTCGCTCGCCAGGCTCCCTTTATCTGTAATCTTTGACGTGTATATGTCATCTTATTATAGAAAATAAAATCTCTGTATTTCGTATTTTATATATCTGAAAATAATTGTAATGGATTAATTACATTTTTGCGATTAAAATGACACTAAATATGACATAAATCGGATTATTTTTAATGAAATAAGTAATCATAATTTTAGTTACATAATTGATTAAAAATTATCCGATTTCGTGTTTCGTATTATTTTAATTGGTAAAATATCATTAATTCATTGTAATTATTTTCGGATCAATAAGCGCGAAAAACAAAAATTTTACAGTAACGGTATATAACGCGAGAGATTATAGATAAAGCGAGCCTCGCGAGCGAGACTTCGGAAGTCTTTCATGTTAGCTATCTCGCTTGCTCCTCATTCGTTCTCTCTCTCTCTTTCTCTGCTTGTTCTTTATTGTATTCTTTCATTCCCATTATTATAATCTTTTATTTGTTCGACTTTTATTCTTTCTATTCTTGTTTTCCTATATGATAATAAATTAATTTATTCATCTTTATTTTATAAAGCATAAATAAGATACTGTATATTTTATAAATAAAAAAAGTATTATGTATGTGTGCGTGTGCGTGTGTATTTTTGTATGTGCATGTTGTATTTAACTAAAGTGAAACGTAATTATGTATTGTATTAACTATATATAGTCAAATAAAAAAAGAAAATAACGTATTGTATATCTCATTTATGCTGTATAAAATAAAAATAAATAAATAAATTTATTTATTTTTATGTAAGGAGACGAGAATAGAAAGAATAAAAGTTGAGCAAATAAAAGAATATAATAATGGGAATAAAAGAATACAATAATGAACGAGCAGAGAGAGAGAGAGAGAAAGAGAGAGAGAGAGAGAGAGAGAGAGAGAAGCGCGAGTGAACGCGTAAGTGAATATGCGAGGAGCATGAAGCGATACGTAGTACATAGCGAGCGAGCGATTAGAAAGAGACAGAGCGTGACAGAGCGTATGATTGAGAGAAAAAAGATACTGCAATAATGTTAGTGCGTACATGTATATTACTCTCACACGCATGAAAGAGACGAAGATAGTACGATTATGTCTGTGTTTGTCATGTACGATTGCAGCTCTGTCTATCGCGACATCACGCAACTAATCTACTGCTCTGTTTTACTCTTGAGCCTCCATCTCGCACACACACATATGCACGAAAATTTTATTTTGCAGAATCTTTTTTATAAAGCTTCTAAACTCACTTCTCTAAGCTCACTTATACTCTTTGATGAAATGCCGAGTGCGGGGTTTACTGATTAGGCACGTGCAGATTACAAATCTTTTATATTAAGTAAATGTTGACGGCACAGGCCGATAACTAAACTGTAATTTTATCATTTTTTTACGCTTTTCATATGAAATGTTAAACTCTGCCCTCCGTTATTATGTATACTTTAATTGTGGAAAAGGATTTTTTGATATCTATAATCAACAAAAAGATTTTGCAAAATAAAGTTTTTATCGGTAAAACAGACCCTTTGGGATCCCCTTAAAAGAAAGAATATTATTCGTGTGGAAACAACAAAAGGAAAAAGATATTTAAAAAAATATGTATATAATAATAATTAATATTTAACTTCACTTTTTATGTATACTATTATGTAGATATTTACAATATTATATTACGACACACAAACGTATACTGACCACATATATACGTTTGTGTTATTGTCAGATTTAAAAAAATAATGAATGGTGATTTTCCACACCACCCATCATGAGGTACCACCAATGGCGCGTTAGATTTTTTTTAACGTGGATCTTCGCCTGTAGCCATATCATACCACATAAATATTCTCTATTATATCTGTTATTTACAGAATAATTTTTTGTCTTTTGCAAGTGTGATGTCAATTAGTGACAAGAAATTTTTTACACACTTGCCTTTTGCAAGTGTGATGTCAATTAGCGACAAGAAATTTTTTACACACTTGCCTTTTGCAAGTGTGATGTCTATTACAGATAAAATTTATTTTATAAACATATTAAAAAGTGAACAAAATTATTTATTATATTATATGACTAATAATGCTTATAAATAATACTATTCATTTTATTTGGAACATTATTATTGCATATCATTAGCCGATGAGGTACTAGCAATATCATTATTAGCAGCATATAGTGTTAAACTATTCTTTTTCTTAGGACAAGTAGAATATAATTTGTCCGCCGACATGAGAGACAAATGGTTTTCATTAATCTCCATGTCTAGAACAGTTTCTTTTCTTGCTTTTAAAGCTGATTTTAACACACAACTAGCGTTTATACTTGTGGACGAAAGCTTATTTCGTTTTTTTGTTTTTAGATCTGTTAGTAAAGAAAACATTCTTTCTGGGTCGGCATTTGAATTTGGAAGCGATCTAACAGCATTCAAAAGAGACTTCATGTTAGGATATTTACGTTTTAAAATTTCTTTCCACATCTCATCAAAGTTTAATTTTGAAAAATGTTCTTTTTCTGCTGTTGTAAAATCTAGATGTAAAGTATGCCATTCTTTTTTTAAAGCATTTTCGTCAAAACCACCGAGGGTTTGAGCGACAAAAGAAACATCATTAAATGATGTTTCTCTGTCATTGCTACATAATGCTGTGTTTAATTGGAAAACTTTTAATTTACATAAAAATTTATCTTTAATAGGCAGCCTTTTACCAATTTCCTCGGCAGCAGTCACGTAAAATTGAAGACAATTATCTCGAACATTTCCAATTATGTCTGCATGTCCTTCTTTCATTAAACTCTCAAGATATTCTTCACAATCAAATCCTAAATTAATATCATTTAAAGATTTTTGGTTTCCTTTTTCAGAAAATTTAAAATCATCATTACATATATTTTTAAGAAGCTCTGGTTTTAAAAAATGTTCGGAAATTCTTATTAAAAATTCTAATGATTTTGGCTGCAACAAGCGAACTCTTGTTTCCACAGCTTGGAAAAATGCATTATAAGAATTAAAAAAATTTTTAATATGCTTTAAAAATAGCAAATACGCTTTTAGATCCGGATTTTGCATCACAGATAATAAATTTTCTCCTGATTTAGATTTTTCACTTACGACCATTTCGGTCAAAAAGAGCTTCGTAGTATCCCAAAAATCAAGAAGCCTTACAACACATGAATGGTGAGATAGCCATCGTGTATTGGATAATTTTAAAATTTTACGGTTTGTGTCCTGAAAACATTCGATAAATTCTTCATAAATAGCAGCACGCTTAGGACTACTATTAATGTAATTTGTGATCTTTTTTAAAAACTCCTCGCAATATTCCGGTATTTTAGCACATGCAGCATGTGCAGCTAATGCCGCGGAATGGCATGGACATGCAAATGTTAGTAAATTTTTACAAAATTCTTCTAACTTTTTTTTGAATGAAAGATTTTTACCTGTCATGACAGACGCATTGTCGCATGACAAGGCAACAATATTTCCAAGTGGGATCTTTAATTTCCACATTTCGCATTTAAATGCATTAAATAATTTTCCCGCGCTACTATTTTTCGCATCAATATTAATTAATTTAATTAATTGCGTGCGAATGTCTAATGTTTCAGGATCAACATACCGTACAAGAAACGTCATCCATTTTTCATTACAAATATCAGACGTTTCATCAATGAAAATGGAAAATTTAGTATTTTGAATGCTGTTAACCACACGGTCCGTCTCAACCGGACATAATACATTCGAAATTATATTTTTACATTTTGTTCGACCCATACTCATACTTTTTAACACGTTAGGATCTTTTCCTATTTGTTGAAAAAATTGAGAATATTTTTTGCCGTTTGATGCGAAATATTCTTATCAGCAATTAATGCGGCATACCGAATTTCTGCTGATTTTTTCCGCTGTTCAAACGACAAAAGTGAGTCGTCCATCATATTTATATCTTCGTTTGTGTTCTTTGTTTCTGTCTTCTTTTTTTCAGATATTTTTATATGTGCTTCGGATTCTGCGTGACGATAAATATGCGATAAATCACCAACCATAGATTTATCACAAAACGAGCAAGAAAATGAATTTATGCCATCTGATATTTCATGTAACCATGGCTTAAATAATTCGATCTCTAGCCATTGTGGTTGAAATTTATATTTTGATGATATATTTTTATATGAATTTTTATTATCATGTGAAATATTATTATTATTATTTAATAAAGATGAAATATTTTCTTTAATATTATTTTTGTGACACGCAGAATTCGCATGTCTTAAAACATGTGTGTTGCACGAAATATTTTTTTTACATATGATGCAATTATATAAACTATCATCAGAAGATACTTTACGTATCCAAGATTTAATTCTATCATCACTAAGCCAAGCTTCGTGAAAGCTTCGCTTAGGTTTTTTTTTTAATTTATCACACATTTTTATACACAACAAAAAACAGGCACTAACAAAGAACTAAAGAAGAATGAATAAAACGACAGATAAATAATAAAAAAGAAGAAATAGAAATAATATCGAAATATAGAAATAAATATATAAATTTGAAATAATCGTGACTTACAATCACAACTGCTTCAGCTTCTTGGATACCAAGATTTTACAAGACACGTATAAAATATGTTGACTTGCAAAAGGCAACAAGGTTATCTCAGAAGCGCCATGAAACAATAACAGTACAGCGTATGAAAAAAATTCACAACACACGAAACAAATGAAATAATGCTTCAGTTGTGAAATGTCGCTGTGAAATAACGAAAAATCATCATGTCCCGTAAGTCAAATCAAAATATTATTATTTATATTTGTTAAGAAAGTTTAATCTTTAGTTTTTATCTTCTCCTTTCTCTTACATAATATATATCTTATTTTTATAGAAGAAATGAATGATGGAGAAAATGCAAATTTGCAGCAATTGATGCAACAGTTGTTGCATCAACAAAAATTACAAGACGAGAGATAACAACTGTTGCATCAACAGTTGCAATATTTGCAAAGCAGGCAAGAGGAGCAGCAGCAGCAGCCGCCGCCGCCGTCAGAGAAAATGAATGAAAATGGTATATTTTTTTATTATTTATTCCTTTTTATTAAAATATTGATATATATGCATGGTTGTATTGTCATTCACTGTTTAGTATTTATCTATCTCTATCTTTCCAGAAATACAAAAAAAAGAGCAGACGGCCGATCCCGCGCCCGCTGGTATAAGCAACGGGGCGACAGGGGCGGACGAAAAATGGAAAGCTGCTCGATTAGCGGCCGAGGAATAGGCGGCCAGGAAAAAGACGGCCGAGGAAGAGGAGGCGGCCGAGGAAGAGGAGGCGGCCGAGGAACAAATACGCGGGATCGCAGTGGCTCCACAATAATAAAATATTATTTTTTTAATAAATAAATATTAAAAATAATATAATAAAAATTAATAAAAAATAATAAAATATAATTCGGGAGTAATTATTTATACATCAATCTCTTTCCTTCATCTTTTTTTCATATGCAATAGAGAATATTTCATAATCTAATGTGGTATGATATGGCTATATAGGCGAAGATCCACGTTAAAAAAAATCTAACGCGCCATTGGTGGTACCTCATGATGGGTGGTGTGGAAAATCACCATTCATTATTTTTTTAAATCTGACAATAACACAAACGTATATATGTGGTCAGTATACGTTTGTGTGCCGTAATATAATATTGTAAATATCTACATAATAGTATACATAAAAAGTGAAGTTAAATATTAATTATTATTATATACATATTTTTTTAAATATCTTTTTCCTTTTGTTGTTTCCACACGAATAATATTCTTTCTTTTAAATCATCGATTTGAGGTGCATTTTTATATGTGGATAAAAACTTTTAATAATTTATATACGTATCCTAAAATCATAAATATATAATATAATATATAATATACATATATATATATATATATATATATATATATATATATATATATATATACAGGGTGAGTCATTTTAATCAACGCACGCAAATATCTCGTAAAGTAAGCAAGATGGAAAAAAATGTTTTATACAAAAGTTGTAGGGTTCAGAGGGGGACACATGATGAAAATATGGACTTGACCTTGAGTGACCTTTTCAGGGCCAAGTCAATGTGATCGATATTTTCTTAAATGGAACCACCCATTTTTTATTACATATTCTTGTAGCTTATTTCGAGAGCTTTCCAAAACACTATAATAAAGTATTTTTTCATTAAGTACTTTTTGAGTTATTTTATATTTTAATCTGACATATTTTGATATAAAAAATAAAATATCTCGTAAAATATTCAGTTTTTGATAATCTTACCGTAATACTTTTATGTACAGAATAATGAGACAAATCAATTAGTATAAAAAAATAATTGTTTTTAAGGAAAAGTATGTAATTATTTACAATGTATTTTTTTAAACAATTATTTGTTTTTTTCTTTACACTAATTGATTTGTCTCATTATTCTGTACATGAAAGTATTACGATAAGATTATCAAAAACTAAATATTTTACGAGATATTTTATTTTTTATATCATAATATGTCAGATTAAAATATAAAATAACTCAAAAAGTACTTAATGAAAAAATACTTTATTATAGTGTTTTGAAAAGCTTTCGAGATAAGCCACAAGAATATGCAATAAAAAATGGGGGGTTCCATTTAAGAAAATATCGATCACATTGACTTGGCCCTGAAAAGGTCACTCAATGTCAAGCCCATATTTTCATCATGTGTCCCCCTCTGAACCCTACAACTTTTGTATAAAACATTTTTTTCCATCTTGCTTACTTTACGAGATATTTTCGTGCGTTGATTAAAATGACTCACCCTGTATATATATATATAATACATAGTATGTGTGTGATATATTTCATACGAAAAGGCTAAAAACAACATTTAACGCATATCAAGAATCGAGAATCGAGAAGCGAGCACCGTCGCTCGTCGGCTTCGTTGCCGGCTCGGTAAGAAGGAGAGAGACAGAAAACAGTATATCTGTCCTCTTCTGCTATCCGAAGCTAATCGAAGCGCCGAGCTCACACGTACGCGGTTCGCGCTTGTGTATGGCATCCCCTCCACTACGGTTGCGCGTTGCTAGCGTGGATAATCTGGCTACACTGACCTCGCTTCTAAATATTCATTGTGGCCAAAGTTAATTCGCGTCACAGCGTATATCAATAAATTCGTAACTAACTGTCGCAGTAATCGCTCTTGTCGTGACACAAGCTCATTGTCGTCTTTGCCTTTGTCATCTCATTATCCGGCATCACAAAACATTGCGCTTTCTGCATACGACTGCAACAATGCCAGAACTTTCTGGATTAAGAAAATTCAAGCCGTCTTATTTCCTACGGAAATAAACGCGCTGTCAAAAAATCAGAGCCTCTCGTCGAGAAGCTCACTTCTCTCTCTTCGACCGTTCCTTGACCGGGACGGAATTGTGCGCGTAGGGGGACGGCTTAATAAAGCTCTTTTGCCATTGTCCGTTCGACATCCGATCCTTCTTGCGTCACACCCGTTAGTCACACTTATCGTGAATCAAACTCATTTACGAGCGTTACATGCCGGACCGCAACTCACGCTAAATGTTCTGCGCCGCGATTTCTGGATAATTCACGCTCGTAATATCGTCAAATCTGTAATTCACAAATGTGTTGTGTGTACTCGCGAACGCGCCGCGATTCCCACACAAATCATGGGAGATCTTCCCGAACATCGCGTGACAGCGGCAGTCCGATGTTTTTTGCATTGCGGCCTCGATTACGCAGGACCCGTGCAAATTCGGGCTTCCGCTGGACGAGGGATTACGTCGCGTAAAGCATACATCGCGCTCTTTATCTGCCTTGCGACAAAAGCAATACATTTGGAGTTAGTAAGCGACTACTCCACTCAAGCTTTCTTAAATGCTTACTCTCAATTTTGCGCTCGCCGCGGTCTACCACAATCTATGTATTCGGACAACGGGACAACATTCGTCGGGGCGGACCGAGAACTGAACATCGCGTACCGGTCAGCATTACAAGATCCGAATTTCTTGAACCTGACTGCCTCCGATAACGTGACGTGTAATTTTATTCCCCCATCTGCTCCGCATGTCGGCGGGTTGTGGGAGGCGGGCGTCCGTAGCGTAAAAACTCATCTGCGCCGCGTGTTAGGAAATCATATGCTAACATACGAATTCTCGACTTTATTATCTAGAATCGAAGCATGTCTTAATTCAAGACCGATAACGCCCCTCTCTGATACGCTTGAGGACTACGAGTGTCTCACCCCCGGGCATTTTTTGATTGGATCCGCGCTTACTGTAAACCCGGAACCATCCTTGCTCAATATTAACGAGAATCGTTTGTCGAGATGGCAACTCGTCCGACACGTTACTGAGCGGTTTTGGAAATTATGGAGTAACGACTATGTCAATACGTTACAACAACGAGCAAAATGGCGAAAGGTAGAACCGCCGATTGATACCGGGCAACTCGTCCTCCTGCGCAATCCTATGTTACCTCCCTGCAAGTGGGAACTGAGCCGAGTTACGCAATGTCATCCCGGTTCCGACGGCTTCGTACGGGTCGTCACCGTCAAGACGGCCACCTCGGAATTCAAAAGACCGATCGTAAAATTATGCGTTCAACCTATCAATAGTGAGGCGACGAGCAATTAGGCACCTTCGCTGCGTTGCTTTTCATTTATTGTAATTCATTAGACTTAAGCACAAAATTGTCAAAAGGCGAGCGTCATACCGCCAAGACGGGCGGCTGATTCACGGTGCTAAATCATATCGAAAAAAAAAAAGGGGAGTCATTCTTCCTTATATCGTTAATTATGGCGTGCGCTCTTATCGTTCAATGCTACTGTCGTATCAATTATTTCGGAACTATCGTTCCAAGGCGGGCGGTATGTTCAAGATTGGAACGTTGAATTTAATCGATAAATTTAAACTGTAAATTCAACCGACAAATCTGAAAGGTAAGAGCCGCGATCAAAACCCGAGCAAGAATAAACATCGTCGCGATCAGCCGATCGGCGCGTGATCGCGTGATCATAACAAAGAAAAGTGTGACAAACACCTATATTCTCGAACGTTCGGCGCCGAAAATATCCTATTATGGAAATCGGTCGACCGCGACTCTTTTCTGTCGTTATTCAGTCTGCCGCTGACGACGATTCGAGCTGGTCGATAGCAATCAATCATAATTTCTCGTATCATAATTTCTCGTATGATATTATCTCGTGTCGTATTCTCGCTCGTGTCGTGTCGCGGTACTCATAGACCATTCGCGCTGCTGTTGTTACTTTCGCTCGTGTCGTATGCGCTTTCGTCATTCTCGTTGTAAGTTCTCAACCGACATTCTAGCATACAATCGAGCATCGAACTTAGTGCGAAAGACGCCTCATTGTCTGTATTACTACCTGCTCTATACTTATTGAGTTTGTGATTGTTAAGAGTGTGGAGTCCGAGAGTCGACGCGCGTTAACCGTTCCGCGAATGTCCTCTGCCTCGCGCCAAGCAACATCCGGCGTCCGCGTGCAAGATATCCGTTCTCGCGAGAGCCTCTAGCAAGAAGCTCTACAAGATTTCCGATACGCGTCGAAGGCAGTCATTAACAGGACATTTTGAAGATTTCCGTCGGAGTCGCGGAATACGTGCCGTCGCTCGCTCCTATTATTCAAAATTAAACGAACATTGAAAACAATTTGCAATCGAGTATTTTCTGAATTTCTCCTTATCCTCCAGCGGATCTCCGGATTCGCGTTACACACCGCTTCTCGCTCATCTCTGAGCGTTTCTCAAGATTCGGGCGATCTCGTCGAGGTCGACTCCTGAACACGATTTGTTTCATTATTCTGTACATAAAATATTGCGGTAACATTATCGAAAACTAAATATTTTACGAGATATTTTATTTTGTATATTAAAATATATCAGATTAAAATATAAAATAACTCAAAAAGTACTTAATGAAAAAATACTTTATTATAGTGTTTTGGAAAGCTCTCGAGGTAAGCTACAAGAATATGTAATAAAAAATGGAGAGTTCCATTTAAGAAAACATCGACCACATTGACCTCACCTTGAAAAGACCACTTAAGGTTAAATCCATATTTTTATCATGTGGCCCCCTCGAAACCATGCAACTTTTGTCTGAAACATTTTTTGATATCTCACTTCGTTTCCGAAAAATATGCCCGCGTCACTATAAATGCCGCACCCTGTATATATATATATATATATATATATATATATATATATATTAATAAAAAATAGTATATATGAAAATAAATATATATGTATATGCATATAAATATATTATATATATAATTTTAATCGTATATGTATATGTTTATATATTTGTAATATGAATTTAGAAACATTTACAATACATTATATATTTATCTGAATCGCGACAGAGTAATGAATTTACAATATTCTGATTATTGTAAATAAAGAATGGGTCCCTTCATCGCCCATTCTTATGAGACGCAACCATGTATCTTTTTCGTCTCTCCAATTTTAATTAATGAAGATAATTTTTGCATTGAGATTTTTTTCTTGATCATACTCTTTCGAACATCTTGACAAACTTTTTGAATACAATGATAAATCTTTATCATCGCTAGTAATATATCGATATAATCGATATGATCGAGAGCTAATCAGAGATATAAATTTCTTCGCCATAAATGTGAATGTTTATATATTTTTATGACATAAGTACATGTAATTATGACGTAAGCAAATATTAAAATTTACATTTGTATAAATATTAATATAAATATTTAAAAATCACATATATCCTCTGTCTTCAAAACATTGCAAAAAAATTTTTTTGGTAGTTACAATATTTTGGATATTTATTATATAGAAAGGGCCCCTCCATCGCCCATTCCCGTGAGAACGCAACCAAAGTATATTATTTATTTATTTCGTCTCTTTGATTATAATTTATAAACGTTGAGGCATTTTTTCTGCTCAATACTCTTACGAGTATTAGGATACATTTTTTATGATAAATTATTTATCACTTTGGAAAAGGCAACAGTTTATTGCTTTCTATAATTTTACAAAAATGTTCTCTCATACATTTTACATTCTTGGAGTATTTTTCCTCGCAAGGATTGCCTCCTAAGACTATAGTCGTGGCGAAAGCTGCAGCATAAATTCCACAACTCGTTCCATCAGGTTGTGTTTGAATTTTTTAAAAAATTATATCACTTGAGCTTATAATCGGATAACGAAGATGTATGTAATTTTTCTCTTTAGCTATCAATTTGTCGTATGTACAGCCAGGTAAACTATCGTACACGCGAAGTTTGGTGCCGTCAAAGAAAATACTCCAGTGATTACTACTATTCACTCCAATTATTTGTAAGCTTTTGTCTCTATGACTAGCTACAAATATGTTAGGGTATTCTAAATATAATACACTTTGGCCGGTATTCATAGTCCGTTCTTATATTTAAGATCATCTTAAGTACGGTTTTAAGATGCTATGCGGCCATTTCATTGGTTGAATGAGATCTTAAGACGATCTTAAATATAAGAACGGACTATGAATACCGGCCTTTGTGTTTCGAAAGAAGAAGTTTCTCCTATGATGCGCAAAAATAAATCCAACGATTCATCGTTTAATTGACTTGTTATAGGCAAGACATTCTTTTTCACCGAAGAAGGAGAAGAAAACGTGTGATCTAAAAGATTTTTATGTCTTACCATATCATCTTCAGTTATATCTCTTTTGTTACTTGAATGACTTATGATAATGCAGTCATCATCTTGCTCTTTATTCAGAGCAATAGTAATAATATTAGTTATTGCTGCTTTCATTGGTAAAACGTTCGGTTTGAATCGTTTGCTATTTTCCATGCCATTTTCGCTTTCTATAACATTTCGTCTACTTGTTTGACTAAATATTTTTTTTGCTGCTACTTTTTTAGCTTGTATGATATATCTTGGATTTCTTATTGACATATGTCTATTATGACGACTGTCCAAGATTTCTGGAAGCATGCATTCATTATAGAAGCGTGTTAACAAAGGCAACATTTGATGTCTCCAAAAAATATTGTCTGTATTAATGCGCAATATTTTCATACTTTTTGGAGTCCAAACAGCAAAAATATTCTTGCTATGTTTTATCTAATTGACCTTGAAATTGATAATAATATCGGTCTTTCAAAGGAGAGAGTCCCGATTGCGCACATTACCGATCGGACACGACAATATTTCCCGATCGGACACAGACCCGATCGGACACAGTCCCGATCGGACACAGATTCGATTGGACACAGACCCAATTGGACACAGTTCCGATCGGACACATACTCTTGCAATCGGACACAGACCCAATCGGACACAGTTCCGATCGGACACATATGGTTGCAATCGGACACCATCCCGATCGGACACAGGCCCGATTGGACACAGAGTCGATCGGACACAGACTCGATTGGACACAGACGCTATCGGATACAGTCCCGAACGAACATAAACCTTGTTGGAAATATTTAGTTTCAGTGGAATACATATTGGGTTCAACTTTGAGTAATTGCGCTCGGTTTTAGCAAAAAAATCGGTTTCAATAATTTAATTAAAAACGGGGTAATTATTTGGAATAAGGCCTTTTCTGAATTGTGACAAATATGATCGGATCTCTCCGTAAAATTCTTTGTTGTGACCAACAGTGATAATCAATCGGGGAAGCCCCCTCCCCATCGCCCCTCCCAAAAAAAACCGTAAAACCCCCAAAATTATTAAAGCAAAGCGAGGTCCACCCCACAATTGTTGTGTAGATGAGAAAGTGTATGCGTGGACGCAGTGGGTTTCGCCCCCTTTACGGGGGGGCTCCACTTTCAGAAGACATAACCTAACCCAAACCTATTTCTGATTTAACACCAAAATTTGGTTTGGGTTAGGTTATATCCTCCGGAAGTGGAGCCCCCCCGTAGGGAGGGGGGCGAAACCCACTGCATCCACGCATACACTTTCCACACAACAATTGTGGGGTGGACCTCGCTTTGCTTTGTAAAGTATATGCTGACCGAGAGATCCGATCATATTTGTCAAAATTCAGAAAAGACCTTATTCCAAATAATTACCCTGAAACTAAATATTTCCAACAAGGTTTATGTTCAATCGGGACTGTATCCGATAGCGTCTGTGTCCAATCGAGTCTGTGTCCGATCGAGTCTGTGTCCGATCGGGCCTGTGTCCGATCGGGCCTGTGTCCGATCGGGCCTGTGTCCGATCGGGATGGTGTCTCATTGCAACCATATGTGTCCGATCGGAACTGTGTCCGATTGGGTCTGTATCCGATCGAGTCTGTGTCCGATTGGGAATGTCCGATTGCAAAAATATGTGTCCGATCGGAACTGTGTTCAATTGGGTCTGTGTCCGATCGAGCCTGTGTCCGATCGGGACTGTATCCGATCGGGAAATATTGTCGTGTCCGATCGGTAATGTGCGCAATCGGGACGATCCCTTTCAAAGAAGGTAATGTTTCAATGGCTTTTTCCGCTGTTAAATTTTCAGCCGACAGAGGACATTTGATTTCCACCAGACCATTTTCGTCAATAAGTCCATCAAGAGAAGCATCCAAACATGCATTTTCAGTATCGATGAATAATCCGCAAGGTTTGATTTCTTTATTTAATTGTATGGCCAATTCTTTCCTTGCTACTTCTTCATTGTCGCGACCATATTTAACGAAGGATATAAAATGGCTTTTACTGTCGCTGCGCAAGACGTTGTCGGTCTCATGCGACATACGGTTCCAAAGTTGGATGCCGTCAATATTTCTCAATGATAACCATAATTCTGATTCACTCTGCTTTCTTGTATCGAATTCAATTTTCTGCCAATTTTTCGTATTTTCGACCAATTTTTTTAAATAATTTCGCCGAAGTTGTTCGAATATATCGGATGGAAGATCCGGTTTTTGCGATTGTGGACCGTAATGACGATCTGTTCCTGGCTCTCCTTTGAATTTTTTTTGCCTTCTCTGTGCTTCTCGAGATTCTCTGATTTTCGCAATTTTCATTTGTCGTTGTTTTTCCAGATTCTCGACAATAGGCGGAACAGTTTTATGCATGCTCTTATGCAATTCCGTAAGGACTTGTTGCATATTGTATTGTACAACTGCTCCCGCAATTCTAACATTGTAAGAGCCTCGTTTGCCAAAATTAATGCGCTTTCCACCAATTTATTTGCAGATTATCGAGTTAAACGATTCTGCTGGATTATTGATGAAATGTAGCAATAAACTGTCGGAATAAGCGCTTAGATATATGATAGCACTTTCTATTTTTTTGATACAGACTATGTAATTTCAGAAATGGTACATAATTTTTTTTTATTTCGTAACAATTCTCATTGCATATACCACGTGCTTCGCATCACTTATGTTCGCCAAAAACGTGGCTAGGACAATATATCTTTTCGTTCAATATATCTGTTTGTAATTCTATAGCCTTACAATGTTGAGGTGTTTGTATCTCTTTTCTTTGTAGCTCTGCTGCCTTTTCTACCTCTTTTCGGATATTTAAAATGTTATTTTTCACAACATTTCGCAACTCTACGAAGCCCCGCTGTCTTTGCGTTTTTGATTGAGTCGTCTCTGCCACAGCTTTCAGCTTTTTACATAAATTGCGAAGCAAATGTTTGGTGCATTCTGTTTTTTTTATTGTCAACATTTGTTCACAGTATGGTCTGTTAACAAGAATGGTCTGATGAACACTACTGTCACCATCGGCAATAACCGTTTTAGAAATCAGCCCATGCATTTCGAGGCTACATTTAAAACCTTCTGCGATCACATACGATAAAACATACACACACACACACACACACGCACACACGCACGCACGCACGCACACGTACATATATGCATGTATTGCGACGACTTTTCCTACCGTCTCGCGGCTGAGCGATAAACGCGGCCGCCGACTCGTTCTCTCCGTCGCGCGGGTAAATTGCGCCGACGAACAGGAGCTAATTCGCCGAACGGGAGATGCGGAATGGTCGTTGACAAAAACGGGAAAACGGAGAAAAAGATCCACGCGCCAGGTGGGAACGGGATGTTGGGAGTTCCGCACGTGCCGTGACGAGATCCGAGAGATAATCGCGAGAATCGAACTTGGGTGTCAGATACGATTTTTCACGTATCAATCCGCGAAACACACGAAATAGGCGTGAAATAAACGCGAAAGAATTTGCCGGAATTCGCCACGGGCTGACTAGCTCGCCTAACGGTAGAGAGGCAGGGCGAGTGTTGATCTAACGCGATGAATTGTGCAAGAGACGACAAGTACGGAAACGACAAACACAACTGAAAAGAAACTCGTAAATTAAACAGAGAAATTAACAGATTTATTATAATAGCGGGAGCCGCCGCTCCTCGAGAATAGTAATGATAAACCGCGCGGATATACGGCTGCAGTAAAAAAGACGCGGCTGCGAGACTGGGTGTTAGACGCGGGGCGCGAAACCCCGGAGTGCGTACGCCGAGACCGACCCGTTATATCGGCCGGAATGTTTGCTCGACTTGAATTACGCCTCACACTGCGAAGAAATTGATTATTGCGTTCTTCTGTAATTCGGGCGCAAGCCCGAATCAATTCTCGATATCACCTCGCCAACGTCGCCCGCTATTACCGCTGAATTATTAATACGCAACTTCAGATTAACAGGCAATTAACACAACGCGGACATGCTTCAATTTCTATTCGTGCATTCGACTTAGAGCTATATGGGCTTTACGCGTGTGTCCTTTGGACCTTATTTTTGAATTCTATTCTCCTCTTCTAAAGAGGAATTCTTTCTGTAGCATCTTATCAGTAACTCTCATCTAAATAAAATTTCTGATACTAACCCACAACTTGATCTCTACAACATTAGCGCTATTTATATTCATCGACTTGGCCGTGTGGGCCTGTGTATCTTAGGCCCGGTGCCATTCACAAGAAGAAGAAGAAGATGCTTCGATTTCGGGCAGACATGTTACGCAGAATCGAATACTCGGCACACACGCACGCAATTCATGCAAGAATCGCGAGGAAACTCTCACAAAACGCGCTCACAATTTCGAGACGCGGTGCTTTACAACCGACATAATACGTCGAATTTACGCGATTCACACTCTCACGTAACCCGTACAATAGTCATGAAGGAAAGTTGCACCGGACGTGCACGCAAAGTTTATACGCGAAGATTCACAAACGAAAGACAAAAGTAATATAACAAATTGACGCGAATCACATTCACACTCAAACGACCGACCTACAGCACGAACGAGACTTAAACGCTAGACGTGCGAGAACCAACGCAAATATAATCTACGGAATCCGAATCTCCAGAAAGACGACACACGGTTCATTAAAAACGCGAGGTAATGTCTCGATCCGCGGAAACCGATATTTTCGAGGCTCCGGGGCTCGAATCGCTTGACGACGTGGCTGTGACGCGAAAATCTACACTAAAGAATCGGGCTTAGCCCGTACACCAAAGTACGAATTCACGGCGACGACGACAGAACGAGACGATTCCGGGCGCGCTTGCGAGTGGCGAATATGGCGAAGGATAACCTCACCGGTACTTCTCTTCCCGTCGGAACGGCTCGGGGTGACGCTGTCCTCCCGTTCACAGATCGTTCGCCCTTGGAGATCGCCGGGATCCTCTCCTTTCGTGGCCACAATCGCTCTCGCCTGATTTCGCCTCTCAAGATCGCCTCTATATTACAAACCGCTGTTCCGCACGCGAGCTCACGCCAGTCTGATCCCGGATCGTCGCGATCCAGAATCGATACCTGTGGGCCAGCCAGGGCTGCGCACACGGGGTGCGTATTATCGCGAGCAATCACGTGTTATCACGCGCGGTGGCCGGCGGGCGGCGCGCTCACGGTCGTATCGGGGGTGCGCGCGGCCCCGATATTACAAACAATAATTAGCTGGGGCCCCTTTCCGCGGGACCGTCGCGAGGTCTAGGGCGAACGGCTTGGTCGGAAGTGTCGCTGCCACCCCTCTTTTCGTCTTTTCCGGGGCCGTGTCACGCCATCGGGTGCAGGATTGCAGCCCCTCCGCAGATACCGGATCCGCACGGGCCTGTGTCCTTGCGCGACGATCCTCTCTCCGTCCCGTGCGTTGCGCATCACGTGTGCGGGTCCTGATCCCGCCGTGACGTAGCTAGACGTTAGATGCTTTGAATTCTCGGATTGCTGGCTCCTTGCCCCTCGGCGGTCATCCTTGATTGACGATGATATTTTCCGTGATGCTTTACTGACTTCCCGCTCTTCCGGTGAGGCTCCCAACTCAAATCATCATACAAAAAGAAACAACAAACGGAATTAATATTAAGCACGAAATCTCGATTAATGACGCCTCTCTGGAGGTAACGGTACGGTTCTCGCAATTATTCGACTGGCACGGTCCTTTCGCCCGCGCTTTTCGATCGGAGAAGGACTCGGCGGACGCGCGCGAGACGGCAACGTCACAGTATATAACTATTAGAAAGAAAAACCGAATATGCGAGAACGTATCCTGACAATGGGGAAGAAAGAAAACAAATAACATAATATTATGATCGGATAAATTGTCGATGCTGTTAGCAGTGTCACGCGCGACATATACACGCATATATACACACATAGGTATTTGTATCCCATCATAATGTATTGTTACATCCTGCACTATTCCGTGTTAATAATTTCTTTTCACTTTATCATTTTTCTTCCTTGTGTTGCACTATTCCGCGATATTCTCTCATAATCGTTAATCGCTTTATCACTTTTCTTCTTGTTGTATTAAACTCCGCGCGTACTTTTATAAAATATAAACATCTCACATGTATGTACACGCATCCACATATGATCTTGTCTTTTAAAGTGTTCTGCACACTCAAGCGAATAATCGTTCATGGGCGATGTGAACTCCGCTTGAGAGACAAAATCACTTTGCGTGTGTGCATGCGAGCATACGTACGTGAGTGGTCTGAAATCTGAAACTGAAAGAAATATTCACAATTCTGGTATACGATTATCATTCCTCAGGATTGACTGCACCAATCTTGTTCAAACTGGTCGCAATCGAAAGCTTGCATCTACATTGTACCAGAAAAGTGCCGTTAGATTTTTGATTGCAGTTTTAGTTCCTGCAGTATTTTAATCGAAAGTTTATTAGACGTAAAACTCCGGATAAGCTACTTGGTAGCGGCGCGGCCCCTATACATAGGCAAGACATGTTGACAAGTCGGAAAGAATTTTTTTATATACTTGGCGTCGCGACGCTACCACGTCGCTTGATTTGGAAAATGATATGATAAATTTAAAAATAAAAGCTATATGTGTACATTATTCATTATCATATCATTATCATATCATTAATCATATAATTATTAGCTTCATTGTTCCGGTGAACTTTTGAATTTATTGTCCTACATATATCTTCCTTAAAAAAAAAATACAAAAATAAGCGATCCTAGTAGCGTCATTAGTGCGGGCGATGCAGACATATACCCAAATGGTGCAAACTATGCGGATACATAGCTTGATGATGAGAGGGGGAGGGGGGATAAGTAACCCTTCGGTTACCGTGGTCATCCTCGCGCTGCTGACGGCTCCCATCGCCTTTTGCGAAAAAGGGCATACATTCGAGGATTTGAACTCGCGTTTGTATGGTCAAAAGCCTGCACTAACTCGACGCTACTACGGATCGTCCTAATTTTATTGTATCACTATATGCCTATTTACGTTATTTTCGCATCAAAATATAATTAAGAGATTCTAAAAATTATCCAATTTACGTCGTGTTTGGTGTCATTTTAATTGCAAAAATGTCATTAATTTATTACAAATATTTGCAAACGGATAAAGTACAAAATAAAAGTTTTAGTTTTTCCCTATCTAAAAGAGGCATGTTATGTCGATACTCGAAAGTCTCGAAGTGTATTGTTGCCTCTTTTCCGCGATGCTGATTGGTTCTGTCATTGCGCTTACTTCGTGAGCGGCTGTCATTGCATATTTTGACAGTTATTTTGTGTATATATCGTTAAAAATGTTTAATGAAAAAGAATAAATGACGCGCGCAAAGCGCGCGTTGTGTTGTGCTAGTATTTTAAAAAATGTTTATGCATTGTAGATATGGAAAGATCTCCGATGCTGGAAAGTCGCCGAAAGCGAGACCGAGAAGGAATGAGGAACAAGCGAGATGATTAACATCAGAGTTCCGAAGTCTCTCTCGCGAGGCTCCCTTTATCTCTATTCTGTCATATACATATATGTCATGTTATTATAGAAAATAAAATTCTCGTATTTTGCAATTTATCGGTTTGAAAATAATTTTAATGAATTAATGAAATTTTTGCGATTAAAATGACACCAAACATGACAGAAATTGGATAATTTGTAATTAAATATGTTGTAACGACAGAGTCGTCACTAATAATGTAAATAATGTAAATATGTTAATAATATAGATATGTATAACCTTGCATGCCTCGCTGTCTCTTCCTGCTATACCTATCCTGCTTGCGCATACGCTACTCGTACTATCTCGCTCGCACGCACGCCGCTCGTGCTATCTCGCTTGCACGTACGCCACGCGTGCTATCTCGCTCGCACGCACGCCACTCGTGCTATCTCGCTCGCGCCACGGCGAACCGACTCCCACCAGCGGACCGACAATGCGTGGTGGGGGCGCCGGCCGGGTATATAAGCCCGGCCGGCCGAGACATCGGGACCAGTGATGCCAGAAACGGGTCCCGCGGCTCACGGCTCAGCAATGGAAGGGGTAACGCACACAAGCGCGAGCCGCGTACATGTGGCACATGTACGCGGTTCGCGCTTGTGTGCGTTACCCCTTCCATTGCTGAGCCATGACCCGCGGGACCCGTTTCTGGCATCACTGATCGGGACCAGATCCTGTCCCGACACCCAGCTCCTGACACCGATCTACCTACTACCTCTTGGGGCTAAGGCTTTCTTAGCTCTGCCAGGTTTTCTGGCTCTCTCTACCTTACGGGCTGAGGTTTTCTCAGCCCTGCCGGGATTTCTGGTTCCTCGTACCAGCCCGGGCTGAGGTTTTCTCAGCCCCGCCGGGTTTTCCGGTTTCCGTTGCAGGCGGAGCTCGACGTGACATTCGGGCCTGCCGGCAATACCCAGCCGCCTAGCCTAACCGTAGTCATAAGCACATGTAGATACCGCGCCGTAATTATAAGCCTGTTAGTAATAAGCCCGGTTAATTGTAAGTCCGCGCCTGCGAAACCCGCCGTAATCATAAGCCTGCTCGTAATAAGTCCGGTTAAGTATAAGTCCGCGAATCGCGCCGTAATCATAAACCGCTAGAAATAAGCCCGACCGGGATAACCGCGTCACGATCAACCCGCGTGTAAATAGCGTCACCGTAGATACTAAGCTAACGCGCATGTAAATAAAGTCATAATTAAGTCGAATACGCTTCGCGCTGCACGCCGCATCACGTCGACCGCTTCGCGCTTGCACTTCCCGCTGCGCTCGCGTCCTAGCGCCCGTTTGCCACCAAGCACACGCCGCCTAACACCGCACGGCCCTGCACGCTACTCTGTATATATTTCGCTTTCAATAAACTATCTTTTCTACCTATACTGTGTCTCGTAAGCTTGAGTCTCCCCTCCTCTCGAACCCGGACACCGACGAGCCGATCCGAGCGTCGAGCGAGGTGACCGCGTTACAATGTTATTAAAATTTTGAATATTAATTTATTTAAAAATTATTCAATTTATGTCGTGTTTGGTGTTATTTTAATCGTAAAAATTTTATTAATGCATTAAAATTATTTTCAAACCGATAAAATGCAAAATAAAAGTTTTAGTTTTTATTCTGTAACATGTTTATATATTGTAGATAAGGAAAGATAAGAAAAGATCCCGATGCTGGAGAGTCGTCGAAAGCGAGAGGGCGATCGAATGAAGAGCAAGCGAGATAATAATAAAATTAATTAATAATCACTAACATGTTTAATTGAAAATTATCCAATTTCTGTCGTGTTTAGTGTCATTTTAATCGTAAAAATTTTATTTATTAAATAAAATTATTTTTTGGAAGATAAAATAAGAGGAATATAAAAATTGAAATTTTAATTTTGCCGACATTTTACGATCATCAGATAAGAAAGACAAACAATAGGCGAGATTCTTACACTCGCTTGAGGAACAGTTTTTCAAGCGTTAAAGATACTAATACATGGATTGTAAAATGTATTGGCGATTCTTATTTATAAACAAAGACAGTGAACTGTGTGGCAACAATACATAGTGCATGTGCTCGAAATGGGCCAGAAATTCGTCACTTGTCTTCGAATCGTCGGCCGTCCTGGTAGTCCGACAGTGTAAAGAGGGAGAGGACATAAGACGCACGAGGCACGAGTCGAGCAACAATGCTGAGATGTAAGTACTTTATCCTACATACATTTTATTGTAAAATATGAATATTTTCAATTATCGAGTCTCTCTCTCTCCCATCACCCCTCTCACTCTTCCCCCTCCCCCTCCCTCCTCCCTCTTTTCCCTCCCCTCCCCCTCTCTCCCCCACACCCTCTCTCACCCCCTCCCACTCTCCCGCCCCTCCCTCGCCCCCTCCCTCCCTCTCCCTAAATCCCGCCCGCCCCTCCCCTACCTACCCCGTCACTCCCCTCCCACGCCCCCTCTCCATTACCCTCTCCCACCCCTGTCCCTCTCCCGCCCTTCTCCATAAAACGGAAAGATGAAAATATATATATGTATTAACGAAATATTTGTAATTTCAGCACGAAGCGAAGGATATTTGCCTGCCATAAAGTCGGGGCGAAAGATGGCAACGACGACATCGACGCCGAGGTCGTCATCGTTGCGACAACGACGTCGACGGCGATGACGACGTCGACATCGATGCCGACGTCGATGATGAGGATGATGACGGTGCCGGCGAGTATTAGAGTGACGGCAATGGTGCCGCTAGCAAACCCGGGGGTGGCTTCGGCGACCGGACCGGGCAGAAGAGGGCAAAATGTAAAAAAGGTTAGTAAATTTTTTTGTAAAATAAGTTATATAAGAAAATAAAAAATATGATATTGTTACGTTCAGACTCGAGGAAGGATGAGTCGACGGAAGGGTACAACCACTATCTTTATGATCCCGAAGTCAAACGTCTCGAGGCGTTGAAATCGAGTCGAACGAACTTGACGGTCCGAAAATCAGGTAAACGATGGTTCGGGTCGCTATTACATTGTTTTTCAGAAGTTCGTTCGGCGGCTCCTTTTTGGTTAGAAAATTTAATCTCTTTTACGCGGAATGGGATCAAGTGCGATCTTCGACTACAAATGAGTAAGGGGTTAATAAAGGATTACTTTGATTTTAATTAACAAAATATAAATTTATTCATATTTTTAAAATAAATGGTAGATGTACATGATTACAAAAAGATAAAAAAAATATAATATTGGTTTCTCGATGAGTCTGTGTGTGTGTGTGTGTGTGTGTGTGTGTGTGTGTGTAAGTTCGCGGGTGTTACATTAATACGGAGGACATCAGCCAGAATGTAAGGAAAAGATTCTATCGTTAATTTTTAGGTTCTGACTTAATACAATATAAAGTTTTAATTAATCAAACAAAAACAAAAATAAAACATGTGTGTGTGTGTGTGTCTGAGGGAGGAAGGAAGTAAGGATCATAGAGAGAGAGAGAGTGAAAAGAGATTTTCTCAGTTTAATTTAGTCCCGGTAGGACGAATCTGCTTCTAAGTCAGGTAGTTCCTCGCAGAACTCCTGTATGGCCTTTTCGAAGTCGTCTGACTCCGAAAGGGGGGATGGAGGGGGTGAATTATTGAGGATTATCGTCGATAAAGACGAGAATGATCTCGGGGAGGAAGGTGGTTCAAGAGAAAGGGGTTCGGAGGAATATACTGGGGAGTAGCTTGGGGAAAGGTGGTATGGGGATAGAAGGAGAGTAGGTTCGGCGGTTAACTGTTGTGTCTTGAAATGTTGTACGGCGCAAAAATTACATTTTACGGGCGCTACAGTCCTCGATTCCTGCGACTGACTACTCTGCTGGTTAGTAGAGGATAGGTATTACCTGAACTGGTTTGCACTACGGAACCAGTGTGAATGTAATAATGTTACGAGTTCTATCTCGACCGCGTATAATAAGAACTATAGTGATTAGTTGTGACATACTTTTAATCGGTGTTTTCTACGAGGTAGTAGTTAGTACGAGGTTGGCGGCTTTAGGTGCTGCTTCGGTTGTTCTGTTCGTGGTTGGTGATGGTCGAAAGACGCCGCTGATTGAAGACACTGGTTTTCACAACTAACTCACGAGTCACAACACAGAGCAAGAGTACTCAGATTGAACGTTGCAGAATAAGTTCGTGATGTGTTTGCGAGTTCTCTTTTTATAATCTTCTTTTTGGGGGTGTATTCTAATTCTAAGAGTGGGGATCTTCCAAAACTTCGACGAATTGAATTTGCGCAGAAGTGGGGATCTTTCAATCTTAACAAATTTAAAATGTGCCCGTGTCTTCGTTAGGCGGGGTGTTTCTCCTACTTTTCACGTTTTTATCCGTGGTGATCGTCCATTGGTGAGCTTGATATTCGTTCGAAGATTCCTTGCACGTGATCAGATTAGAAAAGGTCCTATTTTCCTATGATTATTTTTATTGCTATTGGTGCAGCTGTGTTTATTGAATATCTGTTGGTAATTTTTTATTATTATTGATGCAGCTGTGTTTGTTGGGTATTTCGTTAGAAAATTTTATATTGTTATTGATGCAGCTGTGTTTGTTGGGTATTTCGTTAGAACATTTTATATTATCTTGTCGGTGTCTCTTTATTTTTCCGTCGGCGAATTCTACTAAGAGATATCTATTGATTTTTATTTATCTCGTAAGGAAGAGAAGTGATTTCTTTTAATTGTATTGAGCAAAGTCAGGTTATATTAGCGAAATTGGACATATGCCTTTTCACGCTGACGCTCGACGCCCATTTTTAGCGTCAAAATAGGTCACGCGATTAAAGTCGACGCTACATTGTGAAAAACGCATGAAAAGGGTTTAGCATCGAATTTATAACGTCAATACCGTATGTGTAATCGTATGTGAATCATGTCATTCAGAAATAAATATTACATGTGGTTAAGCGAATGTACGAAAAAATTATCAGAACGAAATCGGCAATGTAAGAAACTTTTAACAGCAGTTCTGATAAATGATGAATTACAAAAACAGGAATGAAGAAATTATCGTAGGAAACGTTATTGGGTAAATCCAATATTCATAGAACGATACAATCATGGATTTTACCACGCATTTTTTCCTGTCATTATTTTGGAAGAAGCACGATCCAGGAAAAAAAAATCTCGTTCATATGGCCAACAGCACGGCTTGACGCTGAAGCTGAGGAAATCCAGCTTTTTTTTCTTGACGCTAGCGTCGAGTCGAAGTCACGTGACCACATGCAACGCTGAAACGAGCGTCTTATGAATTCGCACCTTTACACGCAATCTGTGCAATATCAGTTAACATATTTGTGATAAATAGATTGTGATAAATTGTTGGAAAATGATTATGGAGGCATTGAACAAATATTTGGAGATTTTGGCTGGCCATGTTTTCGATAAGCTGGTAATTACACGTGTGAACGCGTATTCATGTACATAATATTTATTTATATTTTATATATAAATGTAATTAATGCATAATTCATATTTTTAGGTTATTGGCTTCATAAATAATGAAATGATAAAATCATATCGAAGCACTTTTATAGTGTCCACAAACATTTTACGGATCTGGAGTTACTTGTAACTTTTGGTTCTGGAAATGTGTGAATGTTTATTTATATTTTATTTATAAATGTAATTAATGTGTAATTAATATTTTTAAATCATTTACAAATGGCTAAGCAATGAGTTGCATGTTTACATCAATATAACAAAACAAATCTTGTGGGAATTGTATCAAAAATATTATATACAATTGAATTGAAAGCATCAGAGTTAGAGCCTGAAATAGAAAGCATTAATCAAAGAAGAGAAATATGGTAATAATTTTGTTTATAAATTATATAATAAAGATTATTTATTTTCTTGGATAATGGTTAAACTTATTTTTTTAAAGCAATGAGGAATGTAAACATGGAAATTGATGGTTTATTCGGATGGAGCTGCCTTTTCCAATATAATGTTACCAAAGAGTATTAGAACATCTGTCATCGACAAATATAATCTAAGTCTGAATCAAAATGAGGAAGAGTCGGTTAATGATGCTGAATTGCAAATTTTATTAGAGGGTCGTATAAAAGTTTATAATAATTTGGCAGCTGCGTTGATTAAAACAGAAGCCTACGATGCAGCTTTAGAAAATGTGAAACATGTTTCGAGGTGTCAATCACAAAATGTTAAAGCACTATTTAGGAAAGGTATTGCAAAAGTGCTAATCTTCTTTTTATTTATTATATTTAATTTTCTTTTTAATAAGTTGTATATATTCTTGATTTATATTTTACATATGGAAAATTCAAATATGTGTGTATATATATTGTGCGCATCGTGGGAACAATATTGAGACACAAAGGGGAATATGCAAAAGCTTATACAATCTCTCTCTTTCTGTCCCCACTGATTCAAAAATTAAATCCAGAAATGAAGATATATTTACTACAAAATTAATGATCTCAAATGATAAATTTGCTAAAGATATAGAAAAAGAAAAGCACCTATATCGTAAAATGTAGTTGAAGATGTAGTTGAAGATACTAAAAATCCGTCAAAGGAAATAAAAATAGATGATAAAAGTAAGTAATTAAGTATAGGATATAGATGCTTTTATGTTTCTGTGTTTTAAGCAATTTTATACTTTAAGATAATTAATTTTTTAGTAAATATCTTCATTTCTGGTGTTACGTAAAGACTCGAGGAAGGATGAGTCGACGAAAGGGCGCAATAACTATCTTTTATTATCCCGAAGTTAAATGTCTCGTGGCGTTTGGAAACGGGTCGAACGAACTAACAGGTCTGAAAAGCAGGTAAACGACTGAGTCGCTATTACGCTGGTTATTCAGACGTTCGTTCGGTGGTCCCTTTTCGGTAAAAGAATTTAATCTCTTTTACGCGGGATGGGACCAAGTACGATCTTTCGACTAGGAATGAGTGGGAGTTTAATAAAGAGTAATTCTTTTATTTAAATTAACAAAGTATGAATTTATTCATATAAAAATAAAAATAAAATATTGTTGATTATAATTTCTCGGTGAGTGTACATGTGTGTGTGTGTGTGCGTTTTAGTTCGCGGGTGTTACATTAATACGGAGGACATCAGTCAGAATGCAAGGGAAAAATTCTATCGTTAACATTTAGGTTCTGACTGGTTAATACAATATAAAAATATACTTGATTAAAGGATAAAAAAAAATAAAATCAAAATCAATATGTATAAGTAAATAAGTGTATATGTTAATAACGGTCAGAAGTATAAAATTGGTCGCTCGCATATGTGTTAGATTAAGATCAAGATTCAAAATTTTCTAAGACTTATTACCGGAACGGGTTGGTGATTTAAAAGAATGAAACATTCTTCGGAAAGTTTTGATTTAAATAAGAAACAAGACAAAAAGGAGGAAAAGAAAAATTATTCAATTAAACTTACTTTTTTAAATAGTAATTCAGAGGTGGAGGTGTGGCGAATTTGTACGGTGTTTCGCTTTGCGTCTCATGTCGGCAGCCCGATGTTCGATTCGTGGTTGCTCTGGAGATGATACCAAGTGAGGACACTGGTGGCACAAGTGCCTAACTCGCGAATTACGGTGCAAAAGCACAGAGTAAGACTGCGTGAAGCTGAAGACCGGAGAATAACAGCGTGATGTGTTTGCGAGTTCTCTTTTTATAATCTTCTTTTTGGGGCGTATTCTAATTCTAAGAGTGGGAATCTTCCAAAACTTCGACGAATTGAATTTGCGCAGAAGTGGGGATTTTTCAATCTTAGCAAATTAAAAATGTGCCAGTGTCTTCGTTAGGCGGGCTGTTTCTCCTACTTTTCACGTTTTACCCGTGGTGATCGTCCATTGGTGAGTTCGATATTCGTTCGAAGATTCCTTGCACGTGTTCAGATTAGAAAAAGGTCTTATTTTCCTATGATAATTTTTATTGCTATTGGTGCAGCTGTGTTTATTGAATATTTGTTGGTAAATTTTTATTATTATAGATGCAGCTGTGTTTGTTAGGTATTTCGTTAGAAAATTTTATATTGTTATTGATGCAGCTGTGTTTGTTGGGTATTTCGTTAGAAAATTTTATATTATCTTGAGGAAACCGGCATGGTTTCATCACCGATCTTTTACGTTGGTCTGTTTACTGAGCGATTCGTTTGTCTCACCAATCGACGATCATTGCCGACACTTCGCAGAAGGAAGGAATCATGGAATCGCCAGGACATAACACTGGATTTAATTTTTGAATAAGTGGGGAGAGAGAGAGAGAGAGAGAGAGATTGCATAAGCTTTTGCATATTCCCCTTTGTGTCTCAATATTGTTCCTACGATACGCACAATTTATATACATATACACATATTTGTATTGTTCCTACAATACGCACAATATACAGGGTGTCCCAAAGCACCCTTGACAACGCTTGTGAGCAGGTAGAGCACAGCAAACTGAACAGAAAGGTCCTGTACCATTTTTTTCTATAACGCTTAATAAAGGTGTTATTATTGAGTAAAGTCTGGCCAATCAGCGCCGACCTTTAGCCGCGCGCCTGGTAGTGTGCGTGAGCGCTCCGTCGCTACGGCGACACACACTAACAGACGGGCGGCTCACTGACGTGCGTCCGGCTAAAAGTCGGCGCTGATTGACCAGACTTTACTCAATAATAACTCCTTTATTAAGCGTTATAGAAAAAAATGGTACAGGACTTTTCTGTTCAGTTTACTGTGCTCTATGTGCTCACGAGCGTTGTCAAGGGTGCTTTGGGACACCCTGTATATACATACATATTTGAATGTTCCATATGTAAAATATAAATCAAGAATATATGTAACTTATTTAAAAAAAAGATTAAATATAGTAAATAAAAAGATTAGGATTTTTGCAATACCTTTCCTAAATAGTGCCTTAACATTTTGTGGTTGATATCTTGAAACATGTTCCACATTTTCTAAAGCTGCATTGTAGGCTTCTGTTTTAATCAACGCAGCTGCCAAATTATTATAAACTTTTATACGATCCTCTAATAAAACCTTTAATTTAGCATCACTAACCGATTCTTCCTACTCATTTTGATTCTAATTTGAACTACTTTTGGTAAATATAGCGAATAGGGGACCCAGCCCCAATGACCTTGACCTTGACATATGTTGTCAAGGACATAATTCTGAGTAACTTTTTCTTCTAATTTAATCGTCGCTCGTTGCTTATTAAAAAGTTATTAACAAAAAAAGTTTGAAATATACCAAAGTACATGCACGGACAGGAAGCACGTGCGCGCGCGCGCACACACACACACACACACACACACACACGGGGGGGGGTGCAAAGGGGGCCTTCGGCCCCCCTTCCGCACCCACCCCACCGGTAGGCAGAGTGGACCTCGCTTTACAACTTACAAAGTACATGCTACATTGTAAAGCGATGTCCACCCTGCTTACCGGTGGGGTGGGTGCGGCAGTTGGGCCCAAGAGCCCCCTTGCACCCCCCCCGTATGTGTGTGTGTGTGTGTGTGCGCGCGTGTGTGTGCGCGCGCGCGTGCTTCCTGTCCGTGCATGTACTTTGGTATATTTCAAACTTGTTTTGTTAATAACGGTAATTATTCAGAATCACAGCTCCACCTGCAACTGGGCTGCAAATTTTTTTACGGACATTTTATGTTTAAAAAGAAATATAAATAACCATTTTTAGTTGGGGGAGGCCCAAAAAAAAAGTTATAGACCTTAAAAGGGTAATTATGGTAATTATTTCGAATAAGGCTATTTCTGAATTTTGACAAATATGATCGGATCTCTCGGTAAAACTCTTTGTTGTGACTTCAACAGTTCATAATCAGTTGGGGGAGCACGTCCCCCATCACCTCCACCCGCCCAAAAACACCGAAAAACCCCAAAAATTACCAAAGCAAAGCGAGGTCCACCCGACAACCCAAACCAAATTTTAGTTTTAAATCAGAAATAGGTTTGGGTTAGGTTATATCTTCCGGAAGTGGGGGGGGGGCGGAACCCACTGCATCCACGCATACACTTTCCCATCCACACAACAATTGTGAGGTGGACCTCGCTTCGAGTTGTAAAGTATATGTGGACACAGTGGGTTCCGCCCCCCTACGGGAAGGCTCCACTTCCGGAAGGTATAACCTAACCCAAACCTATTTCTGATTTAAAACTAAAATTTGGTTTGAGTTGTGGGGTGAACTTTATAGTACATAATTACCTAATTTTCGGTAATTTTTGGGGTTTTTCGTTTTTTGGGAGGTGGGGGTGATGGGGGACGGGCTCCCCCGACTGATCGTCGCTGTTGGAGTCACAACAAAAAGTTTTACCGGGAGATCCGATCATATTTGTCAAAATTCAGAAAAGACCGTATTCGAAAGAATTACCCTTTTTTGGTCTATAACTTTTTTTTTTGAGCCCCCAACTAAAAATGGTTATTTATATTTCTTTTTAAACATAAAAAGTCCGTTAAAAAATTTGCAGCCCATTTGCAGGTGGAGCCGTGATTCTGAATAATTACCTTAATAACTTTTTAATAAGCAACGAGCGACGATTAAATTAGAAGAAAAAGTTACTCAAAATTATGTCCTTGATAACATATATCAAGGTCAAGGTCATTGGGGCTGGGTCCTCTATTCGCTATATTTACCCTACTTTTTGTCGATAACAGATATTCTAATGCTCTCCGATAACATTATATTGCACAAGGCAGCTCTATCCGAATAAACCATCAATTTCCTCGTTCGCGTTTCTCATTGCTTTAAAAAAAATGAGCCATTATGTCAAAAAAAGTTAAATAGACTAAATCTTGTCCTCAAAGTATTTAGTCCAAGAAAATAGATGACCTTTATTATATAATTTATAAACAAAATTTTTACCTTATTTCTCGTATTTAACTAATGCTTAACATTTCTATTTCAGGCTCTAACTCGCTTTTAATTCAACTGTATATGTAATATTTTTGATAGTTTCCGCAAAATTTATTTTGTTATATTAACATAAACATGCAACTCATTGCTTAGCCATTTGTAAGCGACCTAAAAATATTAATTACGCATTAATTACATTTATATATAAAATATAAATAAATATTGACATTTCCAGAACCAAAAGTTGCGAGTAATTCCAAATACATAAAATGTTTGTGGACACTATAAAAGTGCTTCGATATGATTTTATTCATTTCATCATTCTTTATAAAGTCAATTAATAAAAATGTGTATTCAATGTTGTTTTATGATATTTTTGGTAGAATTCCCACGAGATTTATTTTGCTGCATTAACATAAACTCATTACTTAACCATTTGTAAATTAAACTAAAAACAAAAAAACTAAATGTTAGAGCATGACGATTTTGAAAAGTCCGCATTCTCTATCTCCTAGTACGACAAACCGCCGTCCTTCCTAATATACGTAGCGACATCTGCACTGTCTATTTTTCCAGACGTTATACTATTACGTGATCGTTACGTTCTGTTAATATCCTTTGTATAAGTCAGATATAAAGCCTTCAATATATAAATATACGTTTATTCTGCACCTATTCATTCGATCCCATATTAACAGGTTATGGGCCCAGTCACGCCCTAAAGATAGTGCAGAATAAAAGAGGAAAGAGCTGAAGTGAATAGTTTCAGTTTTCTGCGAAAATATTAGGTTAAGTACGCACACACTGCCGTCACTAACCAGAAGGATGAGCGTAACCGGACTAGCACGCATTGAAGCACTTAATAAAGATAATTACGACACCTGGAAACTGCAAATGCAAGCGTTGCTCGTAAAGAACGATGCATGGGCGGTGAGTCAGTAAAGCCGCAGCTTGTCGCCGGCGATTCTGCCGCAGCAAACGCCGTAAAGCAATGGAAGGTAAATGACGATAAAGCCAAATCGGATATAATTCTCTCGATAAATCCTAGCGAATTGAAACAAATAAAAGGATGTGAGACATCGAGGGCTGTTTGGTTAAAACTCGAGAACATATAAGTAGGTAATCTAGGCCGTCCCTAATCCACGGCTCCATGAGTGCGAGAGAGAGGTACCCATTAGAGAAAAAAAGATAGCGAACACTTGTAGGCAAATTCGGGGAGGAGTTCGGGCCGGGGGAGCCGGGGGGGGGAGGAAGGAGGGGGTACGTAGGGTGAGGGGGAAGCGTGGCGCCGAGAGTGCTCAAGAGATGGCGCTCGGCTCAATCGGGGCCACGTTTCCTCCTTGCCCTACGTACCCCCTGATCCTCCCCCCGGCTCCCTCCCGGCCCGAACTCCTCCCGCGGCTGCTAACAAAGTGTTCGCTGTCCCTCGTTCTCCAAGGGTACCTCTCTCTCGCACTCATGGAGCCATGGATTAGGTACGGCCTACACAAATATTTTCACTCGCGAGGAAGAGCGATCGACGCGCTCGGCGTATCCGCGGCGACTGATCGTTTTACGGCGCGGCTAAGTTATTAAACCCTCTTCTATATCCGCCTGCGCGAAGCGTTTCTCCTGGCGCGACTCGACCTTGACGCGACTCGTTCCTAAGGGGGCGACGGCGATCTCTCGCGCCGCTTCTAGCGTGCGATCCGCTATCGCGATTCTTAAGGGACGCGCGTCGCTTCTAGCGCGCGATCCGCGAGCGGATGTCGGGTATCCGGTGTCGAGGGAGACGGAGGATTATCGGAGTGCAGTCGAACGGAGAGAGGAACGGTTAGCGGCGATACGAGCGCGCTTATCGCGTTCCGGGGCGAGTTTTTCTTCGTTTTCCGGCGATACGAGCGCGCTTAACGCGTTTCGGGGCGAGTTTTTTTTGGTTTCTTGGCGACGACTTGTTAATATAAATGTAACACAGTTTATTGTTAGTATAAACACAGTTTATTTTATAAATAATAAAGATTATTTTATAAGTAATATAATAGTATATTTTATAAACAACATTTACTTCAATAAAATATTCCGAGAGAGAAAAATAACAAAGACGGGATACGCGAAGGTACGAAATATTCGCGAAGAGACGCGCGATTTTTTTCAAGTATTTTTACATCGTAAAAAATCGTGGTAATTTCCAGGCTGTTCTATTTTTAATAAGTCTCGAGCCAGTTTTGACAAGTTGCTCTAGCCAAAGATTTGTAAATAAATCTCGGGCGAGATTAGAAAGTTATTCTAGCTTATAACTTTGTATTTTCGCTCGAGATTTATTTACAAATCTCGGGCTAGAGCAGTTTGCCAAATCTGCATCGAGATTAATTAAAAACTGAACAGCCTGGAAATGACCACAATCTATTTATTATGTTCTCGGAAGCATTATATATCGAGCAATGCGGAAAAAGGTTAACGCGAGATACGACGTTCGCGTAGCGACACGATGAAGAATTCATATAGAGCGGAAGAAAGAGTTCGTATAAAGCGCGAAAGAGAAAACGCAGGACGCGACGGCCGCGTAGCGGCGCGAGAAAGAATCTGTATGGAGCGCGAGAGAGAACCCGTATGGAACGCGAGAAAGACGGACGCATTATAAAAAATCGTGGAAATCACCTCTCTGTTCAATTCGCGGCGAATCTTGACGCAGATTATGCAAGCTACTCCAAATTTTGACTGGAGCAGCTTACCTAATCTAAGTCAGGATTTGTCGCAAGTAGGACAGAGCGATAATTTCCATGATCTCTTTATTATGTTCTCGGAAGCATTATATATCGAGCAACGCGAAAAAAGGTTAACGCGAGATACGACGTTCGCGTAACGACGCGATGAAGAATTCATATAGAGCGGGAGAAAGAGTCCGTATAAAGCGCGAAAGAGAAAACGCAGGACGCGGCGGCCGCGTAGCGGCGCGAGAAAGAATCTGTATGGAGCGCGAGAGAGAACCCGTATGGAACGCGAAAAAGACGAACTCGCGCGAGTTTTTTCGAGTATTTTCGCAATATAAAAAATTGTGGAAAATCTCCATTCTGTTCAATGTGCGGCAAATCTTGGCGCAAGTTAGGCAAGCTACTTCAACAGCTGGAGCAGTTTACCTAATTTACGTCAATATTTGTCGCAAATAGAACAGAGCGGACATTTTCACGATCTCTTTATTATGTTCTCGGAAGCATTATATATCGAGCAACGCGAAAAAAGGTTAACGCGAGATACGACGTTCGCTTAACGACGCGATGAAGAATTTATATAGAGCGTGAGAAAGAGTTCGTATAAAGCGCGAAAGAGAAAACGCAGGACGCGGCGGCCGCGTAGCGGCGTGAGAAAGAATCTGTATGGAGCGCGAGAGAGAACTCGTATATAGCGCGAGAGAGAACCCGTATGGAACGCGATAATTTCGTGATAATTTTTATTTTTCTAACGAATAATTTCATTTAATATATGTAGTTTTATTTAATAAAAATACATTTGTATCATAATACAGCCGTTTTATTTATCCAAGAATTGTGCGACTCGTCCATTCCCAGCCATTTCACGTAAACCTCGTTGCCTCTTCGATGCAGCACCTTTTCCACAAGATACACGTCGGGATCGTCGACGCGCAGCAACTCGTGCTCGTAGAATCCTCCGGCGATCGGTTCGCCGCGCGAATCCTTCAGCAGATATGTTACGGGATTAGTTCGTTGTATCTTGGTTATTCGAAAAATCTCGGTGGTCCAGTTAGGTGTGAAGCCTTTCTCGAAGATCGTCTTAAACTTGCTGACGCGTACCGGATCGGCTACTTTGAATTTCGCTGAAGTCGCGATTTTTATATTGCTGTATACCGTATTTAAAAGTTTATCGGCAATCGCTGGAGTCACGTCGACGGGTCTCATACCTATAGTGCGATGTTTTCGCGCGTTGTATTCCTCAACGAGTCGAGGTAATTCGTCGATCCACTTATACGTTCCGCTCAGCATGAAATACTTCCACATAGAATTTCTGAACGTGCGATTGAATCGTTCGACGATCGACGACTTCATCACCGAGTACGTCGAGTAATGATTCACTTTGCGCTTGTCAGCGAATTTTTTCACTTCGGCGTTGTAGAATTCCTTTCCTTTGTCGGTCTGCAGATTTTTCGGACACCGCTTAGAGTCTCGCACTATCTTAGATAACGCTCGGGTAATCTCGTTCGCGCTCTTGCTTTTAAGTGGTACGGCCCAAGCGTATTTGCTTAATGCGTCGATAACGGTGAGTATGTAGTTGTGGCCTTTGTTGAGTCTCGCGTAAGGACGCATCTCGACCACATCCGCCTGCCATAGGTCCTCGTACCCGCGTATCGCGACGCGACGACGCGGAAAGTTTCTTCTCGCGGGCGCGTGCAATTCCTCGACTAGTTTTCGTTTTTCGGCGCTCATAATTCTCTTCTCTTTCTCTCAAGGATGACGTTGGGCGGGATCTCTCTCTCGAGCGGCTCGCCGCTCCGAGTGTCGCCGCTGGTCTCGCGAATCTTCGCTAGTTCCGTCACTCTCCCCGATAGCTCGTCCGCGTCTTTCTTCAATCGCGATGTTGAATTTTCCAATTCTCGTATTTTCGCCGCGGAATTCGCCGCGACGCGCGATTTTTGGGTTAGTTCCTGTATTATTTTACCGTGATTGAACAGTATTTTACGGTCGCTCGCGCTTTTCGTCGAAGACTCCATAGCATTGAGCGATATCGTATTTTTTGCGGCATCGATTCGATCGCTTAAACCGTTAATTCGTTTATCCAAGGCATCGATCTGTTTACCTAGAGCGTTAGCGTTCGATTCTGTTCTCGAAACGGAATTTTCCACAGCGTCTATCCGTTTACTCAGAACGTCGTCGCGCGCTTCGATCTTGGAAACAAAACTCTCCGCGGCGTCTATTCGTTTACCCAGAGCGTTATCGAACTGGGTGAGTCTCGTGAATAGTAGAATGATGCCTTTCCCTGCCTCGTCCGCGTCTTTTCTCAATTACGACGTGATTCCTTCAACGTAGCTTTTGCTCGTCGCGTCGGCGTCCTCCTCCGGCTTAGCCAGACGCTTTATCTTGCGCTCTCTCGCGTCGTACTCGACGGAAGAGTTTAGACACAGCGCGTTATCGCACGCGTAATTTCGCAGAGACTCGATAGCCGGACGTAGTCTTCCGGTTCTCGCGTCATAGCCGCGGTTTTTTAGAGGCGTACCGAATTTGCTCACGGACATCGCGAATCCCGCGCACGACTGCGGCGATCGTCGATGCGACGGTTCGATTTATACGATCGCTCCCGTTTCGCGAAGCTCTTCGATTATCGATAGAATCTCGTTTTCGTGAGCGTTGTTGCCAGCTCGACGCGAAGCGTCCAGCAATCGCAGACGATCCACTAATTCGTTTGGATCGTCCCAATGAATGTAATCGATTCTATCGTTCGTGACTCGCATGGTTGACGGTACGCGACCCGCGCCCATCTTTTTCGCGCTGCTGCCGTGAATAAGCGGAGCGATAACGAACTTGTATTTGTATCCCTTATTTCCTAAAACAGATTTTTTAGCGTCATGGTCAGTGATGCCAGAATGGCCACGATAGCAACACGCAACCGTAGTGGAGGGGATGACGCACACAAGCGCAAACCGCGTACGTGTGAGCTCGGCGCTTCGGCTGGCTTCGGATAGCAGAAGAGGACAGATATACTGTTTTCTGTCTCTCTCCTTCTTATCGAGCCGGTACGAAGACCGGGCGGTACACGTCACACGTCGCTTCTCGATTGTCGCTTCTTGCTATGCCTTAAATGTTTTTTTCAGCCTTTTTATATGAGATATATTATCTATTATATATCTATTATATAATATATTTATGATTAAGATACGTATATAAATTACTTAAAGTTTTTAATCCACGTAAAAATGCATTTTAAATCGATGATTTGAAAGAAGGAATATCCGTGTGGAGACAACAAAAGGAAAAATCATACATTTTATTGTACGAGAAATGTACCGATTTTCCGACAAATGATTAAAAATAATGAGAAGTACTATAAGAAATTTTAAATATTTAAAAAATATGTCATAATAATATTTAACTTTAGTTTCTATATATACATATTTACAATATCATTACAATACACAAACGTATATACGGACCACATTTATACGTTTGTGTCGTTGTCAAACGATACTGAATGATGATTTTCCACACCACCTATATAAGGTACCACCAACGCCGCGTACGATTTTTTTAACGTGGATCTTCGCCTGTAGCCATATCATACCACATTATAATATATAATATGCTCTATTTTATATGAAGGAAAAGAGGATAAGGAAAAAAATTTTTAAATAATTATTCCCCAATTATATATTATTTTTTATTAATTTTTATTTTATTATTTCATTATTTAAAAAATTTATAAACATTTTAATTAAATATATAATATTTTATTATTGTGGTCCACGCATTTCTTCCTCGGCCAGAGACGCCTTTTCCTCGGGCGCCAGGGACACCTCTTCCTCGGCCGCCAGGGCCGCCCCTTCCTCGGCCACTGCCTCTATTTCTTATGCTCCTGCCTCCCCGCTGGTAATACCAGCGGGCGCGGGATCGGCCGCCTGCTCTTTTTGTATGTATTTCTGAAAAAATAGATATATGCAAATAAGTAATAAACGATGAATGATAATATAACTATGCATATTTATTAATAATTTAATGAAAAAGGATAAATAATAAAAATATACCATTTTCATTCATTTCCTCCGGCCGGGCGGCGGCGGCGGCGGCTGGCTTGCCCGCTGCCGCTGCCGCTGCCGCTGCCGCTGCCGCTGCCGCTGCCCCCGCTCCGCTGCCCGCCGCTGCCGCTGCCGCCGCCCGCTGCCGCTGCCGCCCGCTGCCCGCTGCCGCTGCCCCGCTGCCGCTGCCGCTGCCGCTTGCCGCTGCCGCTGCCGCTGCCCGCTGCCGCTGCCGCGCCGCTGCCGCTGCCGCTGCCCCCTGCCGCCCGCCCTGCCCGCTGCCCTCCGCTGCCCGCCCGCTGCCGCTGCCCCCGCGCCGCTGCCCCCGCTGCCCGCCCCCCCTGCCGCTGCCGCTGCCGCTGCCGCTGCCGCTGCCGCTGCCGCTGCCGCTGCCGCTGCCGCTGCCGCCCCCCCCCCCCCCCCCCCCCCCCCCCCCCCCCCCCCCCCCCCCCCCCCCCCCCCCCCCCCCCCCCCCCCCCCCCCCCCCCCCCCCCCCCCCCCCCCCCTGCCGCGCGCTGCCGCTGCCCGCCCTGCCGCTGCCGCTGCCCCGCTGCCGCTGCCGCTGCGCTGCCGCTGCCGCTGCCGCTGCCGCTGCCGCTGCCGCTGCCGCTTGCCGCTGCCGCTGCCGCTGCCTCCGCTGCCGCTTGCCGCTGCCGCTGCCCCGCTGCCGCTGCCGCTGCCGCTGCCGCTGCCCTGCCTGCCGCTGCCGCTGCCTGCCGCTGCCGCGCCGCTGCCGCCCGCTGCCGCTGCCGCTGCCGCTGCCGCTGCCCGCTGCTGCGCCGCTGCCGCTGCCTGCCCGCTGCCCGCTGCCGCTGCCTGCCGCTGCCGCTGCCGCCGCTGCCGCGCCGCGCCGCTGCCGCCCCGCCCCGCCGCTGCCGCTGCCGCTGCCGCTGCCCGCCCGCTGCCGCTGCCCGCTGCCGCTGCCGCTGCCGCGCCGCGCCCGCGCCGCTGCCGCTGCCGCTGCCGCTGCCGCTGCCCGCTGCCGCTGCCGCTGCCGCGCCGCTGCCGCTGCCGCTGCCGCTGCCCGCTGCCGCTGCCCCGCTGCCCCGCTGCCGCCCGCTGCCGCTGCCGCCGCTGCCGCCGCTGCCGCCGCTGCCGCCTGCTGGCTGCTGCTGCCTGTGTGCAATGTTTCACAGAGAACTTGAAGCACTCGGCATTATTTCATTTGTTTTATACGCCGCGCATTTGTTTTATACGTTGTACTGCTACTGTTTCACGGCGCTTCTGTAAGATAATCTTGTTGCTCTTTGCGAGTCAACGTATTTTTTTATACGTGTCTTGTAAAATCTTGGTACCCAAGAAGCTGAAGCAATTGTGATTGTAAGTCCCGATTATTTCAAATATCTATATTTATTTCTATATTTCTATATTATTGCTATTAATTTTTTTATTATTAATCTTGCCTTTTATTCATTCTTCTTTCATTGTTTGTTTCTATCTACTTTTTGTTATAAAAATGTGTGATGAATTAAGAAAAAAATCTAAGCGAAGCTTTTCAGAAGCTTGGCTTAGTGATGATAGAATTAAATCTTGGATACGTAAAGTATCTTCTGATGATAGTTTTTATCATTGCATCATATATAATAAAAATATTTCGTGCAACACACATGTTTTTAAGACATGCAAATTCTGCGTGTCACAAAAATAATATTAAAGAAAATACTTTATTAGATAATATTGATATAAGTTCACATAAAAATATATCACCAAAATATAAATTTAAAGCACAATGGCTAGAGATCGAATTATTTCAGCCATGGTTACGTGAAATATCAGATGGCATTAATACATTTTTTTGCTCATTTTGTAATAAATCTATGATTGGTGATTTATCTCACATTTATCGTCACGCAGAATCCGAAGCACATATAAAAATATGTAAAGAAAAGAAGACAGAAACAATGAACATGGATGAAAATATAAACATGATGAATGACTCACTTTTGCCGTTTGAAGAGCGGAAAAATCAGCAAAAATTCGATATGCCGCATTAATTGCTGATAAGAATATTTCGCATCAAACGGCAAAAGATATCCTCAACTTTTTTCAACAAATAGGAAAAGATCCTAACGTGTTAAAAAGTATGAGTATGGGTCGAACAAAATGTAAAAATATTATTTCGAATGTATTGTGTCCGGTCGAGACAAATCGTGTGGTCAACAGCATTCAAAATACTAAATTTTCCATTTTTATTGATGAAACATCTGACTGAATTTACCGAATGTTTTCAGGAAACAAACCGTAAAATTTTAAAATTATCCACTACACGATGGCTATCTCACCATTCATGTGTTGTGAGACTTCTTGATTTTTGAGATACTACGAAGCTTTTTTTTGACTGAAATGGTTATAAATGAAAAATCTAAATCAGGAGACAATTTATTATCTGTGATGGAAAATCCGGATGTAAAAGCATATTTGTTATTTTTAAAGCATATTTTAATTTTTTAAATTCTTTTAATGCATTTTTTCAAGCTGTGGAAACAAGAATTCACTTGTTGCAGCCAAAGTCATTGGAACTTTTAATAAGAATTTCCAAACATTTTTTGAAACCAGAGCTTGTAAAAAATGTATGTAATGAGTAGTGATACTATGCGGATTCTAAGCCAGGGGCTCTGAGGGGGGGTGAGGGCGAGGGGGAAATCAGGGCAAGGGGGTGACGTCACGGGGGGGGGGGGGTGACGTTACGCGGGGGGGGGGTATGACGTCACGCGAGCGAATCGCGTCCTAACCGATAGGCGAGCGGTCCGCGGATCCTAACCGATAGGCGAGAAGTCCGCGCGTCCTAACCGGTAGGCGAAGGGTCCGCGGAGAGGGGGAGGGTGACCGCGTCCTAACCGATAGGCGAGGGACCCGCGCGAGTAGGTGTAAGAGAGGGATAGCGCGAAGCATGCACTTGGGAGAAAGAGAGAGATAGCGCGAGGCATGCACTTGGGAGAGGGATAGCGCGAAGGATGCACTTGGGAGAGAGAGAGATAGCGCGAAGCATGCACGCGGATGATACGGCGTTCGCAAGGCGGAGTGAGAGAGATAGCGCGAAGTATGCACTTGGGAGAAAGAGAGAGATAGCGCGAGGCATGCACTTGGGAGAGGGATAGCGCGAAGGATGCACTTGGGAGAGAGAGAGAGAGATAGCGCGAAGCATGCACGCGGATGATACGGCGTTCGCAAGGCGGAGTGAGAGAGATAGCGCGAGGCATGCACGCGTGAAGGAAAGGATAGAGTCCGCATTGGCGTGGGGAAAGGATAACGTTCGCGGGAGAGAGAGAGACAGCGCGAGGCATGCATGGACGTGGGAGAAGGAGGCGCAGAAATAATCAACAAACATTTTAAATATAATAATAATAATAATAATATTATTCATAATTTATGTGTAATACAAAATATGTGTGTGTGTGTGTGTGTGTTTAAAAAAATATATATATAAAATATAAAAATAAAAATAATAATAGAAAAAATAATAAAATAATAATAAAAATAATATAATATGTAGGCTCCATCTGAAACAGAAAGAAATCTTATTAGTATATAATTTAATGTTTATAAATCTAATATAAATTTTAAAAAGAAGATACTTACATTATCCTCCTGGAGCCGCAAGCTCTTCCTCCCAATCTTCCTCCCAATCCTCCTCTTCCTCTTCCTCCTCCTCTTCCCACGCCTCTTCCTCCGGCTCCCAATTTTCTTCTTCTTCGTACGGCTCGAGCCCAAAAAGAGGCCGCAAGAAGAAGATATCCTCGTACTGCGTAGGGTGCACGATCGCCCACTCGCGGGCCCCTCTCGTATCGCCCCACAAATTGGCGTGCGCCCAACGCAAATTTGCACGCATCCACCGCATGTATCGGCGGTGGATCACATCAATTTGTACAAACTGAAATAAATTATTAATTAATAAATATCACACATAATCTCGCACACAAAACACTGAACATTACTTACCAGATTAAAATGAAACATTGGCATTTCGAATATTTTTGCCTTGGAACACACTTAATAGACTTTTAAACGCTCGCTGTCAGACACTTTGTGACAAACACAACGGGATAGACATTGTCTCAAACATTTTAGAGTAGGGGATGTATCACTTACGAAGAACGCTTACTCTCAGCTCTTGATAAGAAAACAAAAGTTAGCATGTTTCCACAGACAACTATTTAAAGTTTTTAAATATGAATAATATAATATTATTATAATATATAAACGACTATCGAACGGCTATCGAACGGCCGTTGAACGGCTATCAAACGGCTATTGAACAGCTTTGAACAGCTATCGAACGGCTTTGAACGGCTATCGAACGGCTACCGAACGGCTTTGAACGCCTATCGAACAACTATTGAACGGTTATCGAACGGGTGTGAACGACTATCGAACGACTATTGAACGACTATCGAACGGCTTTGAACAGTTTTCGAACGGCTATCGAACAGCTATTGAACGGCTTTGAACAGCTTTCGAACGGCTATTGAACGGCTATAAACGACTATTGAACGACTATTGAACGACAAAACAATTATTTATACACAATTCAAATATTTAAAACTCTATGTCCATGTACTGAAATGTAACATCTATATTTTAATTAACTAGCTGACGCCGCTATTTAACGTCACGTACTGAAATTTAATACTCGCAAACTGGGATAAGAAAGAGGAAAAGGGAAGAATAAAAGAGAATAAAATATATTTTAACAATAGTTTATTCTAAGAAATGTTTGGATGAATCTTTATGATGATTCATCCACCAATTGAATATTTTTAATACATTTTGTAAAGCGCAATTTTTTAAATGTTTTTCACAGCGCATAGTATTAGTAACATCTAGCTTATTTAACGAACTGATATCTTCATAGTCCGCATCCAAGGTCTCAATAATAACATCGTTCTCGCATCATCGTCAAGTATATCGGCCAGCCATTCTCGTTTTTCGTGTCCTTTAACGTACACGATAGGAGATGCTCCATCTTCCTCTTCCGTCGCACCCACCACAGCTCTCGTAATCAAACGCCTAGCGAAGCTGTATGGAACGTTTCCATCCTCCCATTGAAGTCCATGGTGATGCCCGATTAGCCATGAAGCTTGGCATCTTTCAGATTTTGTAAGCGCACGCCATGGTACGGGACTTGCAAAAAAGTAATGAGAGAGAACAAGCCCATTTCTCAATATCGCTACTTCCTTCACGACAAAGTTTCGCCCGATAATGAATCCTTGCAGATCTACAACGTTGGCGCGATCATGCCGATAATATTACCGTACGACTGCAGAATGATGTATGACTGCTGTCGATCGTCAAATCTTAATTTTTATATATTTTTGACATTGGAGGGGATATTTGCTGATTTAGGTAATTTTACGAACTACGTTGGTCAATGGGCAATATTTGACAACGCGATCGTGCAAGATGAGACAATAGGCGGTGGTATTTGCAGGTATATCCTCCTTGCACTCAAACTCTAATCTCACGTCCACGGTGGAATTTTTGACAGACTCGTTTGTCGCGAGCAATCGATAACCGCGAGAGGACCGCAATGTAAAAATTTTGAATGTTTAATAGCACATCATCATTATCACATCCGTAATAAGATTTGCGAAAACGAGAGTACATATCGAACAAGAGGGCGAATCTATTTTTATCGAAATCTAAATTTAAATCATCGTAGGGATAAAATTCCGAGTTTAGATAGAGTTTAACGTTGGTCAATTTGCAGTCGTCGAATGTAGTAATATCTTTTGACACAGCATTTTTCTGCCAGTCTGCAGCGCAAAGATCACGTATCGCGGCTTCTCCAGCTGAGAAGCGGCTTTCACGGTCCACGAATGCTTGGTCGTATTATGCAATAGAGGAAATTCGTATAGATCCCAAGAGCGAAAACTTATATTCAAGTATCGCCCGCTTTCCAACGCGCGTAGCAAGGATAGTTTGTTGACCTCGCTCAATATTACATGTGGCATACGCCATTGTATCTTGAATAATTCGATATCAGCTCAGCCGAAGCATGTCCAAATATGCAATTGTTGTCGTTGCGCGAACGTATCAGAATTAATTCGTGACGAGCGTTGATCACAACTCGCTTATAATCTTCGCAAAACCCAATAGTAGGTTTAGCGGCACGCAAAAATTGAAGTAAGCTTCAGCAGCATTATGCGACATATTCCACGCAGCATTCTCCAAGATTTTACCTTTCTCCGGTTGTTAGAGAGACATAGTTTTTAATCGTGGAAGTTATTCCAACGTTTCTGTTGCGGTCAATCTCCACACCGTCGAGTTCATATCGAAGTTCATCAATCATAAACGCGACACAATTGTTTCCCAATACCACTCTTGCTCCTTCATCTACTTTACGCACCTTCAACTTTCCCTCGACGTATAGAAAACTTTCACATGGTAACGTGTACAAATCTTGATGTTGTATCGGTATCCGTATCTCGTCGCTATATCCAAGCGTTGTGTTGGCGTATGGATTGTACGTATGAGTCTCAATCTTGACGATACGATCGTCAAAGATCGGCTCGCCTCCGATATTCAAGATGTCAATCATATCGTTCAAGTATTTCGTACGACGAATCCCAATGATTTTAAAAACTCGCGATTCAACGCGCTGAGCTTATTTTTAGCGTAACCAGATATCTGATTATTGTTACCCGATACCGCAGTCACTCGCCTACTCGCAAAAAATATTGTCTCTCGCGTGCTCCGTGCTTTCGTTCAACACAAGCATTTCATTTGTCAAACGCTTTATTTTTGCCGCCGCCGTATATGCAATTTACGGTAATTTCCTCTCCACGAAAATCGAGCAATGTCCTTCTTGATCAACAATGCGTATCGTTAAATCAGTAATGCTCCGTGCGACGATCGGTAGATAAATGATCTGTGCTGGCGTTTCCGATATCTTATATCCAGGCGGCACGCTCGGTGAAAATTCATGTATCGTGTGTACGCGCTTGTCGTTGCTGTACGCGCCAGTGGTTACGCTGCATTCTATACGAATAATATTTACGCTAATAATATTTATCGGTACATCCGATTCGTGCCATTTCCGAGGTTGTAATATACGATTCGACGAGAATCCCAACAACGATCCAACGTTGCCCGGTTTACTAAAATTTATTCTATAGACACATTTGATTTCACTCTTTAGCGTATTATGATTAGCGCGAAGCATTATTGGATATTCATCGTGTTCTTCGCCATCACAATATCGTTGGATCAACTACGCGTCGATGTCGTAAAATTGCACGTCGGAGATATTCGTTTATAGCGTGTAATTCGTACGATCCCTCGGGAATCGTAATTTCCTTATCGTCGTTATCAAATAAAGTTTATTATTCCAAGAATTCACGTTCGATATCGTATGATAAGTTTCAAAGTCCGTTAAACCAAGCTCGTAATCGCCATCGTTTAAATCTATAGCCGGAAAGTAGCTTACAGCAAGAGCGCTACTCTTGCCGGTCAACGTAAGCGTGAGTGACATGCTGGAAACTGTCAAACGAATACTGAGTCGCGATGGAGAATTGTCAGGCTTTAAATTCATATCGATCATCGACCGTTTGAAGAAATCGAAGACACAATTGTCCACAAATACTTTGATTATAATTTTGATAGGCCGTGTGATTGTATTCTATATTTGCAACATTCTGTCCAAAATATCGCACTAATTCCTTGGGTGGTCGAAGATTTCCAAAACTATCGAAATATACTACACGATCTCCCCTCTTTGCATACGCAACCCAATGAGTACCGGAACCATCAACGTCATCCAAATTGACGATACCGCTCTCATTTCGCCGTATACCGTTTATCGGTAAATTATTGCGCATGAAAACGCCTCTAAAAAATTGTATATGCATACGTCTTGCAAGTTGTTCCAATTGTATATTGGTCGTTACACCGGCAGGCATTTTTATTTTGACGTTTTTTTTTTCTTGGCCGCTGTTGAAAACCCTCGTCCGCGCTTGTATGGAGCGAGATAAAGTCCGTGACCTTCCATGGCGCGATTATGACGTTGCATTTCTTCGAGCTGACGTTGCACCGCCTTGCTATCGTTCACAGCCTTCGCGATTCCCGCTGCTCCGCCAGCCAATGAACCGAGAACTCCCAATAATGGTAAAATTGGTAAAATACCACCGCGCTTCGCTATAGGAAGTATTCGTTTTTTCACAGTTTTTTTCTTCGTCGATGATTTTTTTGTCTTCATCCCATACCGAATTTTGTCTTTGCTTTCATAGCCGCCCAACAGCTGTAGCGGCTGCTCTTTCGCCAAGAGTCGAATCTCTCGCGGTAATACGTGTTCGCGCCTTCGTGGCGAGTATATTATCCGCAACGTGTCGTTGACCGAGATCGTTGCTTCCAGAATAAGCTATGTCGTGCTCGCGGTTGATAAGTTTGATAGAAAGTCCACACGGTGTACATTTCGAGAATGTGTACGTATACTCGAAATCACTTCAACAACCGAAATATCGATACTTGGAAAATTTTGCTCTTATCGATCGATGAAATTGGTTATTTTACATTCTCTAATAATAGTGACGTTATTCCACCGAGCGAGGCGCTTCCGAATTCCATTTTTATCTTTGACGACGTGGCATGCGATAAGCAAGATACGATAAGAGAGTACTTTGCAATGGGTCGACACTCGAGCGTCGACTGTTTCTATCTTTGTCAAACGTATGCCAAGATACCCAAGCATCTTATACGGGAAAATGCAAATTTACTGATTTTATTTAAACAAGATGGTACAAACTTGAAACATGTATACAACGATCATGTAAATACTGACATGTCTTACGACGATTTTCGCGCATTCTGTCAGAAATGTTGGCAAACACGAGTATGGATTTGTAGTGATCGATAAAGACAGTTTACAGACTAATGGACGATATCGAAAAGGATTTAACGATTTTGCAATACCGTAAAGTGGTTAGTCGCTATCGATACATCGATCGAGCAACGTCTAAAAAATTTTCGTCCGAGCGCAACATGACGAACGACGATTGACAGTGACGATCGTGAGAAGATTGCGAGAGAGATTGTAAAAACGAGCGAATCGATCCGCAAAAAATATCGTTCTTTAAAAACCGGTCAAATGGAGGAAGACGTCGCATTGGAGAGGCACTTTAAACCTATTATCGAACTCTAAAACAACTTGTCGAAAATACAATCAATGTGGAATCTAATGAAGCAGAAATCGAACCATCGAGTATGCTCGAAGACAAGCATCTGAAAAAAGAGTCTGGAACAAAGCGAACAAGGTCAAATATATCATTGAACGATTCGCTAATAACTTCTACTCCAAATCAATCAAAACGTAAGCGAATGAAACAATTATCGAATGTGGTTACTTCTACTCCGATAAAAGATGTACAATCGAGTCAAATATTGTACGAAAGATCGTCTCCGTATGTGGAAGAAATTTTCGAAACCATGCCTGAAACGCTTGTGACGTCGGTTAAACATCAATTACAAACGTCCGAGGGTCAAAATACATTGCGCGCACACCTGGGTCCACTAGGGCAAAAATATGTGGGAGCTATTTTGAGTCAAGATAAAAATAACAGTATGGATTATGTTTACGGTGTTAAATTTCGCAACGAAGGAATGATGCTTGGTGATAAATTTTTGATGTGGATAAAGATGACAATATAATTATCAATGGAATAAGATATGTGGGAACACCAGGTCTCTACGAATTGATTTTCAAGAGAATACCCGACGGTGACGTATACAATGACGATGATAAAATTAAATACAAAAATATATTACTGGCGACAAATGCGCATAGACGTGGCAATGATATGCGTAATCCATTGTTAAGTAACAAGGGATACAAGTATAAAATATAATAGCGCCATTAATCTCTATTAAAAATATAATAGCGCCTGGAAAAAAAGCTGGAAGAGGTATAAACATACCGCGCGCTATGACGTTAAACGATAATAAGATCGATTATGTGCATTGGAATGATCCCAACGAGTTGGTAGATCGCTTGCGATTGCTGGAAGCTTCGCGTCAAGCCGGCAACAATGCCACGACAATGAAATATTATCAATTATCGAGGAACTTTACGAAGCTGGCCTTATTATAAATTAATCTATGCATCGGCGAAACGAGTCAGTCTGTCATTATTGTTTGTATCGAAATGTCGATTAATAAATTTGGATTATCGTTGGGAACACCGAACAACTCATACTATCAATGGAATGGATTACTAAGAAATTACGTGCGCGATAACGCTCTGTGTCAGACAGCCTCCGGCTTTGACGCAAGGTCGCGCAAGATACGACGGGTAGCGCAACCGGAAGATGATACTGATGCCGCAAACAAACAGTACGTGGAAATACGTGTCAAGCTTTTGGAGGACAGACAGGAAGAACTTGAGAAAAAAATAATCACGCTCGAGACGAATGTGCAAACGCTGCAAATAATGATGGATGAGATGCAGAAAATGCTTCGGTATGCAACTCACGCGCAGACTACATCTAATTCAGCGCAAGAAAAGAAAGATATATAAAGAATATACGTGGAGGAATTATCTCATTATTGCAATTATGCCTCGATCAAATATGCCGCAAAAGACCTCTGAAAAACAGCTGCTCGTGGAAGAATTGCATGCTCCAGCGAGAAAAAATTTCCCACGTAGGCGTGTCATAGTACATGGATACGACGATCTGTGGCAGGCGGACGTGGTCGAGATGCGCCCATTCAACAAAGGCTACAACTACATACTCACAGTTATCGATGTGTTGAGCAAGTATGCGTGGGCTGTAGCGCTCAAGAGTAAGAGTGGAAACGAGATGTCGGATACGATCGCAAAGATAATTCGAGACGATGGAAGATGCCCGAAAAATCTTCAAACCGACAGAGGAAAAGAATTTTACAACGCAAATGTACAGAAACTCGTGAAGAAGCATAACATTAATCATTATTCGACGTACTCTGTCATGAAAGCCTCGGTCGTGGAACGATTCAACCGAACGTTAAAGAACAATATGTGGAAAATGTTTACGTTTAATGGAAATTACAAGTGGATCGACGCGTTGTCCCGGCTCGTTGGAGAGTAAAATGCGCGAAAACATCGCACTATCGGTATGAGACCTATCGATGTTACCCCAGCGATCGCCGATAAACTTTTAAATACGGTATACAGCAACGTAAAGATTGCGGCACCGGCAAGATTCAAAGTAGGCGATCCGGTACGCGTGAGTAAAGTCAAGACCATCTTTAAGAAAGGTTACACGCCAAATTGGTCGACCGAAGTGTTTAAGATCGTTAAAGTGCAGAAAACTAATCCCGTGACCTATGTACCTATGTACGCGGGAATCCATCGCCGGCGGATTTTACGAATACGAGTTACAACGCGTTGCTAATCCCGACGTACATCTCGTGGAAAAGGTGATACGCAAAAAGGGTGACAAGGTTTATGTGAAATGGCTGGGATTTGATGCTACACACAACTCTTGGATAGATAAAAATAATATATTATAAATATAAACTGTTACGTCCGGCGGAACTCCACGATTCTTTCTTTATCGTAAATAGAGATTAGCGGGTATCAATAAAGCGCATTAGCCTTGAAATAAATACAAATGGAAACTGAAAGGCGGATAAACTTTTTGAAACAAAAATTGAGAGGATATATTGATACAAACAGGAAACTAGAGCATATCTGATCTAAGAAATAAGCAAATTCATCAACCACTAAAAGCTTGGGGCAAATTCTCTTACTAATCTAAATTAATGGTTGACAGCTCTTCGTAATAACCAATTTCGGATACCAAGAATTTAAATGAAACCGAAAACGGACATTAAATTATGATATCATATGTGCTCGCCTGACAGA
>WHNR01000038.1:600000-762500 GCA_009859135.1 Formica selysi
TCAAGTAATAAATTAGACACGCCGTAACAGTTATCCGTTCGTAGCACTGGCACTGATGTATTTGAAAGGCATTTTTATCTTTTTAGCCCTGCAAATAATTGCTAGAAACTAGTAACTAGTAACCCAAGAGATCTCTTGACCGTTTTGCCTTTTGGACTTTGGATATCATAGCCAAGCTTTTGCATATGCTAGATTTAGATAGATTACGTATATCGATAAGAGCACATCTCCAATTCCAAATAGCTTCCAACACAAAAAAACCTCACAAAGGTAAAAAAAAATACGCCAAGTATATAAAAAAATCCCAACTTGTACGTAAAAAAGTTTAATATTTATCCCTAAAAAATAACTTTAAAAAAAATTTTTCCTTGAAAAATAATTTTCATAAAAAATAAAAAATTAAAAAATGATTTTCCTCTAAAAAATAACTCTAAAAAATAAAACCTTTAAAAAATCAAAAGTCAAAACTAAATATGAAATCAAGTTAACTAGCCAAGTACATAGAAGCAGTTCAATTTGTGAGAGTTTGTAATTTGAAATAGTATTTGTTTGATAAAATCAGTCTTGCGTTTATAGAAATATTATAGATTTTCTCGAGAAAATTAAAATGCATTTTATTTTTATAAAATTACGCTATTATGTCCCCTCCAAATAAATATTATATATAAAATATAAAATAGCACAATTACATTGCGGATTTTATTACAAATAGTATTTCATAAAATTACTTAACCCTTACTGCAATAACGTCGATCACATCGATCACCAATTTCGAGTTTAGAAGTGCCCGTGCTAAACTGATCGACTTGTTTTGAAATTAATCATAAGCTTTACCAGATAGGCCTGGAACGAAAAGGATTAAAATTAAAGTGACATACAAAAACTTGGCGTGCCCGAGTCGCATTATAAGTCATTTATTTTTATTAATATATTGATAATAATTTCTGATAATTAAGATATTGATAATGATTTCTGATAACTTTTTGGAAATTTTTATTTCAGATCGGGCACGCCAAGTATTTGTATGTCACTTTAATTTTAATCCTTTTCGTTCCAGGCCTATCTGGTAAAGCTTATGATTAATTTCAAAACAAGTCGATCAGTTTGGCACGGGGCACTTTTAAACTCGAAATTGGTGATCGATGTGATCGACGTTATTGCAGTAAGGGTTAAGTAGTTTTATGAAATACTTTTTATGAAAAATTTATAATAAAATCCGCAATGTAATTGTGCTATTTTATATATTATATATAATATTTATTTGGGGGGACATAATAGCGTAATTTTATAAAAATAAAATGCATTTTAATTTTCTCGAGAAAATCTATAATATTTCTATAAACGCAAGACTGATTTTATCAAACAAATACTATTTCAAATTACAAACTCTCACAAACTGAACTGCTTCTATGTACTTGGCTAATTAACTTGATTTCATATTTAGTTTTTATTTTTTATTTTTTAAAGGTTTTAATTTTTTAGAGTTATTTTTTAGAGGAAAATCATTTTTTAATTTTTTATTTTTTATGAAAATTATTTTTCAAGGAAAAATTTCTTTAAAAGTTATTTTTTAGGGATAAATATTAAACTTTTTTTACGTACAAGTTGGGATTTTTTTATATACTTGGCGTATTTCTTTTTATCTTTGTGAGGTTTTTTTGTGGGATCTCACTGCTTTTTGTGAAAATTTAAAATTTGAAATTTTTCCTGCAAAATATAAAGTACTACATTATGCAGTATTTACATGGATGCGATTTTTTAAAAATCTATTCAATAGAAAGGAAATTCCTTTTTAAAAGGAATTATATAAACAGTATATATTTACAAAGCATACCATATTGAATATAAGTATTGAATATAAGATTATAAATAATCTTAAGTATTAATCACTTATCTATCTTATTTTTATAGATAATTTTAATACAGAAGTTAAACTGTATACAAACCGTATAATCAATAATAATAATATAAATTGTGTAAGTGAATAAATATCAAAATATAGACAACAATAGCAAGGAAATTGTTTTTATTACAAAGAAGATGGACTTGTTTCTTATTCATACATTTAATATGAATATGACACAAGTCCATTCTATTGAATAAACGCATTTTAACAGTATATAATTCCTTCTAAAATGTATTTTAATAAATGATATAACCAAAGGAGATCAAATATTTTTTGCATTTATTGATTTATTAAATATGTTTATGTATCGCGGAATAGTGCAAAACAAGAAGAAAAGTAATAAAGTGGTTATTAAGAATATCGCGGAATAGTGCAAGGAAGAAAAGTGATTTCTTCTAATCGATGTCATATTGAACAAAGTTAGATTATATTAGCGAAACTGAGCGAATATTTACATTTAAATGAATCTGTGCATTGTCAATTAACATATTTGTCATAAATACATTGTTGAAAAATGATTATGGAAGATTTTGGCTGACCATGTTTTTGAAAACGATAAGTTAGTAATTATACTCGCGAACGCGCATTCGTATATAATGTTTATTTAATTTTACATTTAGATGTAATTATCGCATAATTAATATTTTTAAGTTAACTTACATATGGCTAAGCAATGAGTTTATGTTAATAGCAAAATAAATCTTATGAGAATTCTACCAAAAATATCATAAAAACAACAGCATTAAATACACATTTTTAATTGGCATAAAGAATAATGAAATGATAAAATCATATCGAAGCACTTCTATAATCTACAAACATTTTGTGGATCTGGAATTATTCGTAACTTTTAGTTTTGGAAATGTGTGAATGTTTATTTAGATTTTATATATAAATGTAATTAATGCGTAATTAATATTTTTAGGTCATTTACAAATAGCTAAGTAATGAGTTGTATGTTATGTTAAATAACAAAACAAATCTTGTGGGAATTTTATCAAAAATATTACATAGACAGTTGAATTGAAAGCATCAGAATTAGAGCCTGAAATAGAAATGTTAAGCATTAGTCAAAGAAGAGAAATAAGGTAATAATTTTGTTTATAAATTATATAATAAAGGTTATTTATTTTCTTAGACTAAATTCTCTAGGGACAAGACTTATTGTTAATCTATTTAACTTTTTTTGACATAATGATTGAACTTATTTTTTTTAAGCAATAAGAAACGTAGAAATTGATGGTTTATTCGGATAGAGCTGCCTTTTGCAATATGATGTTATCGGAAAGCATTAGAATATCTGTCATCGACAAAAAGTAGTTCAAATTTGAATCAAAATGAGGAGGAAGAATTGATTAGTGATACTAAATTATAAGATTTTATTAGAGGATCGTATAAAAGTTTATAATAATTTGGCAGCTGCGTTGGTTAAAACAGAAGCCTATGATGCAGCTTTAGAAAATATGAAACTTGTTTCGAAGTGTCAATTACAAAATGTTAAATGTTAAAGCTTTTACATATTCCCCTTTGTATCTCAATATTGTTCCTACGATACGCACAATATATACATATATACACATATTTGAATTTTCTACATATAAAATATAAATCAAGAATATATAAAACTTATTTAAAAAAAGATTAAACATAGTAAATAAAAAGAAGATTAGGATTTTTGCAATACCTTTCCTAAGTAGTGCTTTAATATTTTGTAGTTGGCACCTTCATGTTTCACATTTTCTAAAACTGCACCATAGGCTTCTGTTTTAATCAATGCAGCTGCCAAATTATTATAAACTTTTATACGTTCCTATAATAAAATCTGCAATTTAGTATCACTAACCAATTCTTCCTCCTCATTTTGATTTAAATTTGAACTACTTTTTGTCGATGACAGATATTTTAATGTTCTCTGATAACATTATATTGTAAAAGGCAGCTCTATCCAAATAAACCATCAATTTCCACGTTTCTCATTGTTTTAAAAAATTAGTTCAACCATTATATCAAAAAAAGTTAAATAGATTAACAATAAGTCTTGTCCCTATAGAATTTAGTCTAAGAAAATAACTAACCTTTAGTATATAATTTATAAACAAAATTATTACTTTATTTCTCTTCTTTGACTAATGCTTAACATTTCTATTTCAGGCTCTAACTCTGACGCTTTCAATTCAATTGTATATAATGTAATATTTTTGATAGAATTCCCAAGATTTATTTTGCTATATTAACATAAATATGCAACTTATTGTTTAGCCATTTGTAAGTGACCTAAAAATATTAATTACGCATTAAATACATTTATATATGAAATATAAATAAACATTCACATTTTCAGAACCAAAAGTAGCGAGTAATTCCAGATCCGCAAAATGTTTGTATACACTATAGAAGTGCTTCGATATGATCTTATCATTTTATTATTCTATATAAAGCCAAATAATAAAAATGTGTATTCAATGCTGTGGTTTTTATGATATTTTTGATAGAATTCTCACAAGATTTATTTTGCTATATTAATATAAACTCATTGCTTTTAGCTATTTGTAAGTTAACCTAAAAATATTAATTATGCATTAATTACATTTATATATAAAATACAAATAAACATTATATACATGAATGCGCATTCGCGCGTATAATTACCAGCTTATCGTTATCGAAAACATGGCCAGCCAAAATCTCCAAATATTCCTTCGATTTATTCATAATCATTTTCCAATAATGTATTTATCACAAATAGATGTTATAATTGATAATGCACAGATTCACTCCACTGTAAGTATTCGCTCAGTTTTATTAAGGTAACCAAACTGCTCGATATGACATCATCGATTAAAAGAAATCACTTCTCTTCCTTACACTATTCCGCGTTAATAATTTATTTTCACTTTATCACTTCTCTTCGTTGTTGCATTATTCCGCGATACTCTTATCACTTTTCGTCTTTCCGTTCCATTATTCCGCGATATATACTATATAATCTTCACATTTTTTATCTTATCCGCGCGATATATACTCTTACAACCTTACATTATTATCTTATACATATGCACGTATATACGCAACATTGTCTCTCAAGGCGTATCTGCACACTCAAGCGAATAATCCTACATGAGCGCTGCAAACGCGCCTTGAGGGACAGAATCGCTTTGCGTGTGTGCGTGCGAGTATACGTACGTGAGAGTCTGAATTGGAAAAATAAATGTCACAATTCTAGTATTTCGCTCGATACGATTATCATACCTCAGGATTGACTGCATCAATCTTATTTAAACTGGTGCAATCGAAAGCTTGCATCCACATTGTATAAGAAAAGTGCCGTTAGATTTTTGATTACGGCTTTAGTTCCTGTGGTACTTTAATCGAAAGTTTATTAAGAGTAAAAACTCCGAATAAGCTACTTGGTAGCGTCTCGGCCCTTTGTCGTAACCCGACCAATTTCTCAATATATTAAAAGATAAAACAAGTAAAATAAAGTAGAACAGAAAAGATTAAGAAAGAACTGATTAAAGCAAAGCATTAAAATAGTAGAAAAGATATCAAGGAAAGATAATTAAGAAAGAATAAAAGTAATAAAAGATTATTAATAAAATAAAGTAAAGATACGTGACTAAAGAGAAGGAAGTCACGGTCAAGTTCTCGGAAGCTGAGTAAGCAGCTGACGAGACAGCTGACGAGCGGAGCACGAGACATGCTCCGGTCAGGGACACCACACTCCTCCCTAATCAACGACCTAATTAATTAAGATATATAATAAGCGCGAGATGCACCGACTCTAGCTCAGTAATATAGCTCATTAACATCGCTCGCTACTCGCTCGCATATATCGATAGTATCGAAGTACCGTACGTATCGCGCCCGACTATTATACTCGCGATTAAGTGAAAGTGTACGAAAGAATCTGTGAAATATATCAATTTATACCTAACGTTCGGGAGTGTCTTATTTCGAGCGTGGATCCTAATCCTTTGGGCGTATAAATCCCTAAAGACCTCTTCCTTAGCGGCTAGAGGCACAACACCTTGTACATAGGCAAACCGTTGACACAAGCTAGAACGAATTTCTTAATATACTTTATATTTTAATACGCTTGATATGGTTTTAGATCTGCTCACAGCATAATCAACGCACGTTATCGAGATGATCAAAAAGTCAAGCAATATATAAAGTTAAACATTCATCAAAAGCTAATGTATAAGCTAATGTAAATTAAAGATTCTGTCTGTTAATTACTATGTACGTCAAAAATGCATTTCAGCTCGGCGAGATGGATCTAACAATAACACTTCTAAAAGACTTTCAAGTCTCCGAGTATTTAATTAAGATTATTGCCAATTATTTTAGTTTAAGAAAACTCGTCTATGATACGAATGTAAGCCGAGTGGAGGAAAATAAGGAGCTCCACCAGGACTCGATCCCAGGATCTCCCTCTCAGCCAATCACTCTGTCACTGAACCAAGCAGCGTCCCATGCCACCATATTCGCTCAGTTCGGTTATATAGATTCTTCTTAGAATTTTACACGAACAAAAAAACAATTTAAGTTTCTCTCACAGTAAAAATCCAACAGAAATCGGTATTGGATATTTTCCTGTGGGATATACATATGTATGATGGATTGTTCATACTAAAGGTTTACTTCAACGAGGAAACAACGAAATCGTGAATTTTGCGGATAAAGACGCAGAATTCGTTTTTGGTATTTGTAAAGAGGACCGAGATTGTGCAGAAGGACGCAAACTTAACGTCCTTGGAAGCAATAACCAAGAGTTAGAGAGTAAAAATCTCCATATTGCAGAAGAGAAATGCGACGCTATATTGTTTATGCATAGGCGAACGCACGTGATCCTCGTAGTTAAAATAAATGGAACGATGATTAAATTACGTGGCGTAGTCAAATATCAAGCGAGGTGATACCCGACAATCCACACTTGAGTGTGCGATATAACTCAACATCACATAACTGTGATTCATGAACTTTTATCACTTTGAATCATTACAGTTGCTTGCTCTGAAAAACTATTGTTATTTCGACAGGGAGAGAGAGAGAGAGAGAGAAAGAGAGAGAGAGAGAGAGAGAGAGAGAGAGAGAGGAAGGAAAAGGAAGAGAATTAGTTATTATATATTATATAAAATTTTATTATTATTATTATTATTATTATATGTATATACAGTATTATTCTGTAATAAAATTAGATAAATAGAATTCTTTTTTCCCTCTAATTATTCTATAACACTGTCCAACAAAAAATAATTTTTTTTCGAACACCGGAACCCGAAATTGAAAGCTATTTGGTAAATCGTCAATGACCTAGGTCACAGCTAACTTCTGCAATACACTCCATATTTAACCATGGATATCTTATTAACCATAACCGACACCAAAAATTCCTTTTGAGAGTTGAAAGTCCTAACAACATACTTTATTTTGATTGTAATAAAACTTCTCCAGCACGTCACATATTGTAGCTATAATATGACAAAGTTCGTGAAAATAACTCTTTTTGCAGCTTTAATTGCAAATTTCTCAAAATTCTGACGTGATGGAGCAATTTCACAACCGAATTCGTGTTCAGCATCCAAAAACCTATAAGAAACGGATTGTCTCGTCCCGGCGTTTTTTTTTTTTTGTTGAACTGTATTATTATTTAACGATTTTTTTTTCTAGTAAATTCAAGTATCAAAAATACATCGAGAATCAATAACCTCAAAATCAAAAGTAGACAAAAGTTCTTTTTATGATTAAAGCATGAACTTTCAAAAATAAACTTTTTAATTAAGAGAATGCCGGATTACCGACAGAATGCGAATATTAGTAAGATTGCAAAATCTTTTTGTTGATTAAAGATATCAACAAATCCTTTTCCACAATTAAGGTACACATAATAACGGAGTGCGGAGTTTAACATTTCATATGAAATGTTAAAAAAAATGAGAAAATTACAGTTTTGTTATCGGCTTCTGCCGTCACATTTACTTAATATAACAAATTTGTAATCTGTACATGCCTAATCAGTAAACCCCGCACTCGGCATTTCATCAAAGAGTATAAGTGAACTTAGAGAAGTTTAGAAGCTTTAGAAAAAAGATTTTACGATCCTACACTTTCGTGCATATGTGTGTGTGCGAGATCGAGGCTCAAGAGTAAAACAGAGCAGTAGATTAGTTGCGTGATGTCGCGATAGACGGAGCTGCAATCTTACATGACAAGGACAGAAATAATCGTACTACCTTTGTCTCTTTCATGCGTGTGAGAGTAATATACATGTACGCACTAACATTATTGCAGTATCTTTTCTCTCTCAATCATACGCCCTGTCTCTTTCTAATCGCTCGCTCGCTATGTGCTATGTATCGCTTAGCTTCATGCTCCTCGCATATTCACTTACGCGTTCACTCGCGCTTTTCTGTCTTTCTCTCTCTCTCTCTCTCTTTCTCTTTCTCTGTTCGTTCTTTATTGTATTCTTTCTTTCCCATTATTATATTCTCTTATTTATTCGACTTTTATTCTTTTTATTCTCGTCTTCCTACATAATAATAATTATTAATTTAATCATTAATTTATTCATCTTTATTTTATAGAGTATAAATGAGATATTGTGTATCTTATAAATTGAAAAAGTATTTAATTATGTGTATTTTTGTATGTACATGTGTTGTATTTAATTATAGTTAAATAGAAAAAGAAAATAACTTATTGTTATGTATCTCATTTATGCTTTATAAAATATAAATAAATAAATAAATTTATTTATTTTCATGTAGGGAGACGAGAATAGAAAGAATAAAAGTTGAGCAAATAAAAGAATATAATAATGGGAATAAAAGAATACAATAATGAACGAGCAGAGAAAGAGAGAGAGAGAGAGAGAGCGAATGAGGAGCAAGCGAGATAGCTAACACGAAAGATTTCCGAAGTTTCGCTTGCGAGGCTCGCTTTATCTATAATCTCTCGCGTTATATAACGTAACTGTAAAATTTTTGTTTTTCGCGCTTATTGATCCGAAAATAATTACAATGAATTAATGATATTTTACCGATTAAAATGATACCAAACACGATATAAATCGGATAATTTTTAATCAATTATGTAATTAAAATTATGATTACTTATTTCATTAAAAATAATCCGATTTATGTCATATTTAGTGTCATTTTAATCGCAAAAATGTTATTAATCCATTACAATTATTTTCAAATATATAAAATGCGAAATACAGAGATTTTATTTTCTATAATAAGATGACATATATACGTCAAAGATTACAGATAAAGGGAGCCTGGCGAGCGAGACTTCGGAACTCTTTGATGTTTGTCATCTCGCTTGCTCCTTCATTCTTTCTTGCTCTCGCTTTTGTCGATTCTTCAGCATCGGGGATCTTTCCTTATGTTCAAAATATAAACATTTTATAAAATAAAAACTGAAACTTACATTTTGGATGTTATTAGTATGAATATAATTATAATGGATTAATGAGATTCTTGCGATAAAAATGATATTCAACACGACATAAATCATCATAATTTTTAATGAAATAAGTAATCATAATTACATAATTGATTAAAAATAATTCAATTTATGTCATGTTTGGTATCATTTTAATCGCAAGAATCTTATTAATCCATTATATTTATATTCATACTAATAAAATGCAAAATGTAAGTTTCAGAAATGATTATATTTATTTTGCAATAGTAGTTGTGTCACAGTAGTTAGTTAGCCAGAGGCGACCAATTCGTGAGCTGGTTGTTAAAAGAAATATTTCCCACCAAATGCGTTTTGCATGTACGCTTTGGTTGAAGAATGTATCCCAGAAGCGATCAATTCGTGAACTGGTTGTCGAAAGAAATATTTCCCACCAAATGCGTTTTGCATGTGCGCTTTGGTTGAAGAATATATCCCAGAAGCGATTAATTCGCGAACTGGTTGTCGAACGAAATATTTCCCTCCAAAAACGTTTTGCATGTACGCTTTGGTTGAAGAATGTATCCCAGAAGCGATCAATTCGTGAACTGGTTGTCGAATAAAATATTTCCCACCAAAAACGTTTTGCATGTACGCTTTGGTTGAAGAATGTATCCCAAAAGCGATCAATTCGTGAACTGGTTGTCGAATGAAATATTTCCCACCAAAAACGTTTTGCATGTACGCTTTGGTTGAAGAATGTATCCCAGAAGCGATCAATTCGTGAACTGGTTGTCGAACAAAATATTTCGCACCAAAAACGTTTTGCATGTACGCTTTGGTTGAAGGATGTATCCCAGAAGCGATCAATTCGTGAACTGGTTGTCGAACGAAATATTTCGCACCAAAAACGTTTTGCATGTACGCTTTGGTTGAAGGATGTATCCCAGAAGCGATCAATTCGTGAACTGGTTGTCGAATGAAATATTTCCCACCAAAAACGTTTTGCATGTACGCTTTGGTTGAAGAATGTATCCCAAAAGCGGTCAATTCGTGAACTGGTTGTCGAATGAAATATTTCCCACCAAAAACGTTTTGCACGTACGCTTTGGTTGAAGAATGTATCCCAGAAGCGATCAATTCGTGAACTGGTTGTCGAACAAAATATTTCCCACCAAAAACGTTTTGCATGTACGCTTTGGTTGAAGAATGTATCCCAGAAGCGATCAATTCGTGAACTGGTTGTCGAACGAAATATTCCCCACCAAAAACGTTTTGCATGTACGCTTTGGTTGAAGAATGTATCCCAGAAGCGATCAATTCGTGAACTGGTTGTCGAATGAAATATTTCCCACCAAAAACGTTTTGCATGTACGCTTTGGTTGAAGAATGTATCCCAAAAGCGGTCAATTCGTGAACTGGTTGTCGAATGAAATATTTCCTACCAAAAACGTTTTGCACGTACGCTTTGGTTGAAGAATGTATCCCAGAAGCGATCAATTCGTGAACTGGTTGTCGAACAAAATATTTCCCACCAAAAACGTTTTGCATGTACGCTTTGGTTGAAGAATGTATCCCAGAAGCGATCAATTCGTGAACTGGTTGTCGAACGAAATATTCCCCACCAAAAACGTTTTGCATGTACGCTTTGGTTGAAGAATGTATCCCAGAAGCGATCAATTCGTGAACTGTTTGTCGAATTAAATATTTCCCACCAAAAACGTTTTACATGTACGCTTTGGTTGAAGAATGTATCCCAGAAGCAATCAATTCGTGAACTGGTTGTCGAACGAAATATTTCCCACCAAAAACGTTTTGCATGTACGCTTTGGTTGAAGAATGTATCCCAGAAGCGATCAATTCGTGAACTGGTTGTCGAAATAAATATTTCCTACCAAAAACGTTTTGCATGTGCGCTCTAGTTATTAAAGAAATTTCACACTAGATGCGATTTGAATGTGTGCTCTGGTTATTAAAAAAATAACATTTTGTCCCAGAGGCGATTTTTATTCATGTGCTGGTTGGTTTAAAAAATATTTTATTCCAGAAGCGGTTTGCATGTGCGCTCTGGTTATTAAAAAAATATTTTATCCCAGAGGCGATTTTTATTCGTGTGCTGGTTGTTTTAAAAAATATTTTATTCCAGAAGTGGTTTGCATGTGCGCTCTGGTTATTAAAAAAATATTTTATCTCAGAGGCGATTTTTATTCGTGTGCTGGTTGTTTTAAAAAATATTTTATTCCAGAAGCGGTTTGCATGTGCGCTCTGGTTATCAAAAAAATATTTTATCCCAGAGGCCATTTTTATCCGTGTGCTGGTTGCTTTAAAAAATATTTCATATCATATGCGGTTTGTGCATGAATATTCTGGTTATTAAAAAACAGTTATTCCAGAAGAAATTTAAAGAAATTTCCGTTTTTGAAAGACTAAGTGTGCAATATCTGGTATTCCTTCATATGATTGCAACCAATCATATATAGTAATAAAAGCTTACAAATTATTGGAAGGAATTATTATTGTGCTTACTGACGATGTATTTTTTCTTTTTTTGATGGCACCAAATTTCGCGTATATAATAGTCTATCAGGCTGTGTATATACAAGTTGGTAGCTAAAGAGAAAAAATATATACATCTTCGTTATTAGGAAGCAATCCTTATGAGAAAAAATACTTCAAGGATGTAAAGAGTATGAGGAAACGGTCTTGTAATATTATAGCAAGCAATAAACTGCTGCCTTTTTTAAAATGATAAGAAATTATGATTAAAAAAAATCTATCCTGATACTCGTAACAATATTGGCCAAAAAAAAGATGCCTCAATCTCGCTTGCAAATTATAATCGCAGATATGAAAATAATAAATAAAATATTTTGGTTGCGTTCTCACGAAAATGGGCGATGGAGGAGCCCTTTCTATATTATAAATATCCAAAATATTGTAACGATCATAAAATTTTGTTGCAATGTTTTGCGAACATAGAATTTATGTGTTTGCATTTATAAATATTTATATTAATATTTATATAAATGTAAATTTTAATATGTGCATACTTATGTCATAAGAATATATAAACATTCACATTTATAGTGAAGAAGTTTATATATTACTCATTAGTCCTCAATCATATCGATTATACCGATATACTGTCGATGATAAAGATTTATCATCATATTCAAAATTATATGTATAATATATTTACATCCATATATAATATATTTTAGTTCAATTTTCTCGAACTGTACTGCATAAATTGTAACCCAGCAAACCAAGTTATGATTGTTATTCACATATAACATGTACATAATAAGTGCACATGTTACATCTATGTTATACAGGGTGTCCCAAAGCACCCTTGACAACGCTCGTGAGCAGGTAGAGCACAGTAAACTGAACAGAAAAGTCCTGTCCCATTTTTTTCTATAACGCTTAATAAAGGAGTTATTATTGAATAAAGTCTGGTCAATCAGCGCCGACTTTTAGCCGGACGCACGTCAGTGAGTCGCCCGTCTGTTAGTGTGCGTCGCCGTAGCGACGGAACGCTCACGCACACTACCAGGCGCGCGGCTAAAGGTCGACGGTGATTGGCCAGACGTTATTCAATAATAACTCCTTTATTAAGCGTTATAAAAAAAAATGTTACAGGACTTTTCTGTTCAGTTTACTGTGCTCTACTTGCTCGCGAGCGTTGTCAAGGGTGCTTTGGGACACCCTGTATAGCAGATATATTCGATGTTTGCTGGGTATATGTATCATGTATATATATATATGCCATATAACATAGATGTAACATATATATATATATATATATGTATGTTACATATCTATATATATATATGTTACATCTATATGATGTATATATGTATATATCTACATTATGATAAAATCAAAAGAGATAATATGAGCAATATTATAGATTTGTATTCAAAATATGTACGCGACACAAACAGATATCTGTATAAAGTCGTTGCTTCTACGAGACGATAGAACAGAAATAGAGTAGAAATCCAACATATTTTCTGTCTCTACATATTTAACACAATGCAAAAAGCTTGTATTTTATTGCTCTTTCCAAAGTATGCACATATCCTTGACAATTACTCTACATCAGTGCTCGGATTTAGTTGCACATTTCGGCCCGATTCCGTGGCTCACGCCTATTGTCCCCGCTCACCGCTCATACGTTAGCGACGAGTCGCCAGATACGCGTAACTAAGGAGCGCGACGCTTTGTCTCAGGAGCGTCCGTATATAAGAATGTCCAAATATAATAGTAAGACAATACTTTTCTATAAATAAAAGTTTTTCTTCAATATTTTATATCAATGAAATATAAAATATTGAAGAAAAACTTTTAATTTTGAGAATTTTCGCGGTGCATTCAGAAAAGTATTGTCTTACTATTATATTTGGACATTCTTATATACGGACGCTCCTGAGACAAAGCGTCGCGCTCCTTAGTTACGCGTATCTGGCGACTCGTCGCTAACGTATGAGCGGTGAGTGGGGGACAATAGGCGTGAGCCACGGAATCGGGCCGAAATGTGCAACTAAATCCGAGCACTGCTCTACATAATGATATCGGTAATGTAACTATAAAGCGTTGGTAATATACCGACACTTTTAGTTACATTTAGATGAGGGCGCTAACCCGTCGGAGTTCGCCCGTCGCTCCGGCATCCTCTTAAGAAAGATTATTTTAATTAAGAAAAAAACGATCGAAAATAAATTTTCATTAAAAAACGGCACTTTTACTGTGATGAAAAATTTAAACAGAATATTATAAGTGCAACAGATTAACATAACAGAAAAAAAAAATTGGTCATGGTTACTAAATATGTTGTCATTGAATGTAAAAATTATATAGTACAGTTTACACAATAAAATTAATGATTTTTTATTTTCTATTTTATAATGATATGATCACGGTTTTGTACCTTGTTCTTATCAAATAATGATCTGCATATGTTCTGGTAGAGATTGTAGGTGAACATTTTACGCAAGAAGTCGAGCCTTCTTTCCAGATTCTTGCTTTTGTTGGCTGTATCAATGGACACGACATACAGGTTGATAAACCATGATAATGAATATTGGTACATCGGATTAATATTGGATAGATCGACAATGGAATAATAAAGCGTAGCGCTATATTTGGCAATCGGCCGATAATTTTGTCGGAACTCTTCAATTTGTAACGCTGTTCTTCTTGCAGCCACTTGCTTTCGCTTAATATCGATTGATAGAATCTTTGATGAATCTAAAATCTCAGTGGCTTTTTCATCCTCAAGAATGCTAACGCCAGTAGCCGAAAGTATTTGTAGAATATTGTCCTCCACCTCTTTCAGAGTTTTACTATTTAAGGCGCTTTGTATAATCAAATATTCGCGTTTCTCTTGTAGATCCGGCTGTTCTTTGGCAACCACAATGCCCAACAGTTGATCTTCCAGTGCTTCCAGCGTCAAGACACTATTGATCAGTGTTATCTTATTAAAGATTTCAGGTGAATAGTGAGGATTACGAAGTTTAGTCGTGATGTATAATCTAAAGCATGGGTTATATTCAATATTCTTCTCGCCAAGAACAATATACAAGATTCCACCAGATTTATATGTCTTTCGTATCAAAACAGGATCCAGTGTAACATCCAATTGCTCGAGAACATTTTCGATTAGAACTGGTTTACCTAACAAAATAAGAAATAATAAGAAATCGCTAAACAATATTTCAAACAATATATTTTAGAGAATGATGTATTATTTAATAATTGCTAAAAAATTACCTTTTTTTAAAAAAAGTGAAAAAAAGGCGCCAAGTGCACGCGCACAAGCGCCTTTCGCTATAAAAATACTCTTATACAAAATAGTGTTATTTCAATTTGTTGTGAAAAATTCTTATACAAAATAGTGTTATTTTAATACAAAAACACTGTCATATCCAAACTAAAAAACTGTTTTACAAAATAGTTGTTTTAATATTCTACAAAAATAGTGATATAAAAATATTGCGCCAATTAATAAAAATTTATTTTACAAAATTCATTTATTATTATTTCTAATATTAAAAATTGCAATGTGATCAAAATAGTGGAATATATTTAAGTGAAAAAAATTTTTAATTCAAAAGATAAATTTAAGTATAAAATAACTTTTCAATTAGAGAAAAACTTGACGCTGCTAAATTGAATATATGCTAATCTAATTAACGTGTTATTTATATTTTGAATTTAACAGCGCCAAGTTTTTCTCTAATTGAAAAGTTATTTTATACTTAAATTTATCTTTTGAATTAAAAATTTTTTTCACTTAAATATATTCCACTATTTTGATCACATTGCAATTTTTAATATTAGAAATAATAATAAATGAATTTTGTAAAATAAATTTTTATTAATCGGCGCAATATTTTTATATCACTATTTTTGTAGAATATTAAAACAACTATTTTGTAAAACAGTTTTTTAGTTTGGATATGACAGTGTTTTTGTATTAAAATAACACTATTTTGTATAAGAATTTTTCACAACAAATTGAAATAACACTATTTTGTATAAGAGTATTTTTATAGCGAAAGGCGCTTGTGCGCGTGCACTTGGCGCCTTTTTTTCACTTTTTTTAAAAAAAGGTAATTTTTTAGCAATTATATCATTTCTTTTTGTACTGTGTGTTATATATTATCTTATTTCTGCAATCAGATTAAATGAATACATCTATTATATTTCTGAATTATAAAAGCAACTCTTTCATTTCTTTGATTGATACTATACGCTTGTGCTATACTATAAATTACCTAACTAATCTGTCTCGTAAATATATAGAATACACACATCATAACTTATATTGTAATTTAAATATAAATTAAAAAGTGATAGATGTTATGTTTCTTTTTTTAAATATTTAAGATCTTAATTTTATTGATATGAAACTGATAAATGTAACGTTTCTTTTTTGTTAATATTTAAGATTAGAATAAACCTTGCTAATTATATATAAAGTTATAATATGAGTTATAATATATAAATTATAATATATTTTATGATGTATGTATTCTACATATCTACGAGACAGACTAGTCAGGTATACACAGCACAAGCAATTAGTGTAAAAATGATGTGTATGCTACATATCTACAAGACAGATTAAACAAATCAAGTACTTTTATAAAAGTGATAAATGTTACGTCCTTTAAAAAAAAAATACTATAATCAAAATTAAAATATATTACTATATGCTTGTGCTGTGCTATAAATTATCTAACTAATCTGTCTTGTATCCTGATTATATCAAAAGCAAAAGATGTAAAAAGGAATACAGTGTATTTAAATGTATTTGTCAAATGATTGTCATCATATAGTTATTTGTCATGCATCATATGCAGCTACAGGTATAAGTAACATTAGTAAAACATAGTCTGTAAGATTAATATGTATAAATCTTATAAATTTCTATTTATATTTTATTTCCATTTCTATTTATTTTTTTTAAATAATTTATAAATTTTTATAATAAATTTATAAATACATTTATTTTCCAATGGAATTTTTCAATAGAAACATTTTCAAGCTGTTAAGATTTTGACAAAGTCTGCGACAACACATCTATTGCAAACCAACATATTGTAACCAATCTTTGTCTCAATGCTAAACACAACAAAATTATCGATAATGTCAGTTAAATACTAAATTTTATTTGCCAAATATATACACCAAATAGCATTCTGACAAATGGAAAAATACCATGTAACAGATCTATTATATTCATTAACTATACTAAAACATGCTTCATCTATTTCAAGCGATGCATTAGCATCGCAACAAGAATTGATTACAATATGTTGTTTTGCAATAAACATTTTGCCACAGGCTTTGTCAAAATCTTATCAACAGCTTGGAAAATTCTTCTGGTTCCACTGAAAAATAAATGTATATTTATAAATTATTTAAAAAGATAAATAGAAATTTAACCTTGCAGACTGCGTTTCATCAATGTTATTTATATTTATCTGTAGCTGCATATAATGCATGACAAATAAATATATGACAAACTATATGACACTCGTTTGACAAATGCACTCAAATATGTATTCTTGATGTGTATATCTATATTAACTGATATGAATGTCTATATCGATAACTGCTCGCAGTTATCCATAGTGGCTTTTGACAGGTATAAGTTAAATTTTCCAGACTGCAACATTATATAGCGTAGCACTCTTTCATTTATAAAAAGGTAAAGCTGCAAAATTCTTTGTGATACTTGTGGATAGTTGAATCAGGTATAGGATACAAACACACATATATCTTATAATAAACATACTATAAAATACATATATCTCTTTCTTATCATAAATATAGAATATTTTTATATGTAATGCGATGTTTTGTTTTGTTTTTACACATAGCATAAATTACTTTCGCAATATTTTATTTTTCTCTATAAATAAGATATGAAAATATTCTATACATTTATGACAAGATGTTTATATTCTATTCTATATATATTTACTATCAGATATGTGTGTATTCAATACCTGATCCAACTAACCACGAGTATTACGAAGAATTTTGTTGCTTCACTTTTTTATAAATGAAAGCGTGCTACGCTATATAACATTGCACTATTGCATTGCAAACCTATTAACCTATATCTGTCAAAAGCTGGTATGGATGCAAGCAGTAGAAGCGCCGCTAGCGCAATCTTATGTCGAATGCTCGAACCGTACAACTTCTTGTACACATGCGCATTGGGGGCTTGGGCGTCGATGACGACGGAGACGTTTCTTAGTAAAAATTTTATACATTTCGACTTTGGATTATAATATCTTCATTTATAGGATACGTAGAAGAAAAGTGAAAATATTTTCATAATATAAAATAAACTCAAGCTTTCGATTAAGCTTATTAAAACATCAATCGGTTCAGCCGTTATTGAGGTTCGATAATCTAAGAACTCTTCAACTAGCCGACTCGCGTAAAGATACACGGGGTGCCTCACTGTTGCTGCGCATGACTTGGCGCGAGACACTACCGTGTCTCTTGATAATTATATTTTACTATACAGAGTGTCCCGAAATTAAATGTCAAAACTTCGGGAGCGTATGATGAAGGGTCGATAAACTAAGAAAAAAAGTCCTTTAGAGATTTGTTGGTTTTTGTTTCGTTTTGGAGAAAATTGCAAAAGAGGGAACAAAAAAATATTCAAAAAAGAAACGTAAAACAACATTAAAATTATTTAGTTTCGAAAAGTATCATGAGATAAAAGTTGTAAAGCGTGGAATTAAGAAAAGAGAGTGAATTAAAATCCTCCTGAAGCAAAATTAAAGGATTGTAAATAAATAAGCGACAACGCGAAATTATTGTATCCTGTTTACTTTAGTTTATATTTACATTCCATTAGGGAAGCGACAACATAAATAAATAAGTATAAATAAATAAGTAAACTAAAACAAAAAAGTTCTCATTTTTTCACTTATTTATTCTCAATATGAGGTAGGAAGTGCGAGGGAGAAAGGTAGGGAAGGAAGTGGAGAGGTTGTGTAAGAAGGCAAGAGTACATATTAAGGAAATTAGAAAGATAAGGACGGGAAGAATGGGGGATGACGAGCTACTGGTAAGATTAGGGAGTAAGCAGGAAAAGAGATAAATGTTGGGGGAGAAAAAATTATTTAAAGGGAGTAAGGTATGATTGGAGGAAGATTTGACGTGGAGGGAGAGGAAGATGAGATAGGGATTGAGGAAGATAGCAGGGGAGGAGGAGTAGAGAGGGGGAAAATGTGAGTAGGATAAATAAATATTAACGAGGAATGGTTCTGGAATTAGGCTTATGGGGAGGGGGGAGGGACTGGAGGGATAATCGGCGGGGAGTGCTAAGGAGGAAGGAAGCGGTATAGAGAGAGATATACGAGAAAAGGGAAAGTGGAGCGAGGGGGACAAAAAGGGAGAAGATGAGACAGGAGGTCAGAGATATAGAATGGATCGGAAAGAAGAGGAAAGGGGACAGTATGGAAAAGATGAGGATGGTAGGAAGAGGGTACAAAATGGGATTTTGGAACATCACGGGAATAGGGAATAAGGATATGGATTTTTGGGAGGTAATTAAAGAATGGGATATTATTTTCCTGTTAGAGACGTGGTTAGACGAGAGAGGGTGGGGCAGGATTAGAGGAAAATTGCCAACGGGTTTTAAATGGGAAGTGCAGCTTGCGAAGATAAAAAATAAAAAGGGGAGGGCGATGGAAGGGATAGTTGTAGGAGTCAGGGTGAGGATTGAAATGGAAAAAAGGAGAGGAGGGGTGATGGAAAAAGTGGTGAGGTTGGGAGGAGAGAGATAGAGATTAGTAGGGATATACGTAAGGGAAGATGTAGTATGAAAGTTGGAAATAATGAGGAAATGGATGGAGGAGGAGAGGGGAAGAATTAAGGGAGGGATTTTAATGCTAGGATGGGGGAATTGGGAGGAGGGTTAAGAAGAGTGAGGAGGAATGTGAGGAACGAGAGAGGAAGTCAAAGGACAAAAAAATAAATGGGGATGGGTGGTTGAGTGGGTAAAGGAGATGTATGGGCAATCTGGAATTGAAGGGGATGAGGAAGGGAATTGGACGTACATGGGAGCGAATGGACAATCGGTGAATGATTATGTAATCAGGAATGAGGAGGCGAGCGAAAATGTTGAGAAATTGGAGATAGGGAATAGGATCAACTCGGATCATAAACGGTCAATCAGTTCAATATTTTAATTATGTCGGGAATCTGTGTCGGGATTGTAACGGAAAATAAACCAAAAAAATTATTATTAATTTACTATCCGCTCTGCACAAGCTTTATGCATATAGTTCTCATGACTAAAACGTGAATACGAGATAGCGCACAGCGCATCATAGCGATAAGCGAATGAAGTAAAGACTATTGAATATTCTTTTTTGTAATGTTTCTGGTATGTTATAGTACATTTCTCATGGAATGTTACAGTGACATTTTCTTACAATGTTTTTATTATGTTACAATTTGCAAGATTGTAACATTGTTGCAACATCATTAAAATATTCCGTGCTATATGGATATCTACATACAAAATATTTTTGAATCCGTGTTACAAATTTTAAGAAATGGTAGGACTCAGTGAAAGCATCGTGTTTTATTAAGCAACCTCAGTCTTCCGACGCATCTTTACATTTTCAAAAATGACAGGATTGTTCCTGATTCGGTGAAAAGTTTCATTGATCCAGTCAATCAGTTCCTCCCTAGTGTCAATGGGGATAACTAACACAGTACTTTTGACATGTCCCCAGAGGTAAAAGCCAAGAGGATTGAGGATAGGGAAAGGGGGACCTGTTGCATGGCCTGCATGCTCTCCCTATCATGAACCCTCTTTTTATTTCTGGGGATATGTCAAAATTACTGTGTACGCCACCTCCGTTGACACCAAGGAAAAACTGATTGACCGGATCAATGAAGCTTTTCATTAAATCAGGAACAATCCTGTCATTTTTTAAAACGTAAGGACGCGTCGAAGGACAGATGTCTTTCATTGAGTCCTACCCCTCAAACACGGATTCAGAAACACCCTGTACATTAGATGTAAGCTTATATACAGGGTGATTCAAAACAATCTGATGTCCTTGAAATGTCATATTCTTGAGCAAATTCTGAGACGATTTTTCGTTTTACTAAATTTTGTCCGAAACTTAGTTTTTGAGTTATAATTGAAAATAGTTAGCTACTTACGAGTTTGGTACAATGGGCAAACAAGGACGACGCAACGCGTCACAAGATACACTTCACAATTTCACAGTAAATATCATTGGAAACATTACTGTTCTTATATTGCAGTATTTTATTATCATTCGTAAATATCAATTTTTAACTTAAAAACTAAATTTCGGACAAAATTTTGTAAAAGGAAAAATTTTCTCAGAATTTGCTCAAGAATATGACATTCCAAGGACATCAAATTGTTTTGAATCACCCTGTATATACAGGGTGTTTGATAATAATTGCCCCATCCGTAACGTGCAGGTAGAGCGGGTTAAGCCGAGTAGAAAAGTCTTCTACCCTTTTGCGATTTTTGCAATAATTTTTGAGAAATTAATTTAAAAAGATCGGCCAATGCGCGCGAGTATTAGCGCGCTGCGAGGAAGGACGTCCCACGCAGCATTGCGGTTGGGTCGTGTCACGAAGCGAAGGAGGGGCGAGAGGAGCGGATAGCAGTGTTTACATACGTCGCGGAACACTGAATTCTCATATAAAAAATAGAAAATATTATTCGTGGCACGACCCAATCGCGATGCCGCGTGGGCCGTTCTTACTCGCAGCGCGCTAATACTCGCGCGAATTGGCCGATCTTTTTTAATTAATTTCTCAATAATTATTGCGAAAATCGCGAAACGGTAGACTTTTCTACTCGGTTTAACCCGCTATACCTGTACATTACGGGTGGGGCGATTATTATCGGATACTCTGTATACTATACATTCAATATTTATATGGTAGATAGGACACACTATACTGAGTAAAAAAACCTTAGTAAACATAGGTCGAAAGCTCAACCGTTTCTGAGATATAAACATTTTTGTATGTTAGCATTATGATTGACCTACTGGCTTCTACGTGTTGTATGCGACGTGAGAAGATAATCTGTCTAAATCTTTATCTCAACATTTACAGAAGGTGTTCCACGCTGACATTGTCAGCACGATACTTTGTAACTATGTAATCACCAAATCACAAAGATCCGCAATCGCCGGTTGATGACAACTGACTGATTGCCGGTGAAATCTTCTATTATGAAGTATGTATGGAAATTGAATGAGGACATTTAGAACGCGGTTTATGAACTCTGAGATAAACATCGCATGCGACACGTAGAAGCCAGTAAGTCAATCATGATGTTGTTACGTCCGGTGGATTCCACGATTCTTTTCTTTCACAAAAACTCTTTTACTGATACAAAAAATTACGCTCTAGAACCTCTCTGCACCCGACGCAAACAATAAACCAAGAAATATCTAGCAGGTGAGACTAATCTTTCGGAACAATAAAAAAAAACTAAACCATGAGACGGATCAATAAATATTCAAGGACTAAGACCTACGTCAAAGACTTGAAAATTTTAAACAAAAGGTAAGAGACCTTCGAACGCTAGAAATCTAGACCATGTGCATACGGAAAACAAACAGATGGATCAAATATTCAACTCTAAGGTTCGCGCGACAGACTTAAGAGTTTAAAACAAAGGATAAGGAGAAGGACGGGGACAATAGTTTAGAGATGAAACTACAATCTGTAACAAGAACTCGCGATACTTGATACCACGTGCTCGCCTGCCAGACCACCCTCTTGTGTTATCTGTTTGAGATAAATTTCAAAGGGAATAATAAAAATGTCAACTTAGCCGATCATAGCGGACTCTCCAATGGGCAGGACTTAGCTTCTAAAAACAGAAGCCTACACCAATAGACGCAATCTTCTGCACCTTCTTTTGGAAGGGTGACACCTCCAACTCATGAGATATAAGAGATTTTCATCATGTGTCCCCCTTAGAACCGAACAACTTTTGTCTGAAACATTTCTTTCTATCTTGCTTTATTTTTTAGATATTTAGGTGTCTCAATATAAATGCCCCACCCTGTATATGTATATACATATATATTTTATTGAATATGCATATACATTATAACATATATACAGGATGTATCTGAAATAATGCACTAAACTTTAGGAGCGTATTCTAGAGGTCAAAATAAAAATTTTTTCTCTTATGAACATGGGTCCGCAAATGAACCCTCCTCCGAGCTAAAATTCGAAAATGTGTGAATTTCATTGTTAGGAACTTACGGCTGAAGTACGGACATTTTCTGCTTTCATTTTGCGGTTATTCGGCGATATATTTTTTTTTCTGAAATACAGCCAATTTTTAATTTTTTCCCCAAACTTTAGGGGCCTCTAGCTCGGAGGAGGGTTCAAGGCGGACCCATGTTCATAGGAAAAAAAGTCTTATTTTGACCTCTAGAATATGCTCCTAAAGTTTAGTGCATCATTTCAGATACATCCTGCATAATGTCTTATTTTATAATCAATAAAATATTTTAAATGTTAAATAAAAAAAATGGGGTAAATATGCATAAAAAATTACACCTCATCGATTTAACCGCCACTTAAATATGTTGTAGGAGGGAGTGTTCTGAGTAATTCCCCGCAAGAATCAAGTGGGGGTCGGAGTTAGTTTAGGAGATATAACAAATTAAAGTTTCACAGTTTTAATGCTATTCTTTATGTATTATAAGAAGAAATAGGGTTGTATTATAAGAAGAAATTGGGTTAGGTTATATCTTCCGGAAGTGAAACCCCTCGTAGGGGGGGGGGGCGGAACCCACTCTATCCATGCATACACTTTCCCATCCACACAACAATTCTGAAGTAGACCTCGCTTCGCGTTGTAAAGTATATGCGTGGACACAGTGGATTCCGCCCCCTCTACGGGGGGGCTCACTTCCGGAAGATATAACCTAACTCAAACCCATTTTTAGTTTTAAAGGTAAAATTGAAGACATGACTCAAAAATTCATGTAGTCGCATATTGAAAGCTGTTAACGAACTACGAGAAATAGGTGAAACCGATTATTGACAAAATATCTATGATCATGTACCTATCCCGTAAATGCAAACAAATACTTTTTCCATGCCTATCCTACAACAAATACAACGTACACAAACTTCACTTTTCCTAATATTACTTTATAATACCTGAGAAAAAGCATTAAAACTATGAAACTTTAATTTGTTATATCTCCTAAAACAACTCCGACCCCTATTTGATTCTTGCGGGGAATTACTCAGAACACTCCCCCCTACAACATATTTAAGTGGTGATTAAATCGGTGAGGTGTAATCTTTTATGCATATTTACCTTAATACACAGTCTCTTTTAAAATAGTCCCTTCCTAAAGCAATGCACTTGGTCCAATGTTTTTTCTATTGCAGGAAGCAGTCTTCAAAATCATTCTCCATGAGGCTGTTTAGAGCGTTATCCATTCCACCTCCGCTCGTGACCCCCAATGACGATCTTTCATGCTTTTCTTGATTTTCGGAAATAGAAAAAAGTCAGGGGGACCCGATCTGACCTCCTCCGATTTTTTTCTATTCCCCAAGATCAAGAAAGGTATGAAGGACCGTTATTGGGGGTCACGAGCGGAGGTGGAATAGTTGACGTGTGTTCTAAACAGCCTCACGGAGAATGATTTTGAAGACTGCTTCCTGCAATAGAAAAAACATTGGACCAAGTGCATTGCTTTAGGAAGGGACTATTTTAAAAGGGACCGTATTAGATAACGAATAAATGTGTTCTGTAATTGTAATAAATATTTTCTACGAACTTAATTGTCAATCTTCGTATATATGTATATACAGGATGAGGAAAAAATATGGGAATCCTGAAAAATTTCGAAAAATATAAGTTTTACAGAAAATCGTTTTGAATAAAAGTTGTGAGGTTTAAAAAGATCTATTTACTGATTGACTTATCAGTTTGGGTTTGGATGGCATCGCCAAGATCAGGACAAAGTCACCTTGAATTTTTTAAATGGTGTTCGAAATCGAACGTTAATAATTGCTACTAGCAATTAGCCAACAATAAAGCGCCGATTAATCGCGCTCGAAATCTGGCGCGTCAGCCGCCATGTCGCGCGTCGCACGGCTCGCGACAAATAAGAGCGCGCGTAAACAGCTGCGCTCCGCAAATTGCGCGCGGCCCGCGGCATCGCTCGTGCCATTCGAAGCGGGCCACGCAGCGGTCACCCGGGAGAGCCTAAAACGACAAACAAAGTCTAATAACAACGTTCAAATTTTAACTAATCATCGAACAACAACCGGCGCGATCTTTTGTGACAAACAAGTCGAATATTCTAGAAGCAGCTAAAGAACGGTTGTATATAAGCTCTCTCGGGGAACCGCAGGGCGCACTCGATCCGATATTTTTGACGAGACAGTGTGTGAATTTTGTACGTAGACGTTCGCTATCAAAAGTTAAAGTAGCTCGCTTTTCTTTTGTTAACCATCGCTTGTGGTTCGCGAAATCTCGCGTCTTCGAGAATATTTTGTAGCTCGCAAATATTCGTTACGAGATTCGATCCGTCGCTCGCGGATTATTCCGTCGCTCGCGGAATCGCTCCGTTATACCGTCACTCGCGGTATTCGATAAATCCGTCGCTCGCGGAGATTATCGTCGCGCTCCCGGTCGCTCGCCGGAGCCAGATACGGTTAAGATTAGAATAAACCTGATCGACAAAGAACTTGTGAACTATTTATTGTTTTAAATAAATTGACTGTCTCTTTAACATAACGCTTTCGTGTCCATTTCACGTGATTCTCGCGCTCCCGCGTTCACTCGCGCACAAATGGACACCCCTATTTTTTATTACATATTCTTGTAGCCCTTGTCGACACCTTTTCAAAACACTATAACAAAGTATTTTTTCATTAAGTATTTTTCAAGTTATTTTATATCTTAATCTGACATATTTTGATATAAAAAATAAAATATCTCGTAAAATATTTAGTTTTAGATAATCTTACCATAATACTTTTATGTACAGAATAATGAGACAAATCAATTAGTGTAAAGAAAAAAACAAATAATTGTTTAAAAAAATACATTGTAAATAATTACATACTTTTTCTTAAAAACAATTATTTTTTTTTACACTATTTGATTTGTCTTATTATTCTGTACATAAAAGTATTACGATAAGATTATCGAAAACTAAATATTTTACGAGATATTTTATTTTTTATATCAAAATATGTCAGATTAAGATATAAAATAACTCGAAAAATACCTTATTATAGTGTCGAAATAAGCTACAAGAATATGCAATAAAAAATATGTGGTTCCACTTAAAAAATTCAAGGTGACTTTGTTCTGACCTTGGCGACGACATCCAAACCCAAACTGATCAGATCAGTAAATAGATCTTTTTAAAACCCACAACTTTTATTCGAAACAATTTTCTGTAAAACTTATATTTTTCGAAATTTTTCATTTATATATATATTTTACTCGGTTTGACCTGCCTACCCGGTTTTACCCTACTTTCCCCTATACATACATATATATTGTTGCGTCCTTGTATTTCATGCCTGTATCGAAAGTATGCCCGTCTCCGAGAGATCGTTTCCAAGCGCGTTGCCGGGGATTTGTTTAACAACGGCAGACATCTTGGGAGAAGAGCCGCCATTTGAGAGTCTCATGACGAATGTCATTCCGTGCAGATGTATTTGCCGATTACGATTATAGTTATTATTTGTTCTGTGTTTGGTTGAGTTCTGTTATTAAAGTTCCTTTTGTTCTTCTAATAAAGTATATTCTTTATTCACGGCATGGTACGCGAGTGCCGGTTGTGTTACGCGCATTCGAGATATATCGAAATAGTCCCGCGGACGCAACATTTTGGGGGCTTGTCTGGAATCGAGCAAACAATGAGCTATGGTTACAGAAAATGAGCAGCAAGATTCAACAACTGGAGTCACGACATGGAAAAGATTTCGAGCTGCGACTCTGCTCCGTACCGCAGAAATGACAACGGAAGCTGCGACATCAGGGCCGTCTTTGAAGGCGATCACTCTCCAATCTGCGCTGCGAGAGATCTGACAGCTACGCGAGAAATGGTTACAGCAGTGAGCTGACTATGAGGCACAGTTGCATCAGCGTGACGAAATGCTTCGTGGAATAGAGGAGAGACTGCGACAGCTGGACTACACCAATAACCAGCTAACTTATTTTGATAACAGAGAAATAATAGAGCGTACTGAGCGCGGAAATTTAAATAATGAAATCGGCTATAAATTGAAACCTGATAATTTCGACGGAAGTGTTCCTTTGCGAAAGTTCTTCACTCAATTCCATCTGATAGCACGGGCAAATGCGTGGTCTGATTAAGTTAAAACGGTTGCATTAGCGTCGTGTTTAAGGAGACAAGCGCGTTTCGTATTAGACGGAATTTTCGAGATCGAGAATTTAAAGTTTGAAGAATTAAAATCAAGGTTAGAATTGCGTTTTGGGGGAGGGAATTTAACCCAAATATATTACACGCAATTCACTAACAGAAAACAAAAAATTCTGAAGATTTAGCAACATTGGGCTCGGATTTGAAACGTCTCTCGCGATTGTCTTACTCCGAATGCTCACACGAAGTAAGAAATAAAATTGCTTGCGCGCAATTTATTGCTGCGTTATCAGATGGTTTTGTTAAACGCACATATCAATTAGAGGGTGTGACTTCTTTGAAATCAGCTTTAGAAAGAGCAATGGCGGTTAAAGTTATTCAAGAAAATAATTTTGACAAAGGAGAAAGGATGACAGAAATAATTTTCAATTTAAAAATGAAAGAAATAGATTTGTATTTAATAAAAATAATAAGAATACAAAGAAAGAGGAAGGAAAAAAAGGCAATAAGAATTTTGAAAAGAATAAATCTTTTAATAGAGTGCAAAAGAGTTTTGTTAAAAATAAAGAGTGCTGGCAATGTGGAGCACAGAGACACTACCGGTCAGAATGTCCTGCATTAACTAGCGAAGAAAACAAGGATTAGTCGAGCTTTACGGGGCAAGTTCGGCTAACAAGGCAAATGCCCCAAAAATCACTTATAAATATTCTTCACTAAACAAAATTAAGAAAGATTTCTTTAGTTATAAGGGAAAGATTAATGGAGATTTTTGTATGTTTAAAATTGATACGGATTCTGATATCTCGATTTTAAATGAGAAATTGGTTAAGGGGCTTAACCGGCGGATCGATGAAAACTATTGTAGTTTAAAATATCCGACAGGGGAAACGGTTGTAATTCGTAATAAAGTCGTCGTGAAAGTAGAATTGGGAAGATATTCTCTAGATGTTCCTATGTTAGTAGCCAAAATTTCAGATGATTGTATTCTAGGGACTGATTTTCTTGAGGTAATCAATTTGGAAGGAGTCTTTGAGCCTGTTTTTGAAAATTGTGCACAATAGAATCGTGGAGAATTTTCTTATTCTCGAATAGATTCAACAAAAAAAGTTCCTAATTTCTTGAAGAAACTTTTTGAGGAAAATTCAGAAAATTTAGATTCTGAACAGAAGAGTTTTTTGATGAGTTCTTAAATGAATTTCAGGATGTATTTTCGGAAGATATAACTGCAGGGAATTGCGAAGTTGTGGAACACAGTATTAACATAAGAGATTCTGAACCTATCAAACAAGTTCCACGTCGGGTTCCTATACATCTCAGAGGAAAGGTGGACCAGATTATTCAAGAAATGAAATCACAAGGTATGATCGAGAAATCTCAGAGTCCATGGGTTTCTCCTGTGGTATTAGTAAAGAAAAAGGATGATTCATTGAGATTTTGCGTTGACCACAGAAAGTTAAACGCCGTTACGATCAAGGATTCTTATCCACTACCACGTATTGAAGATATTTTGTATCGTTTGTCAGGGAATTCTTGGTTTTTCACTCTGGATTTGAAAAGTGGGTATTGGCAGATAAAGGTTCGGTCCGAAGATAGGGAGAAGACAGCATTTTCCATAGGAAATGGATTATGGCAGTTTACTGTGATGCCATTCGGCTTGTGTAATGCTCCAGCGACTTTTGAGCGGTTAATGGAAAAAGTTCTGCGGGAAATTTTGTTTAAAATTTGTAGTTTACTTAGACGATGTTATTGTCTTCAGCAAAACATATTGAGGATATGATGACTAATCTGAGGACATTTTTTCTTCGTTTCCGTTTGAATAATTTAAAAATTAATCCAAAGAAGTGTTCTTTTTCAGGAAGACAAGTCAAGTATCTCGGCCATGTAATTTCTGAATTGGGAATTACTACGGATCCCGGAAAAGTTTCTGCTGTAAAGAATTGGCCTGTTCCTCGTACTAAGAGACAGGTACGAAGTTTTCTAGAATTTTGTTCGTACTATAGGAAATTTGTAAAAGGATTTTCATTAATAGCAAAACTCCTATTTATGCTAACTGAAAGTCAGGTTAAATTCGAATGGTCTCAGGTTTGTCAGGAAGCTTTTGAAAAACTAAAACAAAAGTTAATATCTTCGCCGATTTTATCATTTCCTACAGAGGAAGGGGAATTCATTCTTGATACTGACGCTTCGAATCATGGTGTAGGAGCAGTATTGTCACAGATTCAAGATGGCACTGAGAAAGTTATTGCTTATTTCAGCCGAGTCTTGAGCAAGCCTGAAAGGAACTATTGCGTGACACGACGAGAATTATTAGTTATTGTGGAATCAATGAAATCTTTCCATTATTATTTATATGGAAAAAAAATTCTAATTCAGACGGACCACAGTCCTCTTCGATGGTTAATGTCCTTTAAAGAGTTAGAAGGTCAGTTGGCTTGGTGGTTAGAAAAACTACAACAATACGAGTTTGAGATTATTCATTGTAAAGGACGACTTCATCAAAATGCTGATGGTTTATCAAGACGACCTTGTGCAGAGATAAGATGCTTTTATTGTGTCAAAGTGGAATCAAAGGAGAATTTGGTTGCTCGGATGGTCTTGGGAGAAGATAATTTAGAGGAGTGGAGGAAGAGACGATTAGAAGATCCTACTATTGCAATTTTCATCCGGAGAAAAGAATCGGGAAGGTGTCCTCTTCGACAGGAAATCGCTATGCAGGATATTTCGGCGAAAATTTATTTGTCTTATTGGGATGCTTTAATTTTGCAGGATAGAGTTTTGTTTAAGAAGTGGAGGCTCCAAATTTGAAATCTGTTGTTTTGCAGATTATTGTGCCTAGGAAGGGCATTGATCAGATATTGGAAATGGCCCGATTCCGCATCTGGTGGACATTTTGGAATAAATAAAACGTTGAAGAAAATCCGAAAACGTTTTTATTGGGCAACATGCAAGCATGATGTAGAAGATTGATGTTATTCTTGTAAGGTTTGTATAGCAAAAAAGGTCCATCTGAAAAAGGAAAATCTCCGTTACAGGTTTACAATGTAGGTCTATTTGATAGAGTTCAAATGGATGTGCTTGGTCCTCTATTACTTCGACAGGGAACCGATATTTATTAGTTGTGATTAATTGTTTTACAAAATCGAAGCTCTTCCGTTAAAGAACATTAGAGCCAATACCGTAGCAGAAGCTTTTGTGAATCAGGTTGTTTCTCGTCATGATGTTCCTCTGGAAGTCCATACCGATCAGGGGAAGAATTTTGAGTCTAAAGTTTTTCAAGAGATGACGCGTTTATTAGTAGTAAAGAAAATCAGGAGAACTGCATTACATCCTCAACCAGATGGGCAAGTTAAAAGTCATCACCAAACGATTCTAAATTACTTGACAAAATTTATTTCAGAAAATCAGAAAGATTGGAATAAATGGATTCCAATGTACCTATTAGCTTATCGTTCGTCAAGACACGAAGCTACCGGTGTCTCTCCAGCAGAACTATATTTTGCTCAGGATTTGAGGTTACCATTGGATTTATTGCGAGGAAGTCCTCCAAAGCAAGAGAAAGAGATTTCAATTGGTAGTTATGTGAGGAAATTAAAGGAGGAATTAGAGGATATTTATAGGAATACTCGTCAACGTTTAAATATTAAATCGTTTCGATCAAAGGCAACGTTTAAATATTAAATCGTTTCGATCAAAGGCGCGATATGATAACCCTCGGAGGATTAAAGGTAGGGCTCCCAAGTTACAAAGTAATTGGGAAGGCCCCTATAGAATAGTAAAAAAACTTGGTGATGTTGTTTTCTGTATTCGAAAATCGAATAGGCATAGAAGTAAAGTTGTTCATGCTGATAGGCTAGCCCCATTTTATGAAAGACAAATTTTTAATTAGGAAAGTTTATTGTAACCCGATGTAATATGTTTAAAACATTAATTATAATATTTGTTGTGCTGATAAGTGCATTATTTGGTTTCGCGTTTATTTAATTGTTCAGGGATAGACTTCGCGAAAAGTTACGAGGCGAAAGGATTGGGACTATTGGAGTGATGATCGAACTGTGAGGAAAGAAGACTGTTTCGCCCACGGTTTTTGATCCGTGGTTTTCCCGTGCGGACGAAGGGCAAATGCCGAGACAGGGACTTGGGGAATCCTCATATGAGGATGTCGAGTCCACGGTAGATACCCCCCTCTTGTCCGAAGATTCCCGAGATGCAACAACATCGAGAAAGAGAGATTTTCGGAAAATAGGCAGAGTACGAGGAATACCAGAGCGCAAAACCGAGAAGTACATTGACGGTCGATTAGGTCCAGTGGGGAGTAGGGGAAAGTAGGATAAAACCGGGTAGGCAGGTCAAATCGGGTACTTCTGTTCCTTCATAATAAGTACTACTATCTTTGACTAACTCGTATTATTAGTTGTAGATTGATGCCATCATTATTTTGAGATGTGCACACGATATTTCTTTTTTGAAAGGAATTCAAAATTTTCGAGCCAAAAAAGATCGATATTGGGGCAACAATCGAGTCGAATTATGGACTTTCTCTACACAGAGCATCTGCTTCGGTAAAAGCAGCATTGCATTTTGTATCGTCACTTTGTACGCCAGAATATACAGCCATCGTGTTTGTTATTTTCTTTGTAACGGTACGCTTTTCCCGACGCCATGGATTGGCTCGTCGGTGTCAGGATTCGGGAGAAGGGGAGACTCAGGCTCGCAAATCACTAGTCGGGTTATTAACAAAATAACGTTTATTATATTGATATAGATTCGTACAATCACTTATGGTCTACGGGGTGTCGCGTGGCCGCTCGGTGGTTCCAATTGTCTAGCTCCTGTGCGTCCGATCCTGAGAAGGACGGGGCGCCAGTGCTCTCTGTGGCTTATCCTGAGAAGGACTAGCTCGTGATGATGATGTGCGGCCGTGGCGGTACGCACTCTTAAAGGCTAGGCGGACAAGACTCGACTGACAATTACTCGCGAACAAGACCCGATCTAATATAATAGACGGACAAGACTCGATTGGCTCTTAGCCGTGAATGAGGCGCGGTCTTATATACTAGACGGACGAGACTCGATATAATATACTAGATGGACAAGACTCTGTAACGATACCGTTACTAGCCTCGCGGGCCGACCAGCCGCCCGCAATTCTGAGGCTCGGCGCCTATGGCGCCCCTAAACTTCCACACCCGTGTCGCGGCTCCACCGTGGGGCCGCCCCATCACGCGCCGACTCGCGTGAGTGGGAGACCGGCTGCCGGTATATAAGGCGGTCCGGCGAGCGTAGCGTTACCAGTTCCCGATCCCGAGTCCTACCTCGTACAACTCCTGATCCGAAACCTACACCGCGTTACACCAGGCTACGGGCTACCCGTAGTTACGCCGGGCTACGCGGTTGCTGGGACGGCGCATCCTAATACCTAGCGTTACACCAAGTCACGGGCTACCCGTGGTTATGCCGGGTTCCCGGTTGCTGGGACGGCGCATCCTACCCCGCGTTAAACCAGGTCACGGGCTACCCGTGGTTATGCCGGGCTTCCCGGTTTCTGGGACGGCGCATTCTTAATCCTTAGCATTAAACCAGGTCACGGGATACCCGTGGTTATGCCGGGCTTCCCGGTTGCTGGGACGGCGCACTCTTAGTTTATAAGACCGTACCGCGCCCCGCGCACCGTTCAACCTGAACGACCGTTTATCTACCCCGCGACCGTTTCTACCATAAGACCACTTTGGTCTCCGTGTACCGTTTTGTATAAATACCGCGACCTGTTATATTGTAAGACCGTTTGTACCTATACCGCGACCTGCTCTATTGTAAGACCGTTTGTACATATACCGTGACCAGTAAAACCGTAAGACCGCTTTGGTCTCCGCGTCCTGATAAACTCTAGTATCGCCTTGTGTATATACCGCGATCCTTTTGTATCGTAAGACCACTTTGGTCACCGCGTCTAGATATACGCTACTACCGCCCTGTACATATACCGCGACCTGTTAGGCTGTAAGATCCGCACTGTATATACCGCGCATTGTAACTGTAGAGTTAATTAGCCATTAGGATTTCCGCCAGTGTCGCGCCGACTCCACCTTTACACACGGCCTTCAGACTACTAAAGAGCGCTAGTCCTTCTAAGGATAAGTCGCCGAAAGTGCCGACGCCCCGTCCTTCTAAGGATAAGATAGTCAGGCAGTTGGAATTACATTGAAGGCCACGCGACACCCCGTAGTGTTTAAGATCAATTCTATTTGTCTTAAGATAACAATAGTTGCTTGCATGCAAACACCGCGACCTCCGAACACATCCGCCTGAGCCGCGCTCGCTTCACGAGCCTCACGCGCACCAGCCAACGCCCAGAACCGCACGCGCGAACTTCTGTACGCACCGCTCTTGCATGTTGCATTGTGCATAGCTTTCAGTGTTAAATATCTTTAATAACCGCTTAAATAAACTAATTGTTTAACCGCTTATACCAAGGTAAAGTAAGTTGGAGTTTCTCCCTTCTCCCGAATCCTGGCACCGGCGAACCTTGATCCGCGGCGTACGGGAAAGGTGAACCGTTACAACTCGATATAATGTACTAGGCGGGCAAGACTGGTGGTCACCCGGGACCAAAACGCGGGACTTGATGCTAGACGGACAAATGATCGGTCGACAGCGTAAGCTGGTAGATCGCGGACGCGGTCTGGTATGGTGGTCCGGAAGCGCGGGCGGCGAGGAGAGCACTCCTCGTCGCAGGCAGGACCGGCCGCTGAGAGCACTCGGCAAAGTGCGAGAGCACTCGCATCCCGGACCGGAGGCGGGTGATGCAAGAGAGAGCGCTCCCTTGCACCGACAGGACTGGACGCCGAGGGCGAGAGCACTCGCCCCCTAGACCAGGCAGAAGGAGCAGGATCAGGATTCGCTTCGCTGAAGACTCAGAAAGCACTCTGAGGGTGCGAACCCATGCAGCGGAATAGCGTAACGCAGAACGAGAGCGGAACCAATCACGAGCATTTTACAGTTTCGTTCCGTTTTCAGTAGTTTCTAGCGGAATAGGTTCCGCAGATCGCGTAATGTACATACACATCTATACATATACACATGGTAGTAAAAGTTAACTTTAAAATTTTCCTTTATCTCTCAAAAATGAGTAATAATAATTGTAATAATTAATAATTTATCTCTGTTTCTGTACTGACCACGTTGCTCTACGCTGCCAATTTAACAAAATATATGTGTACATACATACAATTCCGTCATTTTCGTTACGTGGATTTCAAGTCCCTACATCCCCATGGAGCGGAATGAGCGCAAGCAGAACGAGCAGAACGACTCTAAAATGATTTTTAAATAATGGTTTTATCCGTCGTTTTTTATTATCATGTACATAAATATTGAAATGAATGCGTTCTTATTGAAAATATTGATTAAAAATGTTAAATAAGTTAAACAAGTTTCAACGTGGTTTTAACCATTTTGAAATAATGACTCGTGATTAATTGCGCATTGGTGCGCTCGTTACGGTCTATGGGGATGTAGGGACTTGGAATCCAGGTTGCGAAAACTGTGGAACGCTCGCGATTGGTTCCGCTCTTGTTCCGCGTTACGCTATTCCGCTGCATAGGTTCGCACTATGAGGCTTCTAGCCTCCCGAGGATCGGGACCGGGACTGGTATCGTGTGCTGTGCCGAGCCGGCTTATATACCCGGCCGGCGATTCCCCCCACGCTCTCTCGCATCGCGTAATGGGGATGCCGTTGCTACGCAACGGCGACGCGGCGGAAATCGCGTTTGGGGCGAATTAAGATGGCGCTAAGCGCCAGCCTCGTTGCGGAGGGCGGTGCATGTCCGCGAGGCTTTAGTAACGGCCCTGCCGTTACATCTTCGTGTTGGGGCAAAAGCGGACACCTATACACCTCATGTAATAAAAAGAGGAAAAACTATTATCCTGACTTTGTCTCCCTACAAAAAACGTTGGAAACGAAAACCACCACTCAGAAAAAGAAACCACTAAAAAAAAGCTTTTTGAGACCACTAAACTTAAAAAATTAAATAAGAAAGTCCTACAGCAATGTAAAACAACAGGACATCTTTATTTGTGATTTTTGTCAATAGAATACATCTTTGTATTATATTTTGATTAAAATAAATCTAGATTTTGTAATTGCACGGTGTTTTACATGGGTTTTCAAATGGGTACCCGGTTTTACCTTACGGTAGGGCAAAACCGGGTATTTTGACTTCTCCAAAAAATCTTATTATCATTGGTAACAAAATATTTTTTTTTCAGCAGCTAGCCTCATTTTTTCATAGTTTAAGGTCCACTAAAGATTATTGACGGTCAGCAAAACTTTTTTTATTCTCTGATTTTTTGTAGGAAGACAAATCCAAAAAAGTACCCAGTTTTACCCTACTTTCCCCTATACACAACAATTGTGGGGTGGACCTCGCTTTTCTTTGGTAATTTTTGGGGTTTTTCGGTTTTTTGGGGGGTGGGGGTGATGGGGAACGGGCTCCCCCGACTGATTATTACTGTTGGAGTCACAACAAAGAGTTTTACCGAGAGATCCGATCATATTTGTCAAAATCAGAAAAGGCCTAATTCGAAATAATTACCGTTATTTTATAAAAGTAATTCCTTACCGTCACCCCGTTTTTTTTCTGAAATATAATTCGTTTTGTTACTCATTACCAATTTTTAAAAGTAACTTATTACCGTTATTGTTGTTTAAAATGGTAACGAGGCACAATTTCCGTTACTTTTTTAAGTAAAAAAAAGCGCTAAGTACATGCGCCAGTTGTGAGAAATTGTTATATGTATTGAAAGAACAGTGTTACTTTAATTTAATCTACACAAATAAGTATTATTTTAAATTATTGAAAATAGAAACTTAAAAACTTAAAAATATTTTAACAAAAAAAGTTGTACAAATATATTCTACAAATATAATGATATAAAAAATTGCGCCAACTGAAAATAAAAAATTATACAAATATTTTAATTGAAAACAATCGTATCAAAAAGTTGTTTTAATTTCTTAAAAATAATGATATTAAAAAATTGCGCTAACTCTAAATAAAAATTTATATAAATAAAATTGGTAAATATGCATATTAGGTTACACCTCACCGATGACTTTGACTTTGACATATGTTGTCAAGGACATGACCCTGAGTAACTTTTCCTTATAACTTAACTGGCGGTCTCTTATAGTTTCTGTGATTCATTGATGTTCACATACACATTGTTGTGCATTTACACATGACTCTGAACAACAATTGTTTGCGCTGGTTTTACCTTTGGTGATTTTACTGTAACTTTTATTTCATTATTTTTTTGACATTCTAATTTATTTATTTAATCCGATTTGACAATTAATATTTATTTTTATTTTATTTTATTTATTTGATCCGATTTGACAATTAAAAAGTACTTGTTTATTATTAGTATTATTTACATTGTCGGTTTTTGTCATTTATTTTTGTTTTTACTTTTCAGTTATATTATTCTATATGTTTTTTGACATTTTTATATCATTTGACACATCTAATTTATTTATTTATCTTATCCGATTTGACAATTAATATGACTTAACTTATTTCAACAGTACTTGTTTATTATTTATAATGTTTGTATTTTGTCACTTTATTTTATTTTTATTATTTTCATTATCTAATATTTGACCGTACTTATAAACCTCGAAAAACTTGATTGCGATGCGTTGTTTTTGACAACAATACTTTGCTCCGCCTCACTTTGTGAATTCGACTAATTGTCACATTGTACTGTCAGAAACCAAGGCGTCAAGTTTAAATTTTAATTTTATCATCGGCTAATCTTCTAGTACAATGAGCTCTGAACGATCTCTCACGTGTAAGTTTCCTTAAAGATTGTTCATATACGCGTTCTAATATTGTCATCTGTAAAAAACCGCCCCGATTACTTGCAGGCATCGTGGAAAATGTAACGTGCCATCGTGCTTACAACGTGATCGGATCTTGAACTTTCGACCGAATAATCGAGGAGTTGTTCATCCTTTCAACAGCAACGATGCTTCGGAAAAATCATCGTGACGACGTGAGAGATCTGCCGTGTACAATTCTGACATTTTGCGTCTAACCGAACAGATATTTGCGATTAGATCTGCGTTTCCGTCTATTAATGTTTTAATTAATTCTAATTTTATTATTAGTCCGTGCGCTGATGATGGCCAAAAGAAGGGCCGTAACGTTCGCTTACATCTTTTTAATTTTTTAATTTTTTAATTTTTTTAACTTTTATTTTTAATTCTTTAAATCTTAATGTTAATTCTTATTTAATTAATTGACCATAAATAAACACCCACTGTATGGTCATCAAGTAACCGTACTAATTTATTTGCGCCAGACTTACGGCGCTGACTCCTATTGCCATTCTACATTTAATTTATTAATTACTCGGAGCCTTTCTAAACTAATTTTATTTTATTTTAATTACACGCTGGCTGAAAAATGCGTTTAACATATTCATTTTTTGAAACTATTTGCTACCTTTACGGAAGAACTGCTGTCGGGTTGTTAAAGTTATGGATTAAATATCGGAAAACCATTATTGTTAGCGGTTTAAGAATTGCGTTCTTGCGGAAATGCATTAGGCTTGATTTAACTCTATCACATATGAGCGGTTTTTTGACGAATTTTGAAAAAGGTTTATACTCATATAGATCCATCACTGATTTTAAAAGATCGAAGAACCACTTTGTCGGAAGGATGCTACGTATTGAGATGAGTGACGCATATAGCCGTTTAAGATCCACTCAGATTCATATTTTTAAATTTTGTAACTCTATTTATTCTCACATTCCTGTTTCCGTCTGCAACTCCTTTTTTATGAGACAGGAAGGCTTTATATTCTTTTTTTAAAAAAGAACGGAACAGACTGGACAAAAAACTCAGATACTTGGTTAAACAAAAAAACAATAAGGGAAATATCAATCCTATCCGATATTTTTTTCGCATCCCCTCTCCTCAACCGGATCTGAACGGGCCGTTAAATCCTTCTTACTCTCTCAAAGCTATTAATAATTCTTATAATTCCACTGAAAAACTTGAGATCAACGTCGACTCGAACAATTTTGCCGAGCGCCAATCCATCTCGAGCATCAGAGATAATTGGTTTGTAAATCTATCTTCCATTTCTATCCCCAAAGATATTCAAGCATTCCTACAGTTGTGCGAAAACTTTAGCCTCCCGGTTTCGGATTCCGCTAAATTAACTGTGGAATTTATTAAAAACGTGGAAAATAACATAAGACATCTTCCAGTCATCTCACAAATTATCCATTAAGAACCGCTCAGCACACCTCATCAACAAACTACCTTCTTATTCACCCCCGAATTGCACCTTGAATATTGATTTGAAACAACTTTGCTTGAACACAAAAAAATTTTTTAGAAACAATACGAACTTAATCCTTACTAGAGCACATAAGGGAAATGTCACAGTGGCACTAGATAGAGATAATTATATTAATAAAATGGTTAATCTATTATCAGATACCGATACTTATACTATCATTACAAAAGACCCGACAAAAAAACTTACTAACGGCTCACGGAAATTACTCAATGGATGGAAACAGTCGGGTTTTATCTCACCTATTACATATAGATCCTTGTATGTGAGTGATGGGACATTATCTAGAGCTTACGGGCTTCCCAAAATCCATAAGCAAAACTGTCCTTTTTGAATAATTGTATCGTACCTGAACAGTTCTTTATACAAATTGTCGGCTTATCTCCACAAAATTATGTTTAAAAGTTTCCCTACAGCTCACAGTCATATATTGAATAGTTTCCATATAGACTCGCTGACATTTCCATCAACCATAATTTCACACTGATTTCATTAGATATTATTTCTCTTTTCATTAATATTCCGATTGAACTTGCCATCGACAGTGTCTACAAAAGATGGGAGTTCATATCGACTAATTGCACATTACCGCTCCCTGAGTTCATTTCAGCTGTTAAATTCGTACTTAACTCTACGTTTTTCACATTCAACGGAGTGATCTATCAACAGACCTATGGCACTCCCATGGGCTCCCCGTTGTCCCCGATCATAGCAAATATTGTATTCCAGGACTTGGAGGAAAAGGCGTTGGCGGCTTTGACCTTCACTCCGCCTTTTTATGTTAGATACGTGGATGATATTGCCTTAGCGGTTCCATCTTCACTTCTTGAATACACTCTGAATATTTTTAATTCGTTCCACCCGAGAATGCAATTTACAATCGAGATCGGGACAGGAAATAAACTTAATTTTTTAGATGTCACAATGATCTTAAGTGACAACCGCCTAATATTTGATTGGTTCCATAAGCCAACGTTCTCGGGTAGATATCTCAACTTTTTATCTCAACATCCTATTTGCCAAAAACGAGACACAATTGTTGGATTGACCGATAGAGTTTTTTTATTGTCAACATTCTCTTGGATAATAATTATCCTATTAATTTTATATTCCAGACTATACATGACCGTCTCAAATTTTTAATAAATAACCCAAAAACTATTAAACAAGACTTGTCCAACGAAATTAAAGATGATGAAAATAAAAATTTCAAATATTTTACAATTCCGTTTGTTCCGTCTATATCCGAACAATTCAAAAATATTGTTAAAGACCTCGACGTCAGACCATCGTATTACAGCCTCAATAAACTGCATCAGTTTATCAAGGTGCATAAAGATAGTTTACCAAAGCCATCTACTAACAACGTAGTTTACAAAATTAACTGTAATGACTGTGATGCCTCATACATGGGCCAAACAAGTAGGAAATTAGAAACAAGGATTAAAGAACATCGTAATCACATACGAAGAAATACATCCAGTCACTCGGTCATAACAGGTCATAGATTGTCGTATAATCACGAGTTTAGATGGAATGAAGTTGAGGTCTTGGATAGGGAATCTCACTTTAATAAACGCCTCATTTCCGAAATACTACACATAAAAAGACAAAGGAGTAGCCTGAATTTGCAGACGGATACGGAATGCTTACATGAGACTTATGTTACTGCGATTGAAAAAATCCCTAAAGATTAATCGCAGCATTGATGTTCGCATACACATTGTTGTGCATTTATACATGATTCTGAATAACAATTGTTTGCGCTGGTTTTACTTTTGGTGATTTTACTGTAACTTTTATTTCATTATTTTTTTGACATTCTAATTTATATATTTAATCCGATTTGACAATTAATATTTATTTTTATTTTATTTTATTTATTTGATCCGATTTGACAATTAATAAGTACTTGTTTATTATTAGTATTATTTACATTATCGGTTTTTGTCATTTATTTTTGTTTTTACTTTTCAGTTATATTATTCTATATGTTTTTTGACATTTTTATATCATTTGACACATCTAATTTATTTATTTATCTTATCCGATTTGACAATTAATATGACTTAACTTATTCGAACAGTACTTGTTTATTATTTATAATATTTGTATTTTGTCACTTTATTTTATTTTTATTATTTTCATTATCTAATATTTGACCGTACTTATAAACCTCGAAAAAATTGTTTGCGATGCGTTGTTTTTGACAACAATACTTTGCTCCGCCTCACTTTGTGAATTCGACTAATTGTCACATTGTACTGTCAGAAACCAAGGCGTCAAGTTTAAATTTTAATTTTATCATCGGCTAATCTTCTAGTGCAATGAGCTTTGAACGATCTCTCACGTGTAAGTTTCCTTAAAGATTGTTCATATACGCGTTCTAATATTGTCATCTGTAAAAAACCGCCCCGATTACTTGCAGGCATCGTGGAAAATGTAACGTGCCATCGTGCATGCAATGTGATCGGATCTTGAACTTTCGACCGAATAATCGAGGAGTTGTTCATCCTTTCAACAGCAACGATGCTTCGGAAAAATCATCGTGACGATGTGAGAGATCTGCCGTGTACGATTCTAACATTTTGCGTCTAACCGAACAGATATTTGCGATTAGATTTGCGTTTCCGTCTATTAATGTTTTAATTAATTCTAATTTTATTATTAGTCCGTGCGCTGATGATGGCCAAAAGAAGGGCCGAAACGTTCGCTTACATCTTTTTAATTTTTTAATTTTTTAATTTTTTTTAATTTTAATTTTTAATTCTTTAAATCTTAACGTTAATTTTTATTTAATTAATTGACCATAAATAAACACCCACTGTATGGTCATCAAGTAACCGTACTAATTTATTTACACCAGACTTACGACGCTGGCTCCTATTGCCATTCTACATTTAATTTATTAATTTTTTAAATAACATGTTAAGGTCACATAATAATCACTTTCGAATAATACTAATACTGGCGGTACTGTACTTTTCAAGCCTGATAACTTGGAAAATACTTAATGGAAAGGAACTTTACTATAGTGTTTTGAAAAGCTCTTAAAATAAGCTACAAGAATAGGCAATCAGAAATGGGGGTTTCCATTAAAAAATTTTAAAGTTATTTTTACGTGACCTTGACAATGCTATTCAAGGTCATATTAATATTGCTATGTAATGCGTCACATAAAACTCTACAATTTTTATATGGAACATTTTTTTTCTAAAATGCGTATTTTTCAAAATATTAAGGGGTTTCGATACTTCTTGTATACCCGTATAATTCAAAAACTGGACATAGAGAGTTTCTGTAACTTGACATTTTTGATCAGGGACACAAGAACTATAACATATCACAAATTCAAGCAAATTGATCGAAAACAATTTTTTTCATATGAATCGTGCGTGGTCCTTTGTAACAAAATTTGTAACAAAATTCGTTACAAGCGCAACGTGTTACTTCTCACCTTTGTATGTGTGTATATATATGTATATATTTAAATACCGTGTTCAATCGCCTGCTCGATAATATCCATATAATTGTGATCGATCAGTTTCACGATTTCGAGCTGGTTCGTTTTTTCCATATTGCGGATCCATTTATTGGTTTGACCCTGCGGATCAATAAACAGACTCCATCTATTCGAATTATCCATTATAATGGCATTTTCAATGGAGAAGGCGTCTCGTGGCAAACCGAATATATTCCAAGAATTAATCTTGATTTCCGAGCCCAATATTTCGACAAAGTTGTATTCTTGCGAGCAAGGTATATTCGAATTCATTACGTGCACCCGCCATTTTTCTAAACACTCGATGCGAAAAATGGCTGTGAAGGGTCCTAGATATGCAATCATACCGCAAGATATCAGGATATCGCCAGGCAGTGCTTTGAACGACATTTGCAGTTTTTCAGCGATTGCAGTCCAACGATCCTTTTCTCCGCCTAATCCGCTGATCAGCTTTTCCGCACGGATGAGTTTATTTCTACAACTTGTCACCTATTGCAAGCTATCATTAATATACGAGGTCTGACAATAAACTAAGGAAACTGATCTTTTTCTTTTATATTGGCAACCCTGTAGCTTGTTATTTGTAATCATATTTGACCTTGGTCCTTTCCCCATTCCAGCTTCAATTGGCATGACTCTGCATTTTGTCAATCTGGAGTAGCTGCTTGAGATGTTAAGACGGATTTGTGTTTTTTGTAACAAAAATAGGATCGTACAGCGGTACACCATTCTGGAAAATTCTGCAATCATTTTAATTGTTAATCTTCGATCGAATTGTACAAGTTTCTTCACTTTGACTGAATTATCGTCTCTCCTTGTTATTGATGGATGTCCACTTAATGATGGATGACCGCGCTGTTAGTCTTCAATAACAGTTCTGCTTTCAGAAAATGTTTTATGCCAGCAAAAGACTTGTGCTCGTTTCCAAAAGCTTTCCATATGTTCATAGTATTATCATCTAGTTTCACATAAAAAAGATGGCATATCGCTATGCAATATTATGCCATCTTTTTTTCGTTAGAAACACAAACTCGTCTTAACATCTCAAGTAGCCATTCCAGACTGACAGAATGCAAGGCCATGCCAGCTGGAGCTGGAACAAGGAAGAATCAAAGTCAAACATATCAGAGGTAAAAAACCTGCAGAATTGCCAATATAAGAAGAAAAATGTCAGTTTCATTATTTTATTGTCAGATCTCGTATGATTGTAATACATAAAAACAAAAAATATACTACCTATTTGTAGAACAATAAAAAAGTTAATAATTTTACATATAATAAAATAACAAAAATCAAAAAAACAGAATAAAATTCTTTTAGATAAAGTTTTGTTTTTAAGAAACAGTTTTTACATCAACAAAATAATAATCTTTATATAAAAAAATTAATGTTATTTGTTATATCTTTTCAAAGGACCCCGCACGTTTCCTATGGAAAAGTGACTCCGGTCAAATTGCTCCGTTCTGAAATATGTTGTAGTTTTTATAATTCTAAACAAATTTTTCCTTTGTCAGAACCACGTAAAATCAAAGGGTAGAGAAATATGGAGCTCTGAAGTCATAGAATCTGAGTATCTGTAATATCTCTTTCAGATAACCAGATGACTTTTTTTTATGTGTAATGGGTACATATGCACGTGTATTCGTGAATGTTATGTGCGTGTGCATGCGTGCGTGCGTGCGTGCGTGCGTGCGTGCGTGCGTGCGTATATGAATATTTGTTTGTTGGGATTAGATTAGGTTAGTAGTTTTATGAGTGCAAGTGTATTCATGAAACACTTTATATATATACTAGCACAACGCAACGCGCGCCATTTATTCTTTTTCACTAAACATTTGTAACGATATATACACAAAATAACTGTCAAAATATGCAATGACAGCCGCTCACGAAGTAAGCGCAATGACAGAACCAAAGAGGATTAGATAGAGTGGAAGGTAAGCGTATACAGCGATCAATGCCATCTACCGAGTCTGATGCCCAATTACTTAGCTTCTTCTTGTTCAAATTCGATCGCAACTATTAAAATTTATTATGTAACACATTTCACTTTGATCAAAAAGTGACATTGATTGCATGAAATGAGTGCTTCCATCAATACGAATTCTATATCGCGTAATATCGGGAATGGGAGATATACACTTAGGGCATCAGACTCGCGAGAGGGCACTGAAAACTGTATACGCAAAAATACATTACGCTCTTATGGGACCTTCCACTCTATCTAATTCTCTTTGGATAGAACCAATCAGCATCGCAGAAAAGAGGCAACAATACACTTCAAGACTTTCGAATATCGACATAACATGCCTCTTTTAGATAGGGATACACGCATGCGCGCGCGCGCGCATACACACAATCGCATGCACACACGCTCGCACTCACACGCACACAATATTTACGAATACACGTGCATATGTACCCATTACATACAAAAAAGGCATCAGGTTATCTAAAAGAGATATGGCATACACTCAGATTCTATGACTTCAGAGCTCCATATTTCTCTACCCTTTGATTTTACGTGCTTATGACACAGGAAAAATTTGTTCAGAATTATAAAAACTACAACATATTTCAGAACGGAGCAATTTGACCGGGGTCATTTTTCCATAGGAAACGTGCAGGGTCCTTTGAATAATGTATAATATACGAAGTTTGATCAAAAAATACGCGGAATTTTCGTTTTTCTCAAAAAATCTTTATTTATTCATCAATATTAATTTTGTCCCCTTCAAAGTAGTCCCCATTAGATATAATACACTTGTGCCAGCGTTTTTTCCAATCTTCGAAGCACTTCTGAAACGTAATTTTCGGTATGGCGTTTAGCTCCTTCAGCGATTCTGTCTTTATCTCCTCAATGTTGGCAAAACGTCGTCCTCTCATGGTTTTTTTTTATCTTCGGGAATAGGAAGAAGTGGAAGGGGCCATGTCCGGCGAATACGGAGGCTGAGGCATTATAACGGTGTTGTTTTTGGCCAAAAATTCACGAACAAGCAGTGAAGTGTGAGCAGGTGCATTATCATGGTGCAATTGCCATGAGTTGTTTCGCCACAAATCCGGGCGTTTTTTTCGGATCGCTTTACGCAAACGGCGTAGAACTTCCAGGTAGTACTTCTTATTGACCGTACGACCTGTGGCAAGAACTCATGGTATACTATGCCGTTGAAATCGAAGAAAACAGTGAGCAGAACCTTCACATTCGATCGAACTTGACGAGCTTTTTTCGGTCTTGGCTCTTCAGGAAGCTTCCATCGGGACTATTGGGCCTTAGTTTCGACATCATATCCGTACACCCATGTTTCATCACCAGTTATGACTCGTTTGAGCAGTTCTGGATCGTCGTTGATTTCATTCAGCAACTCCTGAGCAATGTCCATTCGGCACTGCTTTTGGTCGAAATTCAACAATTTCGGAACAAATTTTGCTGCCACACATCTCAGGCCCAAAACATCCGAAAAAATTGCTTGGCATGAGCCAAATGATATGCCAACATCATCAGCAACCTCTCTGATAGTGATTCGGCGATTGTCCATAATCATTTTCTTCACTTTTTCGACGTTGTCATCGGTTGTTGATGTGCTGGAGCGTCCAGGGCGCTCGTCATCTTCAACGTCTTTACGGCCCTCTTGGAAACGTTTGTACCACTTGTAAACGCTTGTTTTATTCATAGAAGACTCGCCAAAAGCAACATTCAACATTTCCAATACGGTGCTGCACTTTATTCCATTCTTAAAGCAAAATTTAATGCAAATTCTTTGTTCCATTTTTTCCACAAGTAAAAAATCGCCGAGCACACCAAAACACGTGTAACCTTTTCGACAGCCAACAATAAAGTAAGCATCCAATATGGCTACCGATTTCAAGATACGTCAGGAACAAGTGTATCAACAAAACAGAAAAAAATTATGACAATTGGACTTATACAGCCCGCAAAATTCAAAAATTCCGCGTATTTTTTGATCAAATCTCGTATATTATACAATGCTATCAAAATATAGCATAATAAATACAAAGATATAGGATAAGCATAATACAAATATAGGATAAGCATAATAAATCAAGCGACGCGGTAGCGTCGCGACGCCAAGTATATAAAAAAATTGTTTCCGGCTTGTCAATAGTTTTGATTATATACAGGGGCCGCCACGCTACCAAATAGCTTATACGGAATTTTACGTCTAATAAACTTTCGATTAAAATAGCTCAGGAACTGAAGCCGTAATCAAAAGCTAACAGCACTTTTATTATATAATGTGGATATAAACTTTCGATTGCGACCAGTTCGAATAAGATTGGTGCAGTCAATCCTGAGAAATGATAATCGTATACCAGAAATGTGACATTTTCATTTTTCTCCTAGATAAGAATAATCAGACTCACGTACGTATGCTTGCATGCACACACGCAAAGCGATTTTGTCCCTCAAAGCGCGTTTGCAGCACTCATGTATGAATATTCGTTTGATGTGCAAAACGCTTTAAGAGACAAAATCATATGTGAATGTGTGTGCATACGTGTGAGATAATAATGTTTATATTTTATAAGAGTACGCGCGGAGTATAATACAACAAGAAGAAAAGTGATAAAATGATTAATGTTATGAGAATATCGTGGAATAGTGCAACAACACAAGGAAAAAAAGTGATAAAGTAAAAAGAAATTATTAACGCGGAATAGTGCAAAAAAGAGAAGTGATTTTTTGCAATCGATGTTATATTGAGCAAAATTAGGTTATATTAGCAAAAGTGAGCGAATGCTTTACACACAGTGCTTGAGTGAATCTGTATATTATCAGTTAATATATTTGTGATAAATACATTGTTGGAAAATGATTATGGAAGAATCGAAGGAATATTTGAAGATTTTGGCTGACCATGTTTTCGGTAACGATAAGCTGGTAATTATATGCGCGAACGCGCGTTCATCTATATAATGTTTATTTATATTTTATATATAAATGTAATTAATACATGATTAATATTTTTAGGTTAACTGACAAATGGCTAAGCAATGAGTTGCATGTTTATATTAATATAGCAAAACAAGTCTTGCAGGAATTGTATCAAAAATATTACATAGACAATTGAATTGAAAGCATCAGAATTAGAGTCTGAAATAGAAAGCATTAGTCAAAGAAGAGAAATATGGTAATAATTTTGTTTATAAATTATATAATAAAGGTTATTTATTTTTTGGACTAAATACTTTAAGGACAAAATTTAGTGTATTTAACTTTTTTTGACATAATGGTTGTACTCATTTTTTAAAGTAAGGAGAAACTTGAGCACAAATTGATGGTGTATTCGGAGCTATTTATATTATAGCTATTTATTATATGGAGATATTTATATGGAGTTGCCTTTTGCAATATAATGTTATCGAAGAGTATTAGAATATCTGTCATTGACAAGTATAATTCAAATTTGAATCAAAATGAGAAGCAAGAGTCGGTTAATGATTTTATTAGAGGATCGTATAAAAGTTTGTAATAATTTGGCAGCTGCGTTGATTAAAAAAGAAACCTACGCTGCAGCTTTAAAAAATGTGAAACATGTTTCAAGGTGTCAACCACAAAATGTTAAAGCACTATTTAGGAAAGGTATTGCAAAAATCCTAATTTTTTTATTTACTATATTTAATCTTTTCTTTTAAATAAGTCGTGTATATTCTTGATTTATATTTTACATATGGAAAATTCAAATATTTGTGTATATATATTGTGCGTATCGTAGGAACAATACAAATATGTGTATACATATATTATGCATATCGTAGGAACAATATTGAGACACAAAGGGGAATATGCAAAAGCTTATGCAATCTCTCTCTCCATTGAAATTCAAAAATTAAATCCAGAAATGAAGATATTTACTACAGAATTAATAGCTTTAAAGGACAAAATTGCTAAAGACACAGAAAAAGAAAAGTATCTATATCCTTTATTTAATTACTTGCTTTTATCATCTACTTTTATATACTTCGATAAAATTTTAGTATCTTTAACTACACCTAACATTTTACGATGAAATATAAATGTTTTTCTTTTTCTGCATCTTTAGCAATTTCATCCTTTAAGGTTATTAATTCTGTAATAAATATCTTCATTTCTGGATTTAATTTTTGAATTTCAGAAGAGAGAGAGATTGCATAAGTTTTTGCATATTTCCCTTTGTGTCTTAATATTGTTCCTACGATACGCTTAATATATATACATACATATTTACATAATTTCATATGTAAAATATAAATCAAGAATATATACAACTTATTTTAAGAAAATAGTTTAAATATAGCAAATAAAAGAAAATTTGGTATTTTGCAATACCTTTCCTAAATAGTGCTTTCACATTTTGTGATTGACATCTCAAAACATGTTTCACATTTTCTAAAACTGCATTGTAGACTTATGTTTTAATCAATGCAGCTGCCAAATTATTATAAACTCTTATATTATCTTCTAATAAAATCTGCATTTCAGCATCACTAACCAATTCGTCCTCCTCATTTTGATTCAAATTTGAACTACTTTTTGTTGATGACATATTTTAATGCTCTCAGATAACATTATATTGCAAAAGGCATCCGAATAAATCATCAGTTTCACGTTTCTCATTGCTTTAAAAATAATGTTCAACCATTATGTCAAGAAAAGTTAAATAGATTAAGTCTTGTCCTTAAAGTATTTAGTCCAAGAAAATAAATAACCTTTATTATATAATTTATAAATAAAATTTATTATTAGGTGTACAACTTTGCTTCCACCGTTTTTTTCCGAAATTCGAGGCTTTATTGTAAAAAACTGGTTATACGTTTATGATTCAAAGTATTGTCCATCGCTGGCCACTACTTTCTCCCATCTTTCGGGCAGCGTACGAATCCCGCGTTGAAAAAACTGGTCATCTTTTGAAGCGATCCACGAATCGATCCAATTTCTTACTTCTTCATAAGACCAGAAATGCTGGTCAACCAGGCCGTGTGTCATTGATCGAAACAAGTGATAGTCAGAGGGAGCAACGTCTGGAGAATACGGCGGGTGGGGTAGGACTTCCCATTTCAACGTTTCCAAGTATGTCTTGACCACTTTCGCAACATGGGGTCGAGCATTGTCATGCTGCAAAATCACTTTATCGTGTCTCTCGTTGTATTGCGGCCGTTTGTCTTTTAATGCTCGGCTCAAACGCATTAATTGCGTTCGATAACGATCGCCTGTGATTGTTTCAGTCGGTTTTAACAGCTCATAATACACTACGCCGAGCTGGTCCCACCAAATACAGAGCATGACCTTGGAGCCGTGAATATTCGGTTTGGCCGTCGACGTGGAAGCATGGCCGGGATATTCCCATGATTTTCTGCGCTTGGGGTTATCGTAATGAACACATTTTTCGTCCCCAGTCACAATGCGATGCAGAAATCCCTTCCGTCTTTGCCTTTCAAGCAACTGTTCACAAGCAAACAAACGCCGTTCAACATCTCTCGGTTTCAACTCGTACGGCATCCAATTTCCTTGCTTCTGAATCATTCCCATGTCTTTGAGGCGTTTTGAAATTGCTTGTTGAGTCACTCCCAATGATCGTGCCAATTCTTCTTAACTTTGACTCGAGTCTTCATTAAGTAATGCCTCCAATTCTGCATCTTCGAAAACCTTCTCTCTTCCACCGCTATGACGGTCTTCGACGTGAAAATCACCCTTCTTGAAGCGTTGAAACCACTCACGACACGTTCTTTCACTAATAGCGGCCTCACCATAAGTTTTTGAGAGCATTCGATGAGCCTCAGTCGCAGATTTCTTCATATTGAAGCAGAAAATTAAAACCTCCCGCAAATGACGAGAATTTGGCTCGTAAACTGACATTTTCAATCGAGAATAACTTTATGATGCAGGCACAAATCGACTAATGTTTCTATAGGGTTATGTTGACAGATGCCCAAGTTTATTGCATGACGTCTATGATCTATTTATTTCGACCACTACTTACCGCTAAAGCCATCTATAGGAAAACGGCGGAAGCAAAGTTGTACACCTAATATCTTATGTGTCTTCTTTGACTGATGGTTAACATTTTTATTTCAGGCTCTAATTCTGACGCTTTCAATTCGGTTATATATGTAATATTTTTGATAAAATTCCCAAAGATTTGTTTTGTTGTATTAACATAAACATGCAACTCATTGCTTAGCTATTTGTAAATGACCTAAAAATATTAAAAATAACGGGGTAACTCCCATAAAATCAAAACAAATAATTAAGAATAGGCTTAAGGAGCAATATTTAATGATAAGCGCACGCGAGTGTCTTAACGGAAAGCTATTAAATCAGACATCTCACAATATACAAAACGCGAATCGCAAACATAAATAACCCTATGTAAATAACGATCAAAAATTAAACATCTCATAAATAATAAACAAGACGTGAATCGCGAATATGAATAACTGTCAGTATAACTAATCAAACGTTTCTGTCCTCGACTGGACTCTCTTCAATGATACAATAAGTTAAATGAGTACGTGATACATAAAATTAATCAAATACAAACGGTCAATAGGTAAAAAGAGACATTGTCAAGAATTGCTCCTGGACGCACCAATAGCACGCCAACGTATATCAAACCTTATCCACCACAAAGTTTTCCCTAGAACTTGTAACGATGCACCCCCCATCGTTACCAGGCAGTTGACCAGCCGGAAGTCTGCCGCTCGGCGAACATCAGCCGGGCAGGGGCAGAGGCGCTCAGCGCCCTTTTTTATAATCGTTGCGAGATATCTGAGATCACCGTACAGCCGTTATACGGCTGCCGTTACGGCCCGTACCGATACCGAGAACCGCCGAGCGCTTCCGGAAAGCATCGAGCGCTCAACCGCCGAAACGCCGCGTCGTTTTCCCGCCGGAGGGTAACGGCGCGTTAACCGTTAATTACCGCCGCCGAAGACAACGCGTGATTATCCCCTCCATAGGGAAACGCGGTTACCGTTATACTCCCGATATAAAAAGGCAGCCGAAATAGATCTCAGCACTAGACACTGATGCCAGAATTGAGACGCGAGCAACACAACTCCGTAATGGTGGGGATATACACACAAGCGTAAACCGTGTGCATGTAATGCGCAGAGCGCTTTGCGCATTACATGTACACGGTTTACGCTTGTGTGTGTATCCCCACCATTACGGAGTCGTGTTGCTCGCGTCTCAATTCTGGGATCACTGGCACCAGATCGGTACCTGAAGCCTCTCGAGCAATACGCTCGAGATACTCCGACATATCCGGTCCTTTATACTTCGCAGAAACGATGGAACGTGGGTTTGATGAGATCGCAGCCTCCGCCGAGCAGTTTCCGCGCCGCCTACGAATCCTCGCCAATCTCCGACCGACTCGACAAGAGCGGAGTGTTCGCCGCTCTCTTAGATCTCCGGTCTAACACCCGACCGCTACAGCCAGACGGACTGTGGATTTCCGAGTTCGCTGCCCCATTGAGATTTCTCAACTCCGACCGGCTATCCTTATGTAACGTCCCGCTTTCGCGAGGCGGAGACGGATAACTCGGTCGGGATCCTGGGCTCGTGAAAGGGGTATCGAGACACGAATGACACTATGTATTGTTAAAATATAATTTATTGTTTGAGTGTGTGGGTGTTATACAGCAAGAGTCGTGTAGGTGTACGAGGTGTGTGTGTGTGTGTGTGTGTGTGTGTGTGTGCGCGAATGTACAATATGAATATGTGTGTGCGTCACGGTGTAAATGTCCGTGTGAGTGCATAGCACGTATAAGGTACGTGTACGGATGTATGCGGTGTGTATGTATGCGAGTTTGCAATGCCGGGGGTGCATTCAATGCACCGCGATTGCGCGCAGCGCGATTCGCGCTTTCGGGTGTTCGGTCGAATATCGATGATAAATCGCGTCGCGTAAATCCGGCAGGAGCCGTTAGCTGTCGGATCGTGAGTTTTCGGGCGCGCCGGTGGGCGGTCCTTATCCGCGCTTATCGATCCGGTACGTCGATCGGTGTCGCGGCAGGGCGCGGATCGTCCTTCGGCGCGGGACGTATTGCTTCCGAAATAATGGCGCGTCGGCCTTAATTATGGCGGCTAACAGTCGGTCCGTCGAGATGTATTACGGTCAGATTTTATTTGCGTATCGGGATCGCGGGTGCGGATTGCGGGATGCGTCGGCCGACGAGAACTCCCGTCCGCGGTAGGGAACTCCCTTGCCACGAGAAGGCTGCCGATGCACGAGGTAGACGGAAAACTAGCGAGGGGCCGAGAACTCTCGGCTGGGTCGAGTACGCCCGATCCCGTATACCTTTTAATTGCGGTGGTGTCAGGATTGCTCGTAGAGATGCCGCAAACTCTCGGCGGAGGCTGAGTACACCCAACCCCGTTGTTCTTTTTCTTAGGAGCTTTATCAGGATTTCGGAAGGTTTCAGACGTCTTACTGACTCTGCTGGATCGGAAAGGTCTGGTCCCGATAACCGAAAACGCGCGCTATTTATACTAATTTTCCGGCGCGCGCGTCTGCGTAATTCGCGTATTGTTCTAACGGTAACATCTCGAAACGGCGCGCGCGGCTCGGGTATTTTCGGTAACGGTCGGGTCGGTTACCCGAGCGCGTCGTCGATTCAAGATGTTTACGCGCGCCTAAACAGCGGTTTCATATGCGCGTGTTTCGGTTATGTTTAAAAATGGGCGCTCGGCGCCTCCGCATTTGCCCGACCGGTGTTCGTCGGGCGGCGAACTTCCGGCGGATCGGCGGCCGGGTAACGGTGCATTACTGAGGGGGATGCCTCGTTACACTTAAAGTCCGCGTGCGGAATAGGGACGAAGAGTTCTTCGTCCGATCGGGACCCGATTTCCGACCGCCTCCCGATACATCTGGGAATACGCGACTGAAGCGCATCTAACACCGACGCATTAATAACATTGCCGTCCGCGCAAATTAATCGCCGCGCCGAAATATCTGTCGCGCTATACATATATGTATATACATATATATATATATTATATTCAGCGCCCGGCAAAATAAATACGGCCTTGTCATACACGCGCCGACTAGCCGCTGCCCTGTTTCTTGCACGTCTCGCGCATCGTCACAACAAACACGGCCTTGCCGTATGCCAACGAAACCATCGCGCCGTATCACGATACGATACATATATTGAGACGTAACACGCGAATAACTATCGCACCTTTATTATAACGCACCGAATAACTATCGCGCTGTAAACATATCTCGCGCCTTGTTATCCGCCGCACGCCCGCTTCGCGGGATTTAAACTACCTTTAACACGATCTGTAAATTGACAATTGCCGAAGGAGACAAATAAACAGACTACATTACATCCCGCGTCTATCGTTGTGCCTCACCCTTTCACGAGCCCTGATCCTGACCGAGCATATCCGAACTCGCGAAAGCGGCCTGAACTTGCGGAAGGAAATTATAGTCAGACAATCGCCTGAAAATTTTAAAAAGTGGTGGAATAACGAGGACTAAGAATAATAGAAACTCAATTTATCAAAACGCGATTCACCCATGGAGGGTCCATACTAGGCATGATCAAAGTCATGCAACGGAACTTGCGTGACAGTGACGCTCCGCAGCCAGACTCTCACTGTCCCGCGAGCGCGGGAGACAGACGCGTATAAATAAAGAGAGATCAACAAGGCAAACAAAACAAGTATAAGACACAAAATTGGAATGCGGTAAATTTCAATCTTACCATGCTTATCGATAATCGGTAAGTAAGAGGAATCTAGTAACTCTGTGTCACTTTGCAAATTTAAACCTACCTTTTGTCTCTATAAATAACATTTCGGAAGTGAGTCTTCCCGTGTAACAAGGCTCATTGTCCAAAACCCGTATATTGTCCCAATCAAAATAATGGTTTTTATTAATCCTATGATTCGTTATCACAGAATTCCCAGGGCAAGATGTATTTATATGGTTTCGGTGTTCATTAATACGAGTTTTTAGCAATCTGTTCGTTTGGCCAACATAGAAGGCGTCACAATTCCTGCAATCAATTTTGTATACTACGTTGTTATGACTTGATTGAGGCAGTGGATCCTTCTGCACCTTAATAAAACGTTTTAGATTATGCAAATAAGTGAACGCTATACGTTGTGACGTTGCCGTCTCGCGCGCGTCCGCCGGATTCCACTCCGATCGCAAAGCGCGGACTAAAGGGCCGCGCCAGTCGAGAAATTGCGAGAATCGTACCGTAGTCTCCAGAGAGGCGTTGTTAATCGAGATTTCGTTCATTATATTAATCTCGCTTGTTCTTTTTGTTGCTATCGTATGAGTATTTATTATGGGAGCTTCATCGGCGGAGAGAGCAGGAAACCGATAAAGGACAAAGGGGGCTACTACCGTCAATCAAGGGTGACCTGCGAGGAGCGAAGGACCAGCACTTCGACAACCAGAACAACCAGCGGAAATATTTCGACGCCACGACGGGATCAGGATCCGCACGCGTGATGCGCGACGCACGAGATAACGAGCGAATCCTCGCGCAAGGACCCAGAACCGTGCGGAGCCGCTCCCCGTGGAGGTTAGGTTATGCGATAATACTGCCGCTGCAGGACGCAGCCCACAGGAAAAGACGGCAACGAGGGTCGTAATCATACTTCCTGCCAAGCCGTACAATCTGGACCCCGCAATGGCCCCGCCGAGCGGGCCCCAGCAAAATATCATTCGCCATAATGGGGGCGCGCGCACCCCCGATACGATCGTGAGCGCGCCGCCCGCCGGCCACATCGCGCGGTAGCGCGTAATTGGTCGCGGTAATACGCACCCCGTGTGCGCAACCCCGGCTGGCTCGGAGGTATCGATTCTGGATTGTGACGATCCCGGGTTGGACTGGCGCGAGTCTGCGTATGATAGAGAAGTGTTAGCGAGAGAGAACCTTTTTGGCGAGAGCGATTGCGGCAGCGAGCGGAGAGGACCCCGGTGATTACCGAAGGCGGAGAACCAAGGGAACGAGAGGACGTCATCACCCCGTGCCGTCTCGACGGGAGGGAAAGTGCCGGTGAGGTTATCCTCCGCCAAATTAGTCACGCGCGATCGCGCCCGGGATTGTATCGTTCTGCCGTCGTCGCCGTGAATTCGTATTTTGGCGTACGGGCTGAACCCGATTCTTTAGTGTAAATTTTCGCGTCACAGCCACGTCGTCAAGCGATTCGAGCCCCGGAGCCTCGAGAGTATCGGTTTCCGCGGATTGAGACATTACCTCGCGTTTAATTGACCGTGTGTCGTCTCTCTGGAGATTCGGATTCCGTGTACTGCGTGTGTCGGTTCTCGCTTTAGAGCGTAAGTCTCGAGTGTACAATATGTTTGTCGTCCGAGTGTGTGTGTCGGTCGCGTAAAGCATGTCCTTTTGTATTTCGTTTATGAATCTTCACGTCTAGAATTTGCGTGCACGTTCGATGCGAATTTCTTTCGCGATTATAGCGCGAATTGCGTGAGTGTGTGTCGAGATTTCATGTAAGCATGTCTCGTTCGTCCGGAAATAACGAATGTGCGTGTTTCGCGAATTGCTTGTTAGTTATAAGTTGCGTAATAGTTTTTAAGTAACAATAGCGGGCGATACGATCGCCCCCAACTGATTGATATCGAGAATCGGGTTATTACCCGGATTAAAGTCGAAACTTATTAATTGTCAACTCCGCGGTGCGAGGCGTAGTTAACGCCGAGAGAGAATTACGGCCGATATAACGGGCCGACAGCGGCGTACATCTTCCGGGATTTCGCGTCCCGTTTCTAACACCCAGTCTCGTTCTCGCATCGTTACCGCAGCCGAATATCCGCGCGGTCGTCATTACCATTATTACGTTGGGGCCTCGCCCCGTCTATTATAATAAGCTCGTTATTTTCTTTGTTTTATTTCACGTCTTTAATTTCAGCTTGTGTTTGTCGCTCCACTATTCGTCGCCTCTTGCTTAATCATCGCGTTAATACAACACTCGCCCTGCCCCTCTACCGTTAGGCGAGCTAGTCAGCCCGTGGCGAATTCCAGCAATTTCTTTCACGTCTATCTCGCGCTTATTTCATGCGTTTCGCGAATTGATGCGTGAAAAACCGTATCTGGCGCCCAAGTTCGATTTTCGCGATTATCTCTCGGATTTCGTCACGGCACGCGTGGAACTTTTATCATCCCGTTCCTACCCGGCGCGTTATTCTTTATCTAATCCTTTCTGTTTTTGTCCACGACTTTCCCACGTCCTCCGCTCGGCGAACTAGTTCCTGTTCGTCGGCGCAACGTCCATCCGCGACGGAGAGATCGAAATGACGAACGCGCTTAGCGTTCGGCCGCGAAAAGGAAAAAGTCGTCGCAACGTAAATCGTTATTTTTTATGATTGGAATAATTGTTCGAATAATCTACAACGTTTTATTAAGGTGCAGAAGGATCCACTGCTTCAATCAAGTCATAACGTAGTATATAAAATTGATTGAATTGTGACGCCTCCTATGTTGGCCAAACGAAGAGATTGCTAAAAACTCGTATTAATGAACACCGAAAACATATAAATACATCTTGCCCTGGGAATTCTGTGATAACGGAGCATAGGATTAATAAAAACCACTATTTTGATTGCGACAATATACGGGTTTTGGACAATGAGACTTGTTACACGGGAAGACTCACTTCCGAAATGTTATTTATCTAAAAAACCTCACAAAGTTAAAAAAAAATACGCCAAGTATATAAAAAAATCTCAACTTGTACGCAAAAAAAGTTTATTATTTATCTCTAAAAAATAACTTTTAAAAAAATTTTTCCTTGAAAAATAATTTTCATACAAAATAAAAAACTAAAAATGATTTTCCTCTAAAAAATAAAAACCTTTAAAAAATCAAAAATCAAAACTAAATATGAAATCAAGTTAACTAGCCAAGTACATGGAAGCAGTTCAGTTTGTAAGAGTTTGTAATTTAAAATAGTATTTGTTTGATAAAATCAATCTTGCATTTATAGAAATATTATAGATTCTCTCGAGAAAATTAAAATGCATTTTATTTTTATAAAATTACGCTATTATGTTCCCCCCCCAAATAAATATTATATATAATATGTAAAATAGCACAATTATATTGCGGATTTTATTACAAATAGTACATCATAAAACTACTTAACCCTTACTGCAATAATGTCGATCACATCGATCACCAATTTCTTAGTTTAAAAGTGCCCCGTGCCAAACTGATCGACTTGTTTTGAAATTAATCATAAGCTTTACCAGATATACCTGAAACGAAAAGGATTAAAATTAAAGTGACATACAGAAACTTGGCGTGCCCGTGTCGCATTATAAATCATATATTTTTATTAATATATTGATAATGATTTCTGATAATCCTTCGGAAATTTTTATTTCAGATCGGGCACGCCAAGTATTTGTATGTCACTTTAATTTTAATCCTTTTCGTTTCAGGTCTATCTGGTAAAGCTTATGATTAATTTCAAAACAAGTCGATCAGTTTGGCACGGGGCACTTTTAAACTAAGAAATTGGTGATCGATGTGATCGACGTTATTGCAGTAAGGGTTAAGTGGTTTTGTGATGTACTATTTGTAATAAAATCCGCAATATAATTGTGCTATTTTATATATTATATATAATATTTATTTGGGGGAACATAATAGCGTAATTTTATAAAAATAAAATGCATTTTAATTTTCTCGAGAGAATCTATAATATTTCTATAAATGCAAGACTGATTTTATCAAACAAATACTATTTTAAATTACAAACTCTTACAAACTGGACTGCTTCCATGTACTTGGCTAGTTAACTTAATTTCATATTTAGTTTTGATTTTTTATTTTTTAAAGATTTTTATTTTTTAGAGGAAAATCATTTTTAGTTTTTTATTTTGTATGAAAATTATTTTTCAAGGAAAAATTTTTTTAAAAGTTATTTTTTAGAGATAAATAATAAACTTTTTTTGCGTACAAGTTGGGATTTTTTTATATACTTGACGTATTTTTTTTACCTTTGTGAGGTTTTTTTAGGTGATCTCATTGCTTTTTGTAAAAATTTATATTTTTTCTGCAAAAAATATACATGCGTTTTTAGCATATAATATTTAATAATATAATATAGTTTTTTATTCATGTAGAATATCTAATAATAATAAATTTCTTAATAATAATAAGTGAATCACAATAATAACGTTTTATTGTAGAATTGACATTCATTAATTTTATTGAATCCTATAAAGGCAATAAAATCTTGTATAAAGTAGCTCAATTTAACTGTACCTATAAATACATTCACTTTTGTATTACTGTAACATCATGTAGACCATTCTTCAACTGTATGATGTTACAGTAATACAAAAGTGAATGAAATTATAGGTATAGTTAAATTGAGCTACTTCACGCAATATTTTATTGCCTATATAGGATTCAATAAAATGAACGATGCCAATTCTACATAAATAAAACTATACTGTATTATTGTGAGATAATATAATATAAGCACATATATATTATTTTTGAACATATATATATATTATTGTATCGTATATATATATTATTGTTGATAATACAGTTTTATTTATGTAGAATTGGCATTCGTTAATTTTATTTTAGTATATAATGTTCAACAATAATATATATGTGCTTACGTTATATTATCTCACAATAATATAGTACAGTTTTATTTATGTAGAATTGGCATTCGTAATTAATTTTATTGAATCCTATTTAGTATTGTTATAGTTTGCTCCCATGCACATCATACGTTCAGACTTCATTCATGCAAAATGCGTTTTTCTTCTCTTTTTTTTAATTATTTTTTTTAATATTATTATTATATATATATAAAGATCTATTTTTATTGACTTCTTCCATATCAAATCTTTCGCTGTTTGCTTCTTGTTGGATATGGGCAGGTTCTCCTTTATCTCTTTGCTACTGACCAATTGTACATTTCCATCTTCTAAGTAACGTACTTGTACTTTGAGGCTACCTCTCAATTCGACATTTCCTGAATTTGGAATAAAACTTACGGTCCACATCAAATGCCAGCGACCGTACCAGAAGTTTTTAGGTTGAAACTGATTTCTCTATCTGTGTGCGAAGAAAAGAACAGAATTATAATATTTAATTTAGTTTACATATCTGGTTTTATATGTGCTATTCAATGTTTTATATGTGCTAATTAATTGTACTTACTGTCTGTTACTGCTAAATCTCTATAACCCAATATGTTACGCTGTTTAGGAAAGTTCTTCAGCTGGGATTGCATACGGTATAAGACCGTATGCAATTCCAGCTGAAGAAATCCCAGCTATAAAAGTATACCGGTCTTCTCGAAAGGATTGATTTCGCTTTATCCTGCAAATAAGCGCTATAATTTAGATAATATTCAGATATAATCAAGAAATATACTTATAAAACAATAAATAAACATGTATAAGCAGATATATATACGAAATTTCAATCAATCTACTTACTCGATAGCACCAAATATATTTTCTGCAACAGATTCAAATATAACCTTATAACCTTAACCTTTTATTATTATATCTTGACGTCGCGATGCTACCGCGTACCGCGACTACCGTGTCGCTTGATACGTATCATATACGTATGCACGCACATACATACACATTGTCTCTCAAGGCGTATTTGCACACTCAAGCGAATAATCGTACACGAGCGCTGCAAACGCGCCTTGAGGGACAAAATCGCTTTGCGTGTGTGCGTGCGAGCATACGTACGTGAGAGTCTGAATCTTATGAAGAAAAAAAATGTCACATTTCTGGTATACGATTATCATTCCTCAGGATTGACTGCACCAATCTTATTCAAACTGGTCGCAATCGAAAGCTTGCATCCACATTGTATCAGAAAAGTGCCGTTAAATTTTTTATTAACGGCTTAGTTCCTGAAGAATTTTAATCGAAAGTTTATTTGACGTAAAACTCCAGATAAGCTACTTGGTAGCGTCGCGGCCCCTGTACATAGGCAACATAGGCAAACCGTTGACAAGCCGAAACGTTTTTTTTATATACTTGGCGTCGCGACGCTACCGCGTCGCTTGATAGAGACAAAAAGTAGGTTTAAATTTGCAAAGTGACACAGAGTTACTAGATTCCTCTTACTTAACGATTATCGATAAGCATGGTAAGATTTAAATTTACCGCATTCCAATTTCGTGTCTTATACTTGTTTTGTTTGCCTTGTTGACAATGTCTCTTTTTACCTATTGACCGTTTGTATTTGATTAATTTTATGTATCACGTACTTATTTAACTTATTGTATCATTGAAGAGAGTCCAGTCGAGGACAGAAACGTTTGATTAGTTATACCAGAGAGAAGCCTGAGAGAGGCAATGCCGGCGTTTTTCGTGGGACGCTTTTTCTGGGCCGTAGAGCAGCGCCGTGCATCCACTTTGAGAAATTGGAAACACTTACCCACATCCACTTTTCGGTACTGTCGGTCAAATCTCCACATGGGTCATGTCCGTGCTACATCCACTTTTCGATACTGTCGGTCATTTGGTTCATATCCGTGCTACATCCACTTTTCGATACTGTCGGTCATTTGGTTCATATCCGTGCTACATCCACTTTTCGATCTTTTCGATAGTGGTAGTACACTGATCGCTTGACAAAGAGAGATGATCGCGCCGTCTTTGTCTCTCTTTCATCGCGTATGTGTGTAGTATCCGTGAAGGCACAAACACCGATACGTTGAGCACACGGATGCGATCGTTGAGAGATAAATCTAGACAAGGAGCGACAATCGCATGCTGTCCTTGTTCTTCTAACGTATCGCTTTACGGTCGAGATACAACCTGAAAATGCTTTCTGGCCTCTCGTGGCAGAAAGCAGTAATGCAACAAGACTAACAGGCGCCTATTTTTTGAGAATTTTATATTTGTATATATACATATGTGCATATATATGTTTAAATTATAGTTAAAATTATACGTGCAATTAAATATTGTACGTTGATCAATAATAATAGTAGAATAATAGGTAACAGAGTGAACAAATACGCAAGATGTAAGACAAAGGATGCCTGTTAGACTTGGTAACTTGTTGCTTCGTTACTATATAATATCGATGATATTTCGTATATCATATCAACGGGATAGAGAAATAGCACGATTGTCAATCCTTGTTTGACATTATTTTGTTAATGCAATTTACAAAAAAAAAGACAAATACGAAAGTTATTTATTTATTAATTATAATATAATAGTGAATAATAAATAGTGTTCAAAACTGAAACATTAAAATTTCGTTTCTAAATTTCGCCGTTATATTCAAACGATTGCCTCAGAAACCAAAACACGAGCGAGAGCAAAAAGCGTCGCGATCACCCGCTCGGTGCGTGATCGCGTTATTGTATAATGAAAAACCGTGACAAACACCTGGTTCGAGAACGTTCGATACCGAAAAAACTTGTTATTCACATCGGCAGAGCGCGAGTTTCCGCGGTCGGTCGATTTTAGTCTGCCTACAACAACGATTCGAGCCGGTCGAAATTCATCGACTTTTCGCATTCGCATTTCGCAGATTCTCGCTCGTGTCGCGTACGCAGTAGGCTTACTCGTCTCAAATTCGGTCCGAATTGTCTCGCCATACGATCGCATTCATATTCTCGCGGCGGTCAATTCGGTCATATCTCAAACTGTATTCTTCAATTCAGTTAGTGCTAAGACATTGTGAACGTTAATTCTGTGGAGTCCGAGAGTCGACGCTCGTTAACCGCATCGCGAATGTCCTCTGCCTCGCGCCAAAATCCATCCGGCGGTCGCGGGCAAGATTTCCGCTCTCGCGAGAGTGTCTAGCAAGAAGCTCTTAATCAAGATTTCCGAACCGCGAAAAAGGGCAGTCATTAACAGGACATTTCGAAGATTTCCGTCGGACTCGCGGAATACGTGCCGTCGCTCGCTCCTATTATTCTGAATAAAACGAATTGTTAAAACATCTGCATTCAAATCTTGTCTATCCATCTCCTTATCCTCCAGCGGATCTACGGATTCGCGTTACACACCGCTTCTCGCTCATCTCTGAGCGTCTCTCTCTCAGTTTCGGGCGATCTCGTCGAGGTCGACTCCCGAACAAATAGCATTAAAAATATATTGATATTAATATATATTTTTGTATAATAATATAAAACCAGATATAACAAAATAAATTAATTTATAGAAATATAAAACATGATTAGTAGTAGAAAGAGTAAACAATAACTTACTTAACATAAACAATAACTAACTCTGAAATAAAATTGTATATAAGATTTTAATATAAACTGTAATATAGGTTCATAATTAAATTCTTTATATGAATATATAAAATGTAATATTTATTATATATTATATTTCTATATATTTTTTATAAATTATATTTTTATTTTGAATTTATATATGTATATATGCATTTATGCGTATAACAATTTACATATTAAAACAAAATGTCATACATTATATGCTACAATTTAAAGACAAATGAATCAAATGTGATAAAAAGAGATTAGATGTACATGTTAGATGTCAAAAAAAATAATATTAATATCCCGTTTTGCTAATAAAACACCGACAATTTTTTATAATATAAATATAAAAATAAAGGAAGTATGAAATACATACATATATATATATATATATATATAATAAACTTTTTTATTCCCAAAATCAGATATCAGTTTCACCAAAAGAATATTTAAAAATGTTTATTTTTAAAAAACGTTTTCTCTCTTTGCTATAAATCAAGTTTACAAAAAATTTTATTTGAGAACTTTTTTATTTAACTTATACTTTTTATAATTTTTTCATGTTATCCATCGATCTTTTTTAAGGACATGACTTAATCTTTGTATATCATTCACTCTTTATTTTAAGGGTATCTCTTCGTAACGAAAACATGACTTTCTCAAAATAAAGATTCATATTCAGATTCATTTTAGATTAAACTGTTAAATGCATATATTATCCTGCAATAAATAGAGAAATAATGACTGAATTTGAACATGTCTCGATCGTTTGAACATGTCTCGATTGAACACAATTGAATACGATTTATATGTGAAAAATCCTAAATACTGGTCACTATCTGCCAATCGTGTACCTCTAGAAAAAAATTTTTAATTTTTAATTTTATTTGTTTTCGTTACGAAAAGATACCCTTAAAATAAAGAGTGGATGATATACAAAGATTAAGAAAGATAAAAAAATAACATTATATTCCAGCCTTCATTTTGAGGAAGTCATGTTTTCATTACGAAGACATGTCCTTAAAAAAGATCGATGGATAACATGAAAAAATTATAAAAAGTATAAGTTAAATAAAAAAGTTCTCAAATAAAATTTTTTGTAAACTTGATTTATAGCAAAGAGAGAAAACGTTTTTTAAAAATAAACATTTTTAAATATTCTTTTGGTGAAACTGATATCTGATTTTGGGAATAAAAAAGTTTATTTTATATATATATGTATTTCATATTTCCTTTATTTTTATATTTATATTATAAAAAAATTGTTGGTGTTTTATTAGCAAAACGGAATACTAATATTATTTTTTTTGCATCTAACATGTACATCTAATCTCTTTTTATCACATTTGATTCATTTGTCTTTAAATTGTAGCATATAATGTATGACATTGTAACGCGGTGACTTTCGCGAGCGCGCGGATATCTCGATCGGGATCAGGACTCGTGAAAAGTGAGACACACGAAAACTTAGGATGTCATTTAGCTTATTTATTCCTCTCTTTTGGAGCTGGTCTATGTACAATGGTTTCTGGTGTTAGCGCGCGGCGAATAATGCAACGCGTTCGGTGCAGGCTGCGTGCGTTTATGCGGTGCGCGTTATTCGATATATCGAACCGCTTAAGATTCGGCGACGTACGGCGAGGCCGTGTTTATGTTGACGGCGCGGGCCACGCGCAAGAAATCGGGCGCGGTCGATCGGCGCGTGTATGGCAAGGCCGTGTTTGTTTTGACGGCTCGCGAGATACGCAAGAAATCGAGTGCGGTCGATCGGCGCGTGTACGGCAAGGCCGTGTTTATTTTGACGGCGCGGATTTATAGCGGGTGATACGGCTGAGTATCTCGGCGCGATTATAATAGTCGGATCCCGGTAAAACCGTGTCGGTGCGTTCGCGGTCCTTAACCGCGTATTCCCAGGTGTGCGGTGGGATGCAAACGGAGATCGAGAATCCTCGATCGGGCGGAGAACTCTCCGTCCCTTGCTTCCGTACGCGGACCGAGGATGGCTATCGGGCGTCGAGACGTCTCGACGGAGCGGCGAACTCGCCGGCCCACGGTCCTTTTAGCGGTAGCGGTCGGATGTTTAGACCGAATCTCAGATAGCGGCGAACTCTCCGCTATCGTTCGATGAGGTCGGAATTAGCTAGGATTTCGCAGGCGGCGAGGAAACCGAGAATGCTCGGTGGAGACTGCGTACGCGTCAATCTCTCGTTCCGTCGTTTTCTGCGAGTGTTTCAAGAGCGGTTTCTGGTAGTGTCTCAGAGCGTACTGCTCGAGCGGATTTCAGGAATCGTTCTGGTAATGATATGCCGAAATGCTGCCTTTTTATACCCGAGCGTCTAGCGGTAATCGCGTCGTTCGCCCCCGGGTGGGGATAACGACGCGTTGTTTTCGGCGGGTAATTATTCTGGTAAACGCGTCGCTTCCCCTGGGCGAAACGACGCGGCGTTTCGGCGGGTGACGCTCGGGATCTTCCGGCAGCACTCGGCTGTGCTCGGTTTTCCCGTATAACGGCGTAACGGCGGCCGTATAACGGCCGTACGGTTGTTCGCAACGGCGGTAATTAGCGTATTAAAATGGGCGCTCGGCGCCTCCGCCCCTGCCCGGCCGGTGTTCGCCGGGCGGTAGACTTCCGGCGATCTACTGCCGGGTAACGATGGGGGGTGCATCGTTACAACATTTTGTTTGTAATATGTAAATTGTTATACGCATAAATGCATATATACATATATAAATTCAAAATAAAGATATAATATATAAAAATATATAGGAATATAATATATAATAAATATTACATTTTATATATTCATATAAAGAATTTAAGGTAAATATAGCGAATAGGGGACCCAACCCCAATGACCTTGACCTTGACATATGTTATCAAGGACATAATTCTGAGGGTAAATATAGCGAATAGGGGACCCAGCCCCAATGACCTTGACCTTGACACATGTTGTCAAGGACATAATTCTGAGTAACTTTTTCTTCTAATTTAATCGTCGCTCGTTGCTTATTAAAAAGTTATTAACAAAAAAAGTTTGGAATATACCAAAGTACATGCACGGACAGGAAGCACGCGCGCGCGCACATACACACACACACACGGGGGGAGTGCAAGGGTGCCTTTGGCCCCCCTCCCGCACCCACCCCGCCGGTAGGCAGAATGGACCTCGCTTTACAACTTACAAAGTACATGCTACATTGTAAAGCGAGGTCCACCCTGCCTACCGGCGGGGAGGGTGCGGGAGGGGGGTCGAAGGCTCCCCTTGCAACCCCCCCGTGTGTGTGTGTGTGCGCGCGCGCGCGTGCTTCCTGTCCGTGCATGTACTTTGGTATATTTCAAACTTTATTTGTTAATAACTTTTTAATAAGCAACGAGCGACGATTAAATTAGAAGAAAAAGTTACTCAGAATTATGTCCTTGACAACATATATCAAGGTCAAGGTCATTGGGGCTGGGTCCTCTATTCGCTATATTTACCGAATTTAATTATGAACCTATATTACAGTTTATATTAAAATCTTATATACAATTTTATTTCAGAGTTAGTTGTTGTTTATGTTAAATAAGTTATTATTTACTTTTTTTACTACTAATCATGTTTTATATTTCTAAAAATTAAATTATTTTGTTATATCTGGTTTTATATTATTGTACAAAAATATATATTAATATCAATATATTTTTAATGCTATTTATTATTCACTGTTATATTATAATTAATAAATAAATAACTTTTGTATTTGTCTTTTTTTTTGTAAATTGCATTAACAAAATAATGTCAAACAAGGATTGACAATCGTGCTATTTCTCTATCCCGTTGATATGATATACGAAGTATCATCGATATTATATAGTAACGAAGCAACAAGTTACCAAGTTTAACAGGCACCCTTTGTCTTACATCTTGCGTATTTGTTCGCTCTGTTACCTATTATTCTACTATTATTATTGATCAACGTACAATATTTAATTGCACGTATAATTTTAACTATAATTTAAACATATATATGCACATATGTATATATACAAATATAAAATTCTCAAAAAATAGGCGCCCGTTAGTCTTGTTGCATTACTGCTTTCTGCCACGAGAGGCCAGAAAGCATTTTCAGGTTGTATCTCGACTGTAAAGCGATACGTTAGAAGAACAAGGACAGCATGCGATTGTCGCTCCTTGTCTAGATTTATCTCTCAACGATCGCATCCGTGTGCTCAACGTATCGGTGTTTGTGCCTTCACGGATACTACATACGATGAAAGAGAGACAAAGACGGCGCGATCATCTCTCTTTGTCAAGCGATCAGTGTACTACCACTATCGAAAAGATCGAAAAGTGGATGTAGCACGGATATGAACCAAATGACCGACAGTATCGAAAAGTGGATGTAGCACGGACAGGAACCATATGGAGATTTGACCGACAGTACCGAAAAGTTGATGTGGGTAAGTGTTTCCAATTTCTAAAAGTGGATGCACGGCGCTGGGTGAGTGAAGCGAGGGGGGATTTAAGGCGGGAAGAGGCACGAACCAAGCATCCATCTCTTCCGTGGCAGCGGCACTGTCGTGTCTGTGTAGGGCGTTTACACACTTCCTCAGCCCGACAAATAATTGTTAGAAAACAACATTTGCGGGTCTGAAAAAATATGCGAGGTACAAGTGGCTGAATCGGGAATCGAACCCGAGTCTTTCGCTTTCCGGGCAACTGCTCTTACCACTGAGCTATTCAGACCTCGCACCTTACGCCACTCTAACACAGTACATACGACTCCAGAGCGATGTTGGAATCTCGCTCGATGGATGCAGTGCCGATTGCCACGGAGAGACGACATCCCCAACACGTCTCCAGAGCGGTCCAATCATATCAAACGATTGAAAATTGGCCCCCGTAGCCGCTCAGCGATGAGTCTTGACTCATCACCAGTATGAATGGAAGCCTCCTCGAGTAGTCCATCCTAAACCACTACCGCCTAAGCAGCCCCCTCTTCTGCTCCCAATTAATAATACGATCTTCCACCGTCACCACGTGGTGGATCTAGTGGACAGATTACCAGCGCTTACGCTGGCGCAGATGTACACCGCAGGATGCACGGCGCTGCTCTACGGTCTAAAAAAAGCGTCCCACGAAAATCGCCGGCATTGCCTCTCTCAGGCTTCTCTCTGGTTATACTGACAGTTATTTATATTTGCGATTCGCGTCTTGTTTATTATTTATGAAATGTTTAATTTTTGATCGTTATTTACATAGGGTTATTTATGTTTGCGATTCGCATTTTGTATTGTGAGATGTCTGATGTAATAGCTTCCCGTTAAGACGATCGCGTGCGCTTATCATTAAATATCGCTTCTTAAGACTATTTTTAATTATTTGCTAAAAATATTAATTATTCATTAATTACATTTATATATAAAATATAAATAAACATTCACATCTTTCCAGAATCAAAAGTTGCGAGTAGCCAGATCTGCAAAATATTTGTGGACTATAGAAATCTTTTGATATTATTTTATCATTTCATTATTCTTTATGAAGCCAATTAATAAAAATGTATATTCAATAATGTTTTTTATGATATTTTTAATAGAATTTTCACAAGATTTATTTTGGTACTTTAATATGAACTCATTGCGTAGCCATTTGTAAGTTAATCTAAAGATATTAATTATGCAATAATTACATTTGTTCATAAAATGTAAATAAACATTATACATATATAAGAATGCGCGTTCAAGCGTATAATTACCAGCGTATTTTCTTCTTCTTCTTCTTCTTTTCGGAAGCCTTCAGGCTTGTTTCACCCATTTTGATGCTTTTCCTGGGATGCGGATGACTAGCTATCTCTCCATCTCTTCGGCGGGCGCTCTTGTGATCTTCTCGAGTCAGGCGTCCCGTTCCTTGCGATTTTGGCTAACCTGTCCTCACTCATTTTGGATACATGGTCGTTCCACTCTCTCCTTCGTGCCCTGGCCCATCTAACCACGTCCGTTGTTTGACATTGTTCGCGGATGTCATTGCTTTTCCTGTGGTCCAGTAGTGTATTCCCTGTTATGGCTCTTAGTACCTTCATTTCGCTCGTGCGGTACATTCTTTTTGTCTGGGTGGTGTCAGCCCTTGTCTCTGCTGCATAAGTCAGGACCGGTCGTACGCAGGCTTTATATATTCTTACCTTACTTTCTGTGGAGATATATTTGTTCTTCCATATGGTTTGTCTCAGAGCTCCCGCTATCTTGGCCGATTTGTTTATCTGATTCTTCACGATGCTTTTTAGATCTCCATAAGCTGATATGATAGCTACTAGATAGTTGAACTCTGACACCTGTTCCATTATTTTCTCGTTTATCATGATCTTGCATCTGTGTGGCTCTCGTGCTATTACTAAAGTTTTTGTTTTGCTTATCGATATCTCCATGCTAACATCTTCAGCTTCCTTTCTAAAGTACCAGCGTATAGTTTTCGAAAACATGGCCAGCCAAAATCTCCAAATATTCCTTCAATGCTTTCATAATTATTTTTCAACAATGTATTTGTAACGTTCCGCTTTCGCGAGGCGGAGACAGGACAGCTCGGTCGGGATTCTGGGCTCGTGAAAGGGTATCGAGACACTTAATGCAACTATAATATATCTTGGTTAAAATATAATTTATTGTGCTTCACGGTGTGGATTGTACAGTGTGAATGTATAAGATATGTATGTGAGCGCGTGAACGTATAATATAGGTATGTGAGCGTGTGAATAGATACTATATGTATGTGAGCGCGTGAACGTATAATATAGGTATGTGAGCGTGTGAATGTATACTAGATGGATGTGAGCGCGTGGATGTATAATATATTTAGGTGCGTCTTTCGGCCGCGGACGGCGGTGCATCCAATGCAGCGCGATTATTCGTCGGGCGTTTTGATATCTCGAATGCGCGGTCGATCAGCGATTATAAATTGCGCAGCGCGGATTCGGCAGGAGCCGCTAGTTATCGGATCGCGCTGATTTTAAGCCGTGCGGGCGGTGATTTCGGTAGCGCCGGTGGGCGGTCCTTCGGCGCGTACGTGCGTATTATCGATCTCGCACGTCGATCGGCATCGGCGGTAGGGATGCGGATCGTCCCTCGGCGCGGGACTTATCGCGCCGTATAAATGGCGAGTCTGGTTTACGTATGGCGGTCACTGACAGGTATGTCAGCGCGTGCAACTACTTAACGATTGCTGGTTAATCGGATCGCGATGTTATTTGTGCGGACTTAGGAATGCAGCGGCTGACGAATACACTCGTCCGTGGGGGAGAACTCTCCTCCACGTGAGTAATGCTGATGCACGTAGGCGGTTGGAATTTTCGCGAGGTGCCGAGAACTCCCGGCGGGGTCGAGCACGCCCGATCCCGTTTGCCTCTAACTTGTGGTTTTCTTAAGGATTACTCCTAAAGATGCCGCAAACTCTCGGCGGAGGCTGAGTACACCCAACCCCGTCTTTCTCTCTCGTAGGAGCGTTCTAGGATCTAGGATATTTCCAGACGTCTTACGGACTCTGGCGGTTTCGGAAGATCTGGTCTCGAGATGTTAAAACACGCTCTATTTATACTTGTTTTTGGCGCGCGCGTCTGCGTATTTCGGTAATTGTTCTAACAGTACTTATCGTCGTTGAACCGACGCGCGCGACTCGGGTATATTCGGTATCGGTCGGGCGGTACTCGAGCGCGTCACCGGCTTTTGGCGGTTTCGCGCGCCTGGCGGCGGTTGTTTGTTCGCGCGTTTGTTTAGAGTTTAAAAAATGGGCGCTCAGCGCCTCCACGTTTTGCCCGATCGGTGTTCGTCGGGCGGCGGACTTCCGGCGGATCGGCGGCCGGGTTACGATGGAGGGATGCATCGTTACATATTTATCACAAATATGTTAATTGACAATGCACAGATTTAAGCATTGTGTGTAAAGCATTTGCTTTGTTTTGCTAATATATCTAACTTTACTCAATATGACACCGATTAGAAGAAATCACTTCTCTTCCTTGCACTATTCCGCGATATTCTTAATAATCTTTAATCACTTTATTTTCTTCTTGTGTTGCACTATTGCGCGATATATAAGCATATTTAATAAATCAATAAATGCAAAAAAAATATTTGATCTCTTCTGGTTTTATCATTTATTAGAAAACATTTTAGAAGGAATTATATACTGTTTAAGTGTATACTTTTATTTAATAGAATGAACTTGTTTCATATTCATATATTTAATATGAATTTGCTTCATAATAAAAAGAATTTTCTTTCTATTGCTTTCTATATTTTGATATTTATTCATTTACACAATTTATATTATTATTATTGATTATAAGATTTGTATACAGTTTAACTTCTGTGTTAAGATTGTATCTATAATATATCTTTACAGTTTAACTTCTCTCTGTATTAAAATTATATCTATAAAAATAAAATTATATTTTATTAAAATTATATCGTGTTTTAAAACCTGTTAAGTGATTGACACTAAGAAATTGAGCGTTAAGACACGTTGTGATTGTGTCCGCTGAAATTCAATATGGTATAAGCTTTGTAAATATATACAGTTTATATAATTCCTTCTAAAAAAGAATTTCCTTTCTATTGAATAAATCTTTTTAAAAAATCACATCCATGTATATAGTGTATAATGTAGTACTTTATATTTTGCAGAAAAAAATGTTGAATTTTAAATTTTTACAAAAAGCAGTGATATCCCATTAAAAAAAAATCTTACAAAGGTAAAAAAAGTACGCCAAGTACATAAAAAATATCCCTTGTACGCAACAACAAGTTTAAAAAAATATTTACCTCTAAAAAATAATTATTTAAAAAATTTTCCCCTAAAAAATAAAAAAAACACTAAAAAATAAAAACTAGATATGAAATCAATAGTTAACTAGCCAAGTACTTAGAAGCAATCCAGTTTGTGAGGATTTGTAATTTGAAATAGTATTTGTCATAAAATCAATCTTGCATTTATAAATATATTATACATATATTCTCTCGAGAAAATTTAAATGCATTTTATTTTTATTAAAAAATTACACTATTATGTTCCAAATAAATGGTTTATATAATATATAAAATGGCGGGTTTTATTACAAATAGTAAATCATAAAATTACTTAACCCTTACAATTGTGCCAAAACTTGGGGTGCCCAGGTCGCATTATAAATCATATATTTTTATTAATATATTGATAATGATTTCTGATGGTCTTTTGCACATTTTTATTTCAGATCGGGCACGCCAAGTATATGTATGTCACTTTAATCTTAATCCTTTTCGTTTCGGGCCTATCTGGTAAAGCTTATGATTAATTTCAAAATAAGTCGATCAGTTTGGCATGGGACACTTTTAAATTCGAAATTAGTGATCAACGTAATCGACGTTATTACAGTAAGAGTTAAGTAATTTTATGATTTACTATTTGTAATAAAATCCGCAACATAATAGTGCCATTATATAAAATATTTATTTGGAACATAATAGTATAATTTTTTAATAAAAATAAAATGCGTTTTAATTTTCTCGAGAGAATTTGTAACATATCTATAAATGCAAGATTGATTTTATGACAAATACTATTTCAATTTACAAACCCTCACAAACTGAATTGCTTCTAAATACTTGACTAGTTAACTATTGATTTCATATTTAGGTTCTATTTCTTATTTTTTAGGGGAAAATTTTTTAATCAAGAATATCGAAATAAAATGGGAAAAAGAGTCAAGCGCAGTATTAAGGGCGCATAAATATTTATTTTAAAAAGAATTACATTACTCGCGAAAGGCGGACCCTTTTTGGCCATCATCAGCGCAACGAATAATAAAATTACAAATAAAATCAAAAAATTTTTTAAATTATTATTTTTTAGAGGTAAATATTTTTTTAAACTTTTTATTGCGTACAAGGGATATTTTTTATGTACTTGGCGTACTTTTTTTACCTTTGTAAGTTTTTTTTAATGTATAAATATTCGAAAATGTAAAAAAAAACATTTTTAAAACAATGATAAAAAGTTTTGAGTTGTTAAAGAAATTATTTAACGAAATATATTTTTATTTTATCAAATATTCTTAATATTAAATATAAAAATTATGTTTGTTTCTTCACATCCATTCTGGAAAATCACATATACAGGGTGGACCATTTTAATCAATCCACCGAAATATTCCAGAATCCTTAAGTTTAAGACAAAAATGTTTCAGACAAAAGTTGTTTGGTGTTGAGGGGCTCATCTGATGGTGGTCTTCATTTGATCTTGGATCAAAGTCCAAAGGGTTATTTCATAGTCAACTTTATTTTTTTTTAATGAAAGTCCCTATTTTTTATTGTATATTCTTATAATCCTTCTTGAGACCTTTTCAAAACACTATAATAAAGTATTTTTTCATTAAATATTTTTCGAGTTATTTTATATCTTAATCTGACATATTTTGATATAAAAAATAAAATATCTCGTAAAATATTTAGTTTTCGATAATCTTATCGTAATACTTTTATGTACAGAATAATGAGACAAATCAATTAGTGTAAAAAAAAATAAATAATTGTTTTAAAAAATACATTGTAAATAATTACATACTTTTTCTTAAAAACAATTTTTTTTTGCACTAATTGATTTGTCTCATTATTCTGTATATAAAAGTATTGCGGTAAGATTATCGAAAACTGAATATTTTACAAAATATTATTATTTATTATAGATAATATTATAGATTTATTTTTTATATCAAAATATGTCAGATTAAAATATAAAATAACTCAAAAAGTACTTAATGAAAAAATACTTTATTATAGTGTTTTGGAAAGCTCTCGACATAAGCTATAAGAATATGCAATAAAAAATAGGGGATTCCATTTAAGAAATTAAAGGTGTCCTTGACTTGACCTTAACGATGCCATCCAAGGTCAAACCAATGACACCATCTTATGTTCCCCTCAAAACCATACAATTTTTGTTCAAAACGTTTTTCTCTAAAATGCTTAGTTTTTGAAAGAAAATGGGTGTACGGGTGGTCTAGGACACCCTGTATATACATATATACAGGGTGATCCGGAACAAACTTTCGTCTTTAAAAGGTCGTATTTCTGAATCAATTCTAAGACGATTTTTTCCTTTACGAAAATTTGGTTTGAAGCTTAGTTTTTAAATTATAAAAAGAAATAGTTAGCGAAAAACGGGACGAGTACAGAAGGTAGGCAGGGGCGGCGCAACTCACCGTTCGATGCAGGCGCTTACGTGAGGCGTTCGTTACAGCTGATCGAGCGCTGTTTGCTACACGCGATGGCTGTGTTTGTGTGTGAGAGAGAGAGAACGTGTTCGCGTAATACATACACATAAACGTTCACACACACACACGAACACACACACAATCTCTCTCTCTCTCTCTCTCTCTCTCCCTCCCACCCCTCTCCCTCCCACCCTCCCTCTCTTCCTCCCTCCCTCCTACCCTCCCCCTCACCCTTTTTCCATCCCTCCCGCCCTCTCTCTCTCTCTCTTTTTCTCTCTCTCCAGACAGTTAACGGTGAGTTGACATATAGACGTGTTTTCTCGTTACTCTGTTTTGTGTGTCAAATCTTTGCCGCTTTATGCCCTTCGGGGCCTTTATTTTTTAGTGTGCATTGTCAAGGGCTATTCCTGCTTGACTTTTTGGTGCTCGCTGCTTCTGTACCGGTCAATTGACTGGTTTGCAGAAATTTTTTCTGGGATTTTTCGACTGGATTTTCTCGACATGAATCTTATCGGCGATATTATTCGACCTAGGAATATTTGTTTACGGTTGAAGGATAGATGCCGGCGTAGGCGCTGGTGGGCAGGATAACAGTGGCGTAGGAAAGAGGGGGCTTACAAGGCAGTCTTCTAGCACGGCACTTCATTCAGGTATGTCAGAAAGAGCTAATATTGATGCTATGAATTCCTTGAGAATGAATGCTCTTAGGGCTACGGTAAATAGACATAGTGAAACTATGTCTAAGCTGCTTTTGTCCAGTAAGGAAACGCTGGAAAAGAGAGTAGTTATCGAGTCTGCTTTTCGAGCATGCAGAGACGCTTTTATGGAGGTATCCACGGTCTTAATAAATTTAATCGATGAGCGATCGATATCTGGGAGTTTCTCGGCGGACGAAATCAAGACGATTGTTGTGGAGGCGCTAGATGATCTCAATAAAAAAGGGATAAACAATGTGGGGAGTGATATTACTCCTGCAGGAGCTTCAAGTGAGAGGATAACATCGTATGCGTCCGTTGCTGGTTCCTCAGGATTTGAAGTTCGTGTCTCGCGGGGTCCGACGGTGGAGCTATCTAACACCTCTAGCTTTCTGGTTGTGCCGAGCGAAACTAAAAAAGATAAATTTGTCTCATCTCAGGCCACTAAAGACACCTTGTGCAAGGTCTTACAACCTGCTGATTGTGGTCTTAAGGTCAAGAGGATATCTTATGCACGAGATAATGGCGTCAGGATTGAGGCATTCTCTCCTGATATTGAGAAAATCAGGGCTCACTCTGGCCTCGCTGGGGCTGGATTGACGGTGCGTGAGAATACGAAATCAAATCCTAGGCTTATTATACATGGAGTTCCTGCTGAAATGTCGGCTGAAGAGATTAGAGATGAGCTTATTGCTCAGAACCTGGGTGATATTTCTGCGAGTGACGTGAAAGTTGTTTATATTTTTACGCCAAAACAAAACAAACATATCACAAGTTGCATTCTGGAGGTTTCACCAGTTGTACGCAAGGCTTTACTTGGATGCGGACGGATCTATTTACGTTACTCTGCCTGCTCTTTCGCGGATCATGTGAGGATTCTACAATGTTATAGATGTCTCTCGTTTGGACACATCGCCAAGGATTTCAAGGGGGGCCTTCTTGCGGGCATTGTGCTGGAGCTCACGAGATGAAGGATTGCAAGAACAAAGATAAATCATCTAAATGTCTGAACTGTGAGCGGCATCATGTATCTCATGGTGATATGGCTCACTCCGCCACGGATGCTGCAAAGTATACAATACTGGATAGGAAAATCAAGGACAAAATAGCCAACACCAGCTATGAATGATATAGCAAATGACTTCGAGGATCTTAAAATTTGCCATGTCAATTATCAATCTCTCTTCGCGCATATTGATGAGTTTCGTCACTTCTTCTGCAGTGCTGATTTTCATATCATCTGCATGTCGGAGACGTGGCTTCGGCCTGCTATTACTGACGCTATGATTAGACTGCCTGGGTATACTCTCTTCAGGTGCGATAGAGTTGGAAGATCTGATGGTGGAGTGGCATTTTATTTATCAGATCATCTTCGTGCCACCATTCTTTGTTGCTCTGCGGGGTCTCTTACTGCCAGACCTGAATTTATTATTGCGGAGATCTTATTTAATGACCGGTCTAAACTCTTGCTAGCCATGGTATATCGACCTCCGAACTCAGGTCACCTGAACGAGTTTTTCCAGTCATTCTTGGAATGTCAAGTAAACTATAGGCATTCGGTCATCCTAGGAGATTTCAATGCCGATATGAATCAGATCACGTTTGATAGCCAGCAGTTGGGCACCTTTATCTTTGCGTCTAACCTATATCTTGTGCCGTTCATATCTACTCACCACCTGAGGAATTCCAGCACGCTGTTAGATCTGTGCATTATTGATGACATGGATAAACTCAAAGAATTTGGTTCAATTCATCTGGTCAGCACGGAGTAGCATTTCTATCAGCTCATGATCTTATCTTTATAAGATACGGAATCAAACTACAGCGGCGTCGTGGAAGGCTCGTTATTTGCAGGGATTGGCGTGATTTTGATACAACATCCTTCCAATCTGATGTTAGTGACATTGACTGAACTGACGTGTTAGGCGCAGATAACATGGATGAAAAAATTGAGGCTTTTATTACTAAACTACTTGGCATATTTGACTCTCATGTACCTCTGAGGCGACGATACTTCAAGAATTTGCCTGCCCCATGGCTGACTGAAGAGATACGTTTGGCGATGCGGAATAGAGATCTGGCCAGAAGAACTTGGCACAGACATAAAGATGATGTATACTACGACTGATAAAAAATATTGCGCAATAAGGCACAGAGTTTTCTGCGTTCTGCTAAGCGCGACTTTTGTGTCAACATCTTTAATCGTGGGGGCAGGGCATCTGAAGTGTGGAGTAAGCTGAGACATCTTGGTCTTATCAAGGCCAGGGATACTGGAATGATATATTTTTTGGACACAGTGATGAGTATACCGATTCTGTGGGCGGTGACTCTCTCGAGGATGTATACAGGGTGTCCCAAAGCACCCTTGACAACGCTCGTGAGCAAATAGAGCATAGTAAACTGAACAGAAAAGTACTGAAACATTTTTTTCTATAACGCTTAATAAAGGAGTTATTATTGAATAAAGTTTGGCCAATCAGCGTCGACCTTTAGCCGCGCGCCTGGTAGTGTGCGTGAGCGCCCCGTTGCTACGGCGACGCACATTACAGACGGGCGGCTCACTGACATGCGTCCGGCTAAAAGTCGGCGCTGATTGGCCAGACTTTACTTAATAATAACTTCTTTATTAAGCGTTATATTAAAAAATGGTACAGGACTTTTCTGTTCAGTTTACTGTGCTCTACCTGCTCACGAGCGTTATCAAGGGTGCTTTGGGACACCCTGTACACAGGAGATTTTGATGACAAGGGTTTCCACAGGAATTATGTTGTGCCGATGGATATCGCGAGGATGATTTCCAGGGCCAAATCTAATACAATTGGAGTGGACGGCATTTCTCTGAGATTGTTGAAATTAACAATCCACTGTATACTGCCTATCTTGGAGCATCTTTTTAACTTCTCCTTGATGAATGGAGTTTTTCCAAGGCAGTGGAAATCGGCTCTTATCTGTCCGATTCCTAAAGTCAAGAATCCTACATTGGTGCAACATTATCGACCAAGATCGATCCTTCCTACATTGTCGAAGGCTCTGGAGCGTATAGTCTGCGTGCAGATTCGTGCCTACCTTAAAGATTCTGGCCTTTACGATCCATGTCAATCCGCTTATCGGTACAACCACTCTACACAAACTTGTCTGATTAGAATGCTAGACGAAGTGAGACATGCGGCGGATCGTAGGATGGTCACTGTGTCTGTGTTCTTCCATTTTTCGAAGGCTTTTGACAGGGTATATTATTTCATACTGCTCAGGAAGTTGAAGAGCTTAAACTTTTCTGATAATGTCTTATGTTCGATACACTTTTATCTGACGGAGCGGACTCAGGCGGTTAAGGATGGCATGGAGGGTACTGTCTCGTCGCCATCTCTTGTCAGGGCCGGTGTGCCTCAGGGTTCTGTTCTGGGACCCTTGCTATTCACTTTATATTTAGCTGACTTTGGTTTTGTGGTCAAACACTGCAAATACAATTTTTATGCTGACGATCTCCAAGCCTACATTCATTGTGAACCAAGGGATTTATCTGACACTATCCGGAAGGTCAATGATTGATGCTATTCTTAGCTGGTTTACTGCTAACAAGCTCATCTTAGACTCAGATAAGACTCAGGCTATAATTCTGGGAATCTCGAGATTTGTCAATACCATTGATCTGACTATCCTTCCTGAAATAAAGGTGGATAGATCCACAATTCATTATTTTACATCTATTAAGTATCTTGGTGTTACGATCATGAATACTTTATCTTGGGAGAAATAAGTTACTACTATGGCAAATAAGATCCATTCAGCCCTATATCAGTTAAAACTTTGCAGGCACTTATTTCTTGAAACTCTCAAATCTAAGCTCGTCATTTCATTAATCTATCCACATGTCGATTATTGCTGTGCAGCTTATATTGACATGACTGCCGAACATAATCTGAGACTTCATAAAGCAGTGATTTCCTGTATTAGATTTATTTTTAACGTGAGGACTGACGCGCACATTATACCTTACTACGAAAGGCTACGTTGGCTTAAAGTCGATTCTCGGAGGGCCTACTTCGTTGGATGCTTATTGATAAATATTGTATAAGATATTTCAAACTAAACAACCAAGTCTTCTGCATTCCAACTTTAATTGCAGGGGCACAACAACGGACCGTGCCACTAGAGCTCCGAAGGATATTTTATTTCAGCCACAGTGCAGAACTGAATTGTATAAACGCTCTTTCAGACTTTCATCGGTTAGGTTATGGAATGGTCTTCCTCCATCCATCCGAAATGCCACGACACTGAGTGATTTTAAACAAAAGCTTTATACGCATTTGCTCGCTTGTGCACCATCATGACTAAGGTCATGACTTTGGATGTTCTAGCATTTCTCTCTGGCATACCTTAAAGATTATATATATATTTAAAGTCTAGCTATACACTTATTTTTACATACATATTGTTCTTTTTTGCACATGTTTATGGACATAGTGCATACTTTTACATTTACACATTTACACATGTATATACAAATAGCGCACACTTATATACTTACACATTTAGACATTTATACATACATTTACAGACACACTCACTCTATATGTACGTCACAATCATATTTTGTTATACACTTTTTAAATGTATCTTTATTTATTGCGCTTGAAGGGACTCATCCCAGAGCGCCTAATAAATGAAGCTTTCTCTCTCTCCCTCTCTCCCTCTCACCCTCTCTCTTTCTCTCTCTCTCTGCGCGTGAGTATACTTAGTCGTGCTTTAAGTCGTTCTGTTTTTGAGAATCATTTTCTGCTGCTTTTTGCTCTTCGGAGCCTTGCTTTTTGGTGCAGGAATATTAAAGCTGTTTTTTCCTTGCTTGTCAACGCACCGGCTGTGCTGATGTCCGTGCGGTACAGTGCGTAACAATTGTTTTTTGTCGCTGGCTCGGTGGAACTTTCTCGAACGAGGATCGTTTGACAGCGGGAGGCGAGGCGCGCGTGCGTCTCGGAAGATCGACGGTTCCTGAGGCAAAACAAAAACAACCGAAATGTCAAAACAAGACAGAGAGGACAATGAGCGCGGTGCCTGTGCGAATAAGCGGGAATTAACCAAACGACTCCCCGCCTTGAATCTATCGGGTGCCTTAGACAAATCCGCGAACAATATTATGAATGTTTCTCGCATCAATGCTCTGAGAAACTCTACAAATTCGCATAATGATACCGTTGCGAAAATACTGTTACCCAGCAAAGAGACTGCTGAGAAGAAACTACAGATCGAGTCCGCGTTTCGAGTATGCAAGGAGGCCTTTTTCGATCTTTCGGCAGCCTGTCTATTTATGATCGAAAATAATGCATCTATGTCCTCTCCATCCATAGGTGAGGTAAAGGATGCCATCACTGGCGCACTGTCGAAATTTTGCTCCGATTTCTTGTCTGCATCCAATGTGCGGAGGGAGGGGGGGAGATCGCGGGAGACGAATCTCTTAATGCTCCTCGCTCTTATGCCTCTGTCGTCAGGCCTGAGAGGTCGAGGGTACGTGTTGCTCGGGGTCCGGATCTTGAGATCCCGAAGACCACGGATTTTTTAATTCTCCCATGCGACAACAATAGGGAGAAGTATGGCACGTCAAGAGACACTAAGGAAGCACTTGTAAGGGCAGTTAGGCCATCTGATTTCGACCTCAGAGTCAAAAGGATCACGCTAGCTCGCAATAACGGGGTGCGTATCGAGGCCCACTCGGTTGATCTGACAAAAATGAAGGACTCATCGGAACTTGTCAAGGCAGGATTGAAAATTGAACAGGAGATCAAGCTCAACCCGAGATTAATTATCCATGGAGTTCCCCACGGGTTATTTGCGGGTGAGGTTGAGTCGGAAATCGTGGCTCTGAATCTGAAGGAGCAAGACAAGTCGAAGGTGCACCTTCAGGTTGTCTACATATTTCCTCCTAAAAGCAACCGCACGACCATTAACTGCATTGTCGAGGTAACGCCGGATATTCGGAGCCTATTGTTAAGAGAGAAGCATGTGTACATCAATTATTCGGCGTGCAGTTTCTCAGACCATGTAAGAGTGCTACAATGTTTTAAATGCCTAGCCTTTGGTCATTACGCCAAGGATTGCAAGTCTACAGCACTCTGTGGGCACTGTGCCGGTAACCATGAGCTAAAAGACTGTGTAAAAAGAATAGAGATGGCTGCATGTGGAAATTGCAAAAAGTGGTCTTCAAATGAAGGACATTCTCACTCTGCATTGGATGGCAATAGATGTCCGATCCTACGACGCAGACTCATGGACAAAATCAAGCATGTAAATTATGGATAGTGTTACACATAATCATTTGCGTATATGTCATGTCAACTGTCAATCCTTGTTCGCACAACTTGACGAGTTTCGTTTTTTTCTGGCGTCGAATTACCACATCATATGTCTGTCAGAGACGTGGCTGAAACCATCCATGTCGGATCATCTAGTGGCTCTTCAGGGTTACCAATTCTTCAGATGTGACAGAACGGGAAAGAACGGAGGCGGTGTGGCGTTCTTTCTGTCTAATGTTTTGCAGGCTGGGATTGTGAGGCAGTTTGAGGGCGAATGTGGAAAGCCTGAGTATATAATGCCCGAGATCTTCTCTGTCAATTGTTTCAGACTGCTCCTGGCGGTTGTCTATCGTCCTCCACATTGTGGTTATCTGGCGGATTTCTTCAACGTGTTTTTGGATGCTTCAATTTCTTACAAGCACTCCATCATCTTGGGGGACTTCAATGCTGATCTGGGTTCCATCACCTATGACTCGAAGCAGATATTATCTTTTGTTGAATCCTCGAATCTATTCTTGATGCCCTACTCATCATACGCAGGGTTTTTCCTCGACCTTAGATTTGGGTATAATTGATACGCCGATAAACTCGTATCGTTTGACCAACATGATGTGTGCTTTCTTTCACGACCTGATTAATGTTACCTACAAAATAAAGATCCAACGCCATCTCAATCGGTACATTTGCGCAAGGGACTTTCGGTCTTTTAATATCAACGACTTCCATGATGATCTCACTGCCTGTGATTGGAATTCTCTACTCACGGCGCATGATGTGAATGTGAAGATAAATATACTCAACAACTTTCTTCTGGGATGCTGCAACAACCATGCCCCGCATCGGAACATAAAACCGAAGCATTTACCTGCGCCGTGGCTGTCTGAGGAAATCAGGGCTAAAATGAAGGAGAGGAACAGAGCAAGAAGGGAATGGAGGAGAAGGAGGTGTGAGGCCGGATACAAAACCTACAGAGTTCTTAGAAATCGGGTTCAGGAAATGGTTCGCGCTGCTAAACGTGATTATTATTTTAAGACATTCAATAACTCCAACGATCCAGACGACACTTGGAAGAAGTTGCGACATCTGGTACTCATTAAATCCAAATCCTCGAATGCTAGGCTCCTTTTCACGATTGAGGAACTCAACGAACATTTTGCGCACTCTTCATCTAGCGCGGGAGCAGGGGAGGAACCCGAGCACATATACCTAGGAGACCAGACATATGATGACTCGAAGCTTTATTGGTATAACATTGAACCACAGATGGTTGTACGAGAGCTATCCCGCAACAAATCCAATGCTGTGGGAATAGACTGCATCACTCCGAGACTTGTCTCTTTGGCTCTGCCGTGCATCCTGCCATTTGTCACTCACATTTTCAATTACTGCCTCACCAACAGCGTTTTTCCTAATGTGTGGAAGTCAGCTCTCATCTGTCGACTACCTAAAGTTAAATGTCCATCTAACATGCATCATTACAGACCAATTTCCATTCTGTGCATGATCTCAAAAGCATTGGAGCGCTTGGTGGCTGAGCGGATCACTGAGCATCTTGATACTTTCGACTTGTTGGATCCACATCAGGCAGCCTATAGAAAGGGCCATTCCACGCAAAAGGCCTTAATCAAAGTAATGGACCACATACGACAGGCTGCAGATCACAGAACGGTGACCATTGCTGTATTTTTTGACTTTACGAAGGCCTTCGACAATGTCAGTCATCATATTCTCATCAATAAACTGAGTCAACTACAGTTTTCCTTTGCATCTTTGAGATGGTTGTGTGCGTACCTGCACAGGAGAGGACAGGCAGAACGTGATGCCATTACGGGTGAGTCTTCCTCCGAAAGGATAGTCATGAGGGGGGTTCCTCAGGGCTCAGTGCTGGGACCGCTTCTTTTCACTCTGTATCTGTCTGACTTCGGCGGAATGTTGAGACACTGTAAATACAATTTTTACGCTGATGATCTGACGATCTACTTGCACATTGAGCCCGGTGACTTGTGCAACGGGATCCTCAAAGTCAACGAGGACATAACGAGAGTAGTGGATTGGGCTGTAAGCAACAAGCTAACTTTAAACGCCAAGAAAACTTCAGCAATGATTCTCGGAACTGCCAGATACATCAACAGTCTGCCGTTTGATTCCTTACCAAGGATTGTTATAGACGGCGCCATCGTCCAATTCAGGGAGTCGGTCGTATATCTAGGTCTTACCATATCTCAAACTCTATCATGGGACAAACAAGTGACCAGGACAGTGTCCAAAGTCAACGCCGCGCTATATCAGTTTAAACTTTGCGGACATCTCTTCTCCCTATCTCTACACTCACGACTGATAGTAGCACTAATTTTCCCGCTATTTAACTATTGCTGTACCGTTCTTATAGACATTACGGGAGAATTTAATCTAAAGCTGTAGAGAGCCTGTAACGCGTGTGTCAGATTCATCTTTCGAGCTAAATGGGATGAGCACATCACACCGTACTTTGAAACACTCGGTTGGCTCAAGATCTGAGCTAGGCGGAGATATTTTGTTGGATGCCTGACCTACAGAATCATGCAATCTAAGAGGCCTCAAAACCTGTTCTGCATGTTCAAATCTCGAAAGAACGTGTCAGCGCGCAGTACAAGAACCCCTGGCGATCTTCTGGCTCTGTCTTCGTGTCGCACTGAACTCTACAAAAGATGGTTTGGATGCTATGCTGCCGAGCTCTGGAACGTGATTCCAAGCGAAATCAGGGCTATCTCCATGATTAATAAATCCAAATCAAAATTTTTTATGTATTTACTCCGTGAAGGCATCTGAAATGGATCCTATCTGTTTGCATTATATTGACTCACTTTAACTGCATTAAAGTAACGCGCACATTCTTTTACTCACGCGTCTCACCAAATCTGCATAATCGCAGCTATATATGTGCTCACTAACACTCTCTAGCTCATAATTACATACACACACGTGTACACACAAACACATACACACACGCGCGCGCACACACAAACACACACACATATACGTGTGTAAATGTATGTATATATATATATGTATAGTTATATTTATATATATTATAGTTATTGCTATAATATTTTATTATTCTATTTTACTTAGTTTAGTTTATTTTATTTTTATTTTTGTAATCTCTCGATCCAAGGTGTATATGTATAATGTATCTAACGCTTGAGGGACGCTGTCCCGGAGCGCCTAATAAATAATGATTCATTCATTTATTCATTCCTTCATTCTCTCTCTCTCTCTCTCTCTCTCTCTCTCTCTCTCTCTCTCTCTCTCTCTCCCACACCCCCTCCCTCTCCCTATCTCTCTCCCACTCTCTCTCTCCTTTCCTCCCTCCCCCCTTCTCTCATTCACTCACTCACTCACTCACTTATTCTTACCTTGTAGAGATTCGATTCTTCATACTGTTCACAAATAATTGCTGCACGGCCATGGATAGCACGAGAATTGTTCCAATGTGAGATGTTTCAATGTGACACACGTAATAAGAAACACAAGCAATAAGCGAAATTTTTTTCGGTAAACCTTCGGAGAACCCACCTATATGAAATAATGGGTAAGAATACCCAATTCTTATGTATTTTTGCCTCCTGAACACGAATATAAAACTTAAAAATGGCGGTCGGACTCGCAAATCGAAGAAAAACGCAAAAATCCAATCAAACGCGGGTAAACCTACGGAAAACCCATCTATATGAAATAATGGGTAAGAATACCCAATTCTTATGCATTTTTGCCTCCTGAACATGAATATGAAATTTAAAAATGGACGTCGGACTCGGGAGAGATTGTGTGTGTGTTCGTGTGTGTGTGTGTGAACGTTTATGTGTATGTATTACGCGAACACGTTCTCTCTCTCTCACACACACACAGCCATCGCGTGTAGCAAACAGCGCTCGATCAGCTGTAACGAGCGCCTCACGTAAGCGCCTGCATCGGACGGTGAGTTGCGCCGCCCCTGCCTACCTTCTGTACTCGTCCCGTAAGTCGCTAACTATTTCTTTTTATAATTTAAAAAACTAAGCTTCAGACAAAATTTTCGTAAAGGAAAAATCGTCTTAGAATTGATTCAGGAATACGACCTTTTAAGGACGAACATTTGTTCCGGATCACTCTGTATACAGGGTGTCCCATCAAAAATGGCCACCCCCTTTTATCTTTTAAACTAAAAGAGATAGATCGTAATAAATATACATATATCAAATTAAATGGTTCAAACTGAACTCTATTGTGAGTATAGTGGTTGCTTCCAAAAACTATCTGTGTTAACGAACGGAGAGATATGCATATTTTTTTTTATAATAATGTGAATATCTCGATATAAAAAAAGTTGTAGCGCTGTTTGAAACAAATACAGTGATGTAAGATATAATGTAAATATTTTACATATTATACGAGTTTTATCAACCTGAAATATCGTGGGCGACGTCTACCTTTTCATTTTCGATGTTGCGATATGGCCAACTTCTGATTGCGTATTATGATTAACTGACAACATGACATATGTCAATCTCTAATGCACGAGTCGATAGAACTCGTATAACATGCAAAATATTTACATTATATCATACATTGTTGTATTCATTTCAAACAGCGCTACAACTTTTATCATATCAAAATATCTACATTATTATAAAAAAATTATGCATACTTCTCCGTTCATTAATACAGATAGCATTTAGAAGCAACCTCTATGCTCACAATAGAGTTCAGTTTAAACCATTTAATATATATATATATATATATATATATATATATATATATATATATATATATATATATTTGTTACAATCTATCCCTTTTAGTTTAAAAGATAAGAGGGGGTAGCCACTTTTGGTGGGATACCCTATATGTAGTAATTTTCTACATTTAATAATTACATTTTAAAAAAGAGAGAAAATGAGAAAAGAAAGGGAAGAAGAGAAGAAGGGTAAACAGAAGAGAACAATGGCAGAGAAAAAGGGAATAAGAAAAAGAGATTCTAACCTCATTTTCCAGGCGAATCTTTTTTGCTATTGTCTCATGGAGGTTCTCGCGTAGAATGTCTAGCTTCTCATTTAATTCAGTTAGCATCTGTCGCCTCTCGCGTAAGAATGTGAGAGTGTTCTTGTAATCGTGTTCAGCGGCAGCAAGTTTGATTTTTTTCGGCGCAACTATTTTTGCCACTTCATCATACAACACCATCGCGCGTACCCATTTGCATAGACCCTCGGCAGCTTGAGAAGCACGCGCCACGACTTTTGGCTCAAAATTCTTGTTCATCATATATGTTCTTTTGATTTCCTAATGCATTATGATAAAGCGTTAATTGTCAAATTCTCGATTCTTTTATGCTTACTGGCCCATTTTGTGCTTTTTAATTTTTTTTCTAATTCAACATAACTTTTATAATATTCCGTTAATTATGTCTTTTTAATGAAATATCTACTTTATTACTATTACTACTAATATTTGCATTTTATATATACATACATATATACAGGGTGTGTCGAAAGTTTGGATATACTCAAATATCTCGTAAACATTGCATTTTAGAGAAAAATATTTCAGACAAAAGTTGTAAGGCTTAAAAAGACACAATCAACGGTAATAGCTGTTTGACCTTGGATGGCGTTGCCAAGGTCAGATCAAGGTCAAATTGAATTTTTTAAATAGAATTGCCTACTTTTTATTGCATATTCTTGTAGCTTATCTCGAGAGCTTTTCAAAACACTAATAAAGTATTTTTTCATTAAGTACTTTTTGAGTTATTTTATATTTTAATCTGACATATTTTGATATAAAAAATAATATATCTCGTAAAATATTTAGTTTTCGATAATCTTACCGTAATACTTTTATGTACAGAATAATGAGACAAATCAATTAGTAAAAAAAATAATTGTTTTTAAGAAAAAGTATGTAATTATTTACAATGTATTTTTTTAAACAATTATTTGTTTTTTTCTTTACACTAATTGATTTGTCTCATTATTCTGTACATAAAAGTATTACGGTAAGATTACCGAAAACTAAATATTTTACGAGATATTTTATTTTTTATATCAAACTATGTCAGATTAAAATATAAAATAACTCAAAAAGTACTTAATGAAAAAATACTTTATTATAGTGTTTTGAAAAGCTCCCGAGATAAGCTACAAGAATATGCAATAAAAAGTAGGCAATTCCATTTAAAAAATTCAATTTGACCTTAATCTGACCTTGGCAACGCCATCCAATGTCAAACAGCTACTACCGTTGATTGTGTCTTTTTAAGCCTTACAAGTTTTGTCTGAAATATTTTTCTCTAAAATGCAATGTTTACGAGATATTTGAGTGTATCCAGACTTTCGACACACCCTGTATATATATATATATATATATATATATATATATATATATATATATATATACAGGGTGAGTTTTTTAACTTGAGACTGAAAAATATCTGTAAAAATAAGCATTGTACGAAAAAAATGTTCCAAATAAACCCTCAATATTTTCGAGGGGGCAATTCCATCCCGCAAAAGTTAGCCGCCTACCGCCCCCCCCCCCCCTGAGGGTGGGGCTGGGGTAACTTTGAAATCTTAAATGGGAACCCCTACTTTTTATTGCAGATTCGGATTCTACGTCCAAAAACACGTAAATTTTGACTAAACCTTTTTTTCGATTCCTGATAGATGGAATTCGAATCTGAAATCAGAATTTCAGTGCTATTGATCCATATTTTATAATTATGGATTATGTATCTGTAGAAGAGAAAATTGAAATGATTTTTGAGCGCATCGCAGCCGCGAGGCAACCGTACGCGCGATGAGATGAAACTGCCAGGACCGCCCAACGCTGAGCGCGGAGTGCGCGTAACCCGATTCCGCAGACTCGTTGAAGGACAGACGATCACAAACGTGAAAAGAAAGAAAAGAGTCTGCAGTGTTCACACAAGTGAAAAACTCTAACTTTATTTCATGTCACAATAATTACAGTAGCTTGACAAACGAATGTGATACTCGACGCGCAGCGGAGGACGAGATGGAGCTGACCTACTATATCGTGCGAGATCGACGGCTTAGACGATAATCGAAAATCTCCCCTTTCGTGTCTTAGTTCAATGCCGATTAATAGCGCGATGGAGATCTTGCCGCGGAAGCGACGGATATCTTGTGTCGCGAGGCAGGGGCACGACCGCGAGCGCGAGATTGCCGTCGGATCGCGATCAGTTGAGTCCCTTGTTCCGAGCACACGCGAGACAGAAACAGAGAAAATTGATGAGAGTCTGTTCACCCCTTTTATCGCTCGTTTATGAGCGTACGATTCCGATAGCGGGAAATCACAAAACCCGCACAGATCGGCGACTGGTTCTCGCACGTTGCAAGTCCGCTAACAATTCTTGAAGCGCGAGTCGCCGAGTATGACTGTCCAGAAGAACGACGGAAGCTGTCGCAATGCAAGCTTCGCAATTGTTGTTGAAGGCGAGACTGAGAGTCGTCGCGATTAGCGCGCACTGGACTAGCGCCCGCAAGAAGCGAATACTTTAGACGTTGAGACGAGTCTAGGCCGATAAGCGCGGGCACGAGACACAGCGAGATATGTGTGTTCGGCAGGCGAGATCGGGCGCAAGACTGCCGAGACGGTGAGCAAATTTTACGGTAAGGAATTCCGCCGATTACCGTCGCTAAATTTCGATGATCTCATTGGCGATGAGAAACATCGCGCGATCGTCTCGGCGTATTGCGAACGATACGAAAAACCGTCGAAACCTTGAAATAAAAAGGGACCGAATGAGAAAGAAAGCGAACGCGAGTGAGTTGTTTACGCGCTCGCCCGCTACCGAATTTCCGATACGAAATATTTGTCTTAGCGATCGCGATATAATTTTTGTTGAATGTTCGAGAATAATTTTTAACGGGCTGAAGTTCGAACAATTTTGATTTATGGAGAATGTCGCAAGAACGTCGATGATGCTGTCGGCCTTTATGCTGAGCGTTTTCCACACAGGGTGCGGTCGCGCGCTTCTTTTTTCCGTGTTGTCAAACAGTTTACTACCGAAGGTGCAGCCCAAAAAGGACGCGTACAACAACTGTCACTGGAGAAAATAATGAAATTGCAGTAAGTAGGTGAGTGAGGCTGGTTCAAACCCACTTTTCTTTAGAAATTCCCTGTAAGAGTGAGAGAGTGAACACGCGGATAAAACGAGATAGAAAGATATCCGAGGGAGGCAGATCGGGCAGGGAGGAAAAGAGGGGGTATGTACGGCGAGGATGGAAGCGGGGTTGAGAAGGTCGGGGTCGCGGTGGAGCTCGAGCGGGGCGCGAGGGCGAGGGGTACGGGGTGACGAAATCGGGGCGGGAAATCGCGTTATCGCGTCAGGTGCGTTAAAGAAGCGTCATATGAGACGCGGTCGTCGCTTTATCTCCGACCCGGGGAGTCGCGATGACCCGTGACATGTAAATACAGAAAATTGAAAATAATTAGATAAGAAAATATCGCGGGCGAACCTCGGCGCGATACGAGACGCGCTTGTCATCGTTATACGTACTATATTGATCGATTTTTCCGATCGATACGCCGCGGTCGTCGCTTTATCACTGATTCGGGGACCCGGGAAGTCGCGATGACCCGTGACATGTAAATACAGAAATTGAAAATTATTTATGTAGATAAGAAAAATATCGCGAGCGAACCTCGGCGTGATACAAGACGCGCTTGTCATCGATATACGTACTGTATAGATTTATAAATAGATCGATGGATAGGTCAGAGTATAGCGTGGTTATAGCGTGGTTATAGCGTGGAAAAACTAGCTGTCGTAGCTAAAAACTGCGCGTGGTAATTAGATTTCAGTCGTAATATATGAACAACGAACATCTTATTGTTAGCCGAGATACCTATTTATTAGGCGCAACAGCGAACATCTTATTGTTAGCCGAGATACCTATTTATTACATAGGTGCAACAGCGAATATCTCACAATTAGCAGTGATACTCATTTATTAGGTGCAACAGCAAACTTTTTTATCGTAGTTTAGGAATTTATCTTGCAAATCATGATTAGCGATGGTAGCGAAAATTTTTTCCGTAAAATCTAATGAACGGAGGTCGAATAAAGAGAGATTCTCGTAATAAAGGAGAGCGTTTTTATTTTGTAACAATACAGAAATACAAAAGCGCGTTAGGATTCTCCGAAGAGCAGAGCCTGCAGTTCGCAATCGATTAGATCGTTGCGGTCGAAGTTCTCGCTGTCACGTATCGCCGTCGGAATAAGCGTTCGATGCCGGCCGCGATATCGAGGAAGCGCGTTAGCTTGTTATCGATGTATCTGGTTAAACCGCTCAAAGATGTAATGATGCGGTTGATGCAATGCTCCAGGTTTAATATATTTAGCACGGTGCTCCTCGATACGACCAGACGATCCTTAGGTGTTTCGAGACGGAGTATTCGGAGATTGTTAAGTTTGCCGAATCGCAGCGTTAATTGTCTGATATATATATCGGTGTTGGAGAGCGCAACTCGTCTCGCTCGTCGCACTGAAAGTACGACGTAAGCGTGGATCGTAGATCGAGCAGTTCCTTCCACACATCCGGCGATAACGATATCTCTTTGCCGTGACAATTTCCGAGGACGATTTCCACGTAAGAGGGTCGGCTGACGTTAACACCAACTTCGAGATGTTTGTACGCCGTTTTGGTCAATGGGTAGCATCTTCCCAAGATTCTAAGCGATCGTCCGATCGCGACGTCGCGTCTCGACGTCCAGTCGTAACCTTGTCTGAAGGTACATAGATGCGGACGATGAGAAAAACAGTGCTAATGGGACGAAAGAGTATTAATTTGAAATATGTTGTTCAATATTCTTACATGCTGTCCATCCTCGCTCTCTTCGCGGATCCCATGTCATCCTCGCGATTTCGCTCGGCGAGCATCGGTCGATCGTCGGATGCTGCTGTCCCATTGCCGCGTACATGGTCGTCTATCTTTTTTCGTTTGTAAGCTTTAGTCGTCGACTATGAAGTGTCTAATGGCTGGGCGATCTTTATATACTCGCATAGAGATCGCTCCTCCTTCCGCACGCGTCTTTCGTTCTTTCTTATCATATTCTATTTTTAAAACTACATTAGAGCGATGGCGGAAGTCGCTTCATCAGTCGTCTTCTTCGTCGATCTCGTTGCTCTCGGTTACGTCGCCGAGATGATAAGCGCGAATCAGAAGATCGCGCAATTGTCGCAACAGTCCGTCCGTAGGACACTCGATGTCGAGTATGTGAAGGTCGAAAGGACCCGCCAAGGTCACGATATTCGTGAATTCGTTGAACGCGTAGAATTGACGCTTTGCGAAAAAATACAGGTTACCGTCGATGTGTCGGTAGGACAACGTTATCGCGGGCGGTATTCCTGGAAATATATCTTTCAACGGAGCGTGTCTAACAGCTATCATGCGACATTCGTCAATCTCCGCTACTTTGTCGTCGTCGTGGATCACGTAGGTTCGTCTCGTATGCGTGTTTATCGCGGCGTTGATCTTAGCGTCTCGGGGAAGTCCGATATCATGGAAAGATCTCGGCCAACCCGGTTTTAGCTTAAAACTGGGATATTCCGCGACATAAATCGAATCGTTAACGAATAGCGCGAGATCGCCTGAAGGTCTTCGATACGCGGCAGACAGGCGCGTGAGATTCACCGGGAGAAACGTCGCGTAATCCGTCAACTTCATGGTCTACCGTAGCGTCTCTCGGTTATGTCGACCGACCATACGTTGCGGCGATTAGCTATGTACAAGCGACGATTCATTATCAGCGCCGCGTCTATGCGCCGCAACGCGCAGAGGTCCGCGGGGTCGGTCGGCGCGACGCTCATCGTCGTCGCGGATGCTATGGTGGTTGTGGGAATCGTTGGATAGTTTCCATCGTCGTGAGACCCGTACAAATTCTGTATAGCGAGGACGTCCTCTATACTCAGCTTAACCGGAAATTGATTTTTGATATCGGGTATATACGGGAACATTACCGAGTCGTTGCGCATATTGTGCTGTAGACCAGTGATGCCGAATAGAGTTCAGCTATTTCTCTCTCAGCTGTACTTTCGGAAATATTTTTACCAAAAATATGTATTCAATATTATATTAAGTAAAGTATGTGTGCTTTTTTCCGGTTTAACGTCAAAAATTATTTAATATTTCTAGTGTCAAGGCCACTTTAGACGATCTATAATTCATGACGAAATAAGGATATAATCCTATTTATAATTTTTATTTAATTTTAATTATTTTGCATTTAATTTATAAATGTACTCACAATTTTCCGAATGTTCTTTAATATATACTTTTTATATATAATATTGTCCAAAATTCTGTCGTGAATTGTAAATCGTATAAAGTTACCTTGAAACTAACATTCTCAATATATTACTTTTCTTTATCTATGTTCTGTCCTTTATATTCTTCTATATTTTATATCTATCCTTTCTATCTATCTTCTGTTCTATCTACATTCTTTGGAAATATTGTATAAAAAATTGTTTTCTTTAATATTATATTAAAATTATTATATAGAATATATATTATTATATATAATTTTTATATCTAATGTAATATTAAAGAAAACATTTTTTTACATTTCCTCTTGACGGAAGAAACCACCACCTTCTCGCGGTTTCCGTTGGGCAACAATATGTACGTTGTTCATTTATGAAATTGGCTTATATTAATATTTGATTGATTAATACGGTAGAATACTTTATATTATTGAAAAAATAATGCTTTTCTTCTTTCATTTTACTACATATATATTTATTATTATTAACAAAGTAAAAACTATACTATTAGAATAATTTATCCAAAGCAATATATAATTTAATTTTGTATTTTATGTTTTTTATGCTAACAATAATTTATCTTTTTAATCAACAACAGATTTTTTTCAATATTACTAATATGATTTTTTGGGAAAAAGGCGTACACGTTGGCCAAGAGTGGATTTTTATCATTTATATTCTTTCTATTTTTTAATTCTATGATTAATTTACATCTTTTATATATAGAATAAATTATAATGTAATTATAAGATTTATTTTATTAGTAATTTTTATGTGTTTACGCGAGATCTAATAGACGAGCCAAGCCGCGCTAACATATGATTTTCGAGAATCTCGAGAAAGCGTCAGCTATAGCTGACTGAACGACTGAAAGAAAGAAAGAGATAGCAGATTGTATGTCTGCGCTCGTCTATTGCCCGAAGCTAGCCGAGCGCACACGTACACGGCTCTTTCCTTGTGTGCGCTATTCCTTTCCACGCTACGGCAGCGGGCAGCGTCTCAAAACTGGCATCACTGCTGTAGACCTAGCGTGTGGCCGATCTCGTGCGTCAACGTTTGTAGCAAATGACACATCGGGAGGATTATTGTTCAGATACACGTGCCACGATTCCGCGTCGTCGATGTGCACCTCCGACGCGAAGTCGGCCGCTCCCGAGGGAAAGAACGCGAGGGCTCCTCCCGGACCATCGAAGGCTGCCGGGCAAATGTCGCCGCTCCGGCGATTCGCGTAGGTGTGCGCGCCTGTTCGATACGATATCAGTATATCGGGATGTAGAGGGTTAGGTGATAGCGGGAATGTTCGCGAGACCGCATCGCGGTTTGCGCATAAGGCGAAGCGTATCAGGGTTTAACACAACATTTCCTGACAATTGATAATATTCCTGAAACAGCGACAGCGCGTAACGCAGGGACGTCGCGTTGTCGGACGATAACGATCCTCCATCGTCCTTCAAAAAACCGTACGCGCGCAGGAAGCGGAGCGCTTCCCTTTTCTCCGAGTCGACGGGCGTCGCGGTCGTCGCGGCGACGAGCGTTATCGCTAGGATGAGAACAGTCATCGTCTTCTTCGCAGTGGTCATCGCGCGGGTCGAGAGGGACGCGGGAAACGATCGATCGAGAAATATTGGACGCAATAAGAAATGTTTGACGAAACGTCTATTTTTATCTCTATCGCGCGAATTTGGGGTAGTGGGAGATAAGGCCAGGTTAGGTCAGGTCAGGTCAGGTCAGGTTAGGTTTCCCTCTCGACGGTGTGCCACCTTGTCGTGGTGAGAGGGCTCGCCCTGAAGCTCCGAAAGGAGTGGAAGGGTGCTAAGAGCACACCATGGGGTCTAAGAGAAGAGTTTTTGGGGTTCTGGGGATGGGTAAACTCCCTGGCATACGGAGTAGGTTTCCTGTGATCTCTCGGGGCATCCTGGCATGTTTACATGCTGGCATGGCCCGAGAAGTAGGAGCCGATTGAAGTATGCCTAGAGGGTAGTGCCCCTCGAAATAAATGCACTCGGGTAGGCGAGCCCGTTAGTCTTGTAAGACAATCGTCTAAGGGATGGAAACCCCGACAGAAAACCATCTTTGTTAAAGTTTATGAATGGACAACAAAGAGCGAGGAAACGTACCGCCTCAGGGGGATTTCGGAACCCCCAGTGGCCGGCATAGTGGGAGTACCGTCCCGGCTCTTGCTCTGTCGTCATCGAATGACGGGCTACCCACGGGGTTGGCGGCAAGCCCCGGGGGGGAACGGACTATCGCTAGCGGGGAGGGGGGTAGCCAGAATCTGCCGGCGGGCACAGGGCCGACCGTTAAATCGGTGGTGTCCCTGGAACCAAAGGTAGTTCTGGTTCGCGCGGACGCGGTACCTAAGGAGGGGGTGGATAGACCCTTCAAGCTCCCTCGAAGTAAGAGGGGACCTGTAGGATCTGGGAGGTCACTGAGGACTGCCTCTCCGGCTCCCTCAGGGTCCTCCTCGGGAATGGACGTGTCGGGTGGGGAGGGCGTCGATGTCGACGTGACCTCGGCTGGTGACGCGATGTCGACCTGCTCCTGCCGGTGGAGACGCCCTACCAAAGGGCCAGGAAGAGAGGCAGGCCGCCGACGACTGCGGATTATATAGGTATCATCATTTGCCTCAGCAAAGAAGGCCTACTACGCGCAGAAGGAGAAGCTTCGACTCCGTACCCAGGAGGTGGAGTTGGCGCGGCAGGAACGCCTGCTAGCCGGCACCCAGACCGACCGCGATGAGTCCCCGAATCCGAGGTCTCTTCGGAACCTCCCTTCGATGGACGATTTGTGGAGGGATCTGGAGGGCCTGCCTCCCAACGAGCTGAGGGAGAGGACCGAGAGGGCTGTGAACGAGATCATCCACATCCCCAACACAACCTCCAATATGAAGGGCACATCCATCAAGACGCTGCGCCTCGCGGCTCGGGGACTGCACGCTGCGGTGCTCGAGATAGGAAGGAGGGCCAGGTACGATAGCGCCGAGAAGAAGATTTCGGATTTGGAGACGGCTAAAGGTAACGTATTAAAACAGTTACGCGAAACGAGAGCAGACCTTCGGGAGGTGAGGGAGGAGAACCTCAGGCTTAGAAAGGAGGCGGAGGCCCGTAAGGCCTCCAGAACCCCTTTGCCGGGTACTCCTCCGCCGCCACCCGGGAACTCTGCCCAGAAACCCCGCCCACAAAGGGTGAGAGCGAAGGGTGTTGGGTCCTATCGGGAGGATAGTGTAGGAGCGGGAACGGACAAACGGGGGGGCTCTGCGGAGTCGGACGTAACCCTTGTAGGGAAGGAGTCGATCGGCTCTGCGGAGGATTTGTTCCACAGGGACCTCACCGGGAAAGAGCTGGACGAGATCTGGGAGAGGAGATTCGTCGCCATGGGGTCCCGCTTAGAGGCGGGGCTCCGGGAGGCGGTGTCTCCTATCCTGGAAATCGTCCAGAAGAAGAAGAAGCGGAAGAGCCCACCGGTCATTAGGCCAGCATTGGAGTTTCGCAATCTTGCCGCGGAACACTACATTCGGCAGAGCAGGAGGAGAATGGGTCTGAAGGGCTCAGCTCTTAAACAAGCCCTTACGGACTATAACGCTCCGTCTGGGGGGGCTGAGGGAGAGAGGGGTAAGGCTGCGCCCCCCCCCTACTCTGCCCAATATGTCCCCAGCCGGGGAGCACCAGGGGCCAGAACCCGCCTCCGCCGCTGCGGCGCCGGAGCCGTGGTCGAAGGTCCTTGGAAAGAAGAAGAGGCGGTCCAACAAGCCCCCCACAGCACAGCCTAAGGCCCCTCCCCCCTCCAAAGGTCTCCTGAAAAAGGGGTCCAAAGGAGAAGAGGGAGGGAGCTCGGAGGACACCGCCAAGAAGAAGAGCAAGAAGAAGAAGAAAAAGAAGAGGAAACCCGGTGGGCCCCGCGCCCCAACTAGCAGCAGTTATGCTGGCGGTCGGAGAGGAAGCGGGCTGCACGCCGCAGGAGGCATTACTGGAAACCCGCAAGAAGATCGAGCTGGCGGATCTCGGCATAGCGGACTCCAAGGTAAGATTCGCACTTAATGGGGCGATTGTCGTTGAGATTCCCGGCAAGGATAAGGAGAAGAAGGCAGATGTCCTTGCCGGGAAGATCGCGGAGGTGGCGCGCGTAGGGGTCAGAGTCTCCCGCGGTGCATAGAAATGCGCCTGCGTGGAGTCGAGATGACCGCGACCCCCGAGGAGGTCCTTTCGGCCCTCGCTAAAGCGGGGGGCTGCCCTCCAGGGGAAATCCGTTTGGGGGAAATACGCAGATCTCCGCGGGGTCTGGGCACGGTGTGGGCGCGATGACCGGCGGCGGCTGCGATAAAGGCGGCCTCCACGGGAAGGGTGAAGGTGGGCTGGTCCTCGGCGACTACCGTCGAGCCGCTGAGGGCCCGCCCACTGCAATGCTTCCGCTGCCTGGAATTCGGGCATCTGAGACAGGCATGCACCGCGGCGACTGAGAGATCTGGCCTCTGTTACAGATGCGGAGGCCCAGACCACAAAGCTGCCCGGTGCTCGGCCGGCCCCGGTGTCCGCTCTGTGCGGAGGCTGGTCGTCCGGTGGAGCGGGTAGGGGGAAAGGGGTGTGCCCCCCCTCCCTCTAGGAGGGAGCGGAGGGCTAACAAAGCCAAACCCGGGGTGCCCGCTTCACGGGCCCCACCGGACAAGAGTGGAACTCCCGCTTCACAGGAACCACCCCGAAAAGGGGGGAAAGGAGAGAAGGTGGCGGACGAGGGGATGGACGTGATTTACAAGGAACCTTCGGCAACGCTTAAATTCAAAAAATGTGAAACTTTGCATAATTATAGAGTAGTAGTCCCTAATAACGAAACGATTTTTTGTTGGTGCTAAAAATAGGTTTCAGGGGTGAAAACAACCCCTTGGAAAAAATCGGTTTTTACATTCCGAAGCGAATATTATTGAAACAAAAAGATATATGAAAAAATTGTTTAAATAAAAGTTTTATGGTTTCAAATATACTTTACAATGGCGTATCTGGATTTTTAAAAAATGTTAAATTTTTCGAGATACCCCCGCCACTCAATATTTTTCTTTGATATTTTGAAAAAATTTTTAAATTATATTAAAGCTTATGCTACGCCAAATTCAACCATGTATGACAAAGTTATGTTGCGGAAATTAATTCTTGAGAAATAAAATAAAGACGCACGCTACCTATACTAATCTTATTCGCTCGCTGTTTCATGACGTCTTATCTCTTTTTTCTTTTTTTCGTAAGGTCTCGCAATACACGATAATGATGCTGAATATTAGTAATAATATTTATAGCCCAATTACGTAAATAATCTTTCTATACTATATACATTGTATCATAATAATATAAAAAACAGAATGAGAGTCTTGTATTATTTCAATAATATTAAATTATTAATTAATATTATAATTTTAAAATAATATTTTGCAAATTAAATTTTAATTCAAGATGTAGAAGGATAATACATGAAAAACGTTTTAAAGTTTTATAAAATTTTTCCATCAACAAAAATTAAATTAATTTTAAAATTAAATTAAATTAATTATCAAATTATTATTTATTAAAATTAATTTAATTTTTGTTGATGGACAAATTTTATAAAACATTTAAAAGTTTTTCATATATTATCCTTCTACATCTTGAATTAAAATTTAATTTGCAAAATATTATTTTAAAATTATAATATTAATTAATAATTTAATATTATTGAAATAATACAAGACTCTCATTCTGTTTTTATAATATATTATTATGATACAATGTATATAGTATAGAAAGATTATTTACGTAATTGGGCTATAAATATTATTACTAATATTCAGCATCATTATCGTGTATTGCGAGACCTTACGAAAAAAAGAAAAAAGAGATAAGACGTCATGAAACAGCGAGCGAATAAGATTAGTATAGGTAGCGTGCGTCTTTATTTTATTTCTCAAGAATTAATTTTCGCAACATAACTTTGTCATACATGGTTGAATTTGGCGTAACATAAGCTTTAATATAATTTGAAAATTTTTTCAAAATATCAAAGAAAAATATTGAGTGGTGGGGATATCTCGAAAAATTTACCATTTTTTAAAAATCCGGATACGCCATTGTAAAGTACATTTGAAACCATAAAACTTTTGTTTAAACAATTTTTTCATATATCTTTTTGTTTCAATAATATTCGCTTCGAAATGTAAAAACCGATTTTTTCTAAGGGGTTGTTTTCATCCCTGAAACCGATTTTTAGCACCAACAAAAAATCGTTTCGTTATTAGGGGCTACTACTCTATAATTATGCAAAGTATCAGATTTTTTTGAATTTTCGCGTTGCCGAAGATTCCTTGTTAGTCAGTCCATCCCCTCGGGTACCACCCCCGGAGGGAGGCGGTTTTAACCGCCGGAGGATTTGCAGGCCAAAGTGGACGGGGGTCCATGGAGGCCATTGCACGCAAATCTTCCGAGCTGGAGGGGGAAAGGCGGCTGTGACCCCGCCTCGCCCCCTAGGTCTCAATTCTGGGAGGATCCCTCTGATCCTCTCCGGGATGATATAGGGGGGAGTCCTTCTGACTCCCCCGTGGCAGAATCTCTGGGGATCCTTCAGATCCCCGGGATAGAGCCCGGAATACCGGGTGTTGCAGGGGCGGGCGACTGGTAGTTATGCTAACGCGTTCCCAGACGCCCGCCTTAACTGCCGAGGAAGGTCACCATGGGGTTTTAGCCGGTAAGAATCCGGTATAACCCCCGGCTCCGGGGGGAGCCGGGGATATCTATGAAGATTTCCCCATGTAAAAAAAAAAGGTCAGGTTAGGTTTAAGTTGAAAGGAGTCCATCGGATTCGCGGAGGATCTCTTCCACAGAGAACTGACCAGGAAGGAGCAAGACGACATCTGGGACAGGAGATTCGTCTCCATGGAGTCTCGCATGGAGGCCAGGCTCCGGGAGGCGATATCTCCGCTCCTAGAGACGTCCCGAAAGAAGAAGCGGAAGAGCCGACCGGTGATCAGACCAGCGTTGGAGTTCCGCACTCTTGCCGTGGATCATCATATACGGCAGAGTAAGAGAAGGATGGGACTACGGGGCCCAGCTCTAAAATCGGCCCCGAAGGACCAGGATGCTCTGGCTGGGGGGATGAGGGAGAGAGGGGCAAGGCTGCGCCCCCCCCCCCTGCTCTGCCCAATAAGCCCCCGCCCGGGGAGCACCAAGGACCGGAGACCTCCTCCGCCGCTAAAGCGCCGGAGTCATGGTCGAAGGTCCTTGGCAGGAAGGAGAGGCGGACTACCAGGGTCTCCACAGCCCAGCCAAAGGCCCCGCTACTTTGCAAGTTGTAAAGCAAGGTCCATTGTGCCTGACTGGCGAAGGGAGTGCGGGAGGGGGGCCGAAGGCCTCCCTTGCACCCCCGCATGTGTGTGTGTGTGTGTTACATGGTTTTTCAATCGGGACCGTTGTCAATATAAACATGGTCAATCGGGACCGTGGTCAATATCAACGTGGTCAATCTCAACGTGGTCAATATCAACGTGGTCAATCTCAACGTGGTCAATCGGGACCGTGGTCAATATCAACGTAGTTAATCGTGACTGTGGTCAATATTAACGTGGTCAATATTAAGGTGGTCAATATCAACGTGGTCAATCGGGACCGTGGTCAATATCAACGTGGTCAATCGGGTCCGTGGTCAATTTGAACCGTGGTCAATCGGGACCGTGGTCAATCGGAACCGTGGTAAATATCAACGTGGTCAATCGGGACCATGGTCAATATCAACGTGGTCAATATTAACGTGGTCAATCGCAACGTTGTCAATCGCAACGTGGTCAATCTCAACGTGGTCAATTGGGATCGTGGTCAATATTAACGTGGTCAAACGGGTGCCACTCCATATCTATATTTACATATAGATACATATATTTATATACATATCTATACTTATACATAGATATTCCGGTAAATATAACGAATAGGGGACCCAGCCCCAATGATCTTGACCTTGACATATGTTATCAAGGACATAATTCTGAGTAACTTTTTCTTCTAATTTAATCGTCGCTCGTTGCTTATTAAAAAGTTATTAACAAACAAAAATTTGTAAAAATCAAGATTTATACATAGTCTGACAATGAAAAACTGGATATTTAAGTTAGTATACAGAAATAGTCCTACATATACTACACATATAAACTGAAATAAACACAAGTTTTTACATATATAGGGTGTTCAAAAATAAAATATATGGGTAAATATAGCGAATAGATGACCTAGCCCCAATGACCTTGACCTTGACATATGTTGTCAAGGACATAATTCTGAGTAACTTTTTCTTCTAATTTAATCGTCGCTCGTTGCTTATTAAAAAGTTATTAACAAAAAAAGTTTGAAATATACCAAAGTACATGCACGAACAGGAAGCACGCGCGCGCGCGCATACATGCACACACACACACACGGGGGGGGGGAGTGCAAGGGGGGCCTTCGGCCTTCCTCCCGCACCCACCCCGCCGATAGGCAGGGTGGACCTCGCTTTACTTACAAAGTACATGCTACATTGTAAAGCGAGGTCCACCCTGCCTACCGGCGGGGTGGGTGCGGAAGGGGGGCCAAAGGCCCCCCCTTGCACCTCCCGCGTGTGTGTGTGTGCGCGCGCGCGCGTGCTTTCTGACCGTGCATGTACTTTGGTATATTTCAAACTTATTTTGTTAATAACTTTTTAATAAACAACGAGCGACGATTAAATTAGAAGAAAAAGTTACTCAGAATTATGTCCTTGACAACATATGTCAAGGTCAAGGTCATTGGGACTGGGTCCCCTATTCGCTATATTTACCGATATTCCTGTATACATATTGTATACACATACATATACTTATGTAACTTGTATACTTATATTTACATATATTAATAAATACAAATATATTAAATATTAATAATTTTTATTTATCGCCTTCGCGAACGCTACACTTTCTTCACTATACCATCGCGCTGTATCTCGCACTATTCTTTCTTATCGTATACACCTCGCGCTATCCTTCTCTCGCGATCGCGTGTATCGGTTCGCCCGTTTCTATCCGTTTCTCGCCATTCCATGTTGCTCGAAATTTCTCGGTTCGTCCCTTCGTCGACGGCGTCGCATTCGCGAGCCCGCGCAGCGTCTTCGCATAAGTTCGCGAGGTCTCGTCTCGTCCGCCCTTCGCATCCGTCGTATGGCTCGAGACCGAACAATTTTTTCAAACAGAAAATGTTCCAGTGCATCCCTTCGTTGGCAGCGTCGTATTCGCGAATTCACGCGCTGTCTCCCCATAAGTCGGCGAGCTTCTCTCTCGCGTTCCGCCGCACCCATCGTATCCAGCGCCGGTGCTCAATGTTTACGAATCCATCTATACGGATATTGCCCTCGAACATTGCATATTTGTTCTATAAATATTATGTAAAAACTATTATGAAATAAGTATTATGCGAAATATATGTAAATAATATTTTTTATAAAATGTATACTGTCAAATGCTACGTACCGGTTTTGCAAAGACCACGCGAAATGTGTGTTTATTTAAAGTAATCGCCCACATCGTCGATTTCTTTCACGCGCACTTTGTTCGCAGACTGCGGGATACTTTATGGTGAGCAAAGAGGGATAAACGTTGTCTCGATTAACGTATTAGAGTAGGAGAAATGTCGCGTTCGGGGTGACTATCGTGATAAAAACCAAGGCGCGATACAAGGAATACACTATAAAAGGAAGGTAGAACTCATTCGTGTACTATGTGTATTTCACGTATATGGTGTGTAAGTGCGATAAATACATCCGTAATAGATAAAAATATATAATTAAATAACATATATTATACATAAATAATATATAATATAAGTATATAATATAAGTATAGATATAATATAAGTATAATAGAAGTGTAACGATGCACCCCCCATCGTTACCCGGCACGTAGACCAGCCGGAAGTCTGCCGCCTGGCGAACATTAGCCGGGCAGTGACAGAGGCGTTTAGCGCCCCATTTTAAACGTTCCATTAACATAAACAACCGTACGGCCGTTATACGGCCTCCGTTACCAAAAAGCTCCGAAAACCGAGCACAGCCGAGTGCTGCCGGAAGAGCCCGAGCGTCACCCGCCGAAACGCCGCGTCGTTTCGCCCAGGGGAAACAACGCATTTACCGTATTAATTACCCGCCGAAAACAACGCGTCGTTATCCCCACCCAGGGGCGAACGACGCGATTACCGCTAGACGCTCGGGTATAAAACGGCAGCATTTTGACATCTCATTACCAGACCGGTACCTGATCCAGCTCGAGTTGTACGCACGAGATATTCCGAAACCGATCCTAACACACGCAAATACGACGGAACGTGGGGTTGACGAGTACGCAGCCTCCGCCGAGCATTCTCGGAGTCCGCATCGCTTGCGCTTCCTCTCAATCCTTCCGACCGTAGAAACAGAGAACGGAGTGTTCGCCGCTCTCCTCGAGGGTTCTCGAGCAAACGTCTACCATCGCTCCGACCAGACGGACCGTGGGTTGGCGAGTTCGCCACCCCGTCGAGCTTTTTTGACGCCGACCGGTCATCCTTACTCCGCGTACGGAATAGGGACAGCGAGTTCGCTGCCCGATCAAGATTTCTCGATATCCGACCGCATCTCGAAACAGCTGGGAATACGCGCCGTAAACACCGTCGCGCTTATCCTAGACGCAAAAGGAACCGTCGCGCCGAGATAATCGACACAGCGTTTTTGTATACCCGGTGCCCGTCAGAACAAACACGACCACGCGCCACGCGCCGAATACCTGTCGCGCTTATACATATATAAATATTATACGCCTTGCGCTCGGTTTGCGGAATCGTCCGTATTTATTTATTAAACCGCGCATCTAATAGCGACCGCGCCCCGAACGTTTCGCGCCCGCACATCACCGCGCGCCCGCTTCACGGGAGTTAACTTGTTGTACTTGACCACTGCCGAAAGAGGCAAATAAAGAGATTAACTTACAACCAACATCTATCGCCGTGTCTCACCACTTTCTCGAGCCCTGATCCCGACCGAGCTTTATCCGACCTCACAAAAGCGGCCCGTTACAGAAGTATAATATAAGTATATAATATAAGTATATAATATGATTATATAATATTTTACAGAATTAATCTTGTATATCGCGCAAACGATCGCGTCGCTCCGACCACCAGTTGTGTAATTTCTGCATGTTCTCCAACGCGCAGTTCTTCGCATGATATCCACAGCGAAACGTTCGCGCGAAGTTCAGAGTCTCCAAGCGCCTGATGTCCTCGTAATCGGCGTCGATGGTCTCGATAGCGACGTCGCGATCCTCGGCGACGTTTCCCAGAATTTCTGCTAGCTACTTTTTCTTTTCATAACCTTTGATGTAGACTCGCACCGTCGAACTTCGATTTGATTCGCGGCACATGTCGTCCCGAACGAGTTTTTTCATAAATTCATAATTTACGTGTCCATCGGTCCAATTTAGCTGATGATGATTCAAAGTTAGCCAACTCGCTTGCGACTTCTCCACCTTCGCCAACAGATCCCACGATATTGGGGCGCGGAAGATGTGATGTGTCAATTCCACGTCATTTCTTAGCACGGCTACTTCTTTCGCGACGAATCTCTCGTTAACAATAAAACCTTGCAGATCGACGAAAATCGGCACGTCCATCGTCGTCGTTAGTCGAAGTTGGAATGTTCGCTTCTTCGATCTGTCCTCTTTTTTTAAACGCTTTATTCCCTCCTATGTTTTTCAAATATCGCTGTATTGCTCTATATGATTCTGCGTACAACGTTGGTAAGCGGATTGTATTCCACCACTCGATCATGAATAATGAGACAGTAGGCTGTGGTATTAGAGGGAACGTTCTCCTTACAGTCGAATTCTACGCGAACGTCCACAGTGGCGCTCTTGATCAATTTGTTCTGTCGAGAACAGTCGATGACCATGAGCGGACCGTGGATTAGAAATCTGCTTAGATTTAAAAGCGTCTCATCGTTATCGCATCCGTAGTACGTTCTCCGAAATTTCGAGTACATATCGTACAGCACGGCAACTTTGCGCTTTTTGAAATCCAGATTCATATCGTCATAGAGATAAAAATCGGAATTAAGATATAGCTTGACGTTGGTCAGTTTACAATCGTCGAATTGAGAAATCTCCTGAGATAGAGCATTCTTCCTTCCAGACTGTAGCGCGAAGATAACGTATCGCTGTTTCTCGAGCTGCGTCGCCGCTTTGACCGCCCACGAGTCTTTGGTTTGCAGAAACGGAAACTCGTAGAGATCCCACGAACGAAAAGCGATGCTTACATATCGTCCGCTGTCTAACGTGCGTAATAGCGCCAATTTATTGACGTCATTTAGCACTATATGCGGCATTCGGCACTGTATCTTCAATAAGACGATCTTAGGTTCGTACGTTTCGCGCGATATAAGGCAATTGTTATTGTTGCGCGCTCGTATTAGAATGAGTTCGTATCGCGCGTTGATCACGACGCATTTGTAATCCTCGCAAAAACCTAGCAACACGTTGAGTGGTACGCAAAAGTTGAAATCGCCGATCGGCCAATGAAGCGTCGTCGCGAAGTTCCATCCAGCGTTTTGTAATATACTGTTTCTCTCGGTCGTCAGCGACACATAATTCTTGATCGTGCTCGTTATTCCGACGTTTCTATTTCGATCGATCTCTACGCCATCGAGTTTGTAGCGAATCTCCTCGAACATAAACGCCGCGCAATTGTTCACCAATCTCATCATCAACGTGCTTTCTTCCTCCGCGCCCGACGATTTCTTCGACTCGAGTCTGCCCTCGATGTATAGAAAACTCTCGCACGGTAACGTGTACAGATCTTGTTGTTGTATAGGAATTCGTATTTCGTCGCTATTTTCAAACGTGGTATTAGCGTAAGGATTATACGTGTGAATCGCGATCTTGACGATGCGATCGTCGAATACTGGTTCCCCGCCGATGCTTAAGATGTCGCTCATTTTGCTCTCACAAATACGCGGTCTTCAGAACAACGAAACCTAAGGAGCGCAGGAAAGCCGCGTTGGCGACAATCAATTTTCCGCTCCCCTTCTTTCTCCTCTTCGCGTCAAGGGGCGACGCGACGGCGATGACGGGCGTGTTTTTCACGTTCGACTCGTTCACGACGAGCATAGTACGCGCGCCTCTCTTTCGCTCTATCATCTTCGTCACACGTACAAACGAATCGTGATCTCCTCGCCGCGAAAATCGATCGATCGTCCGTTCTGATCCACAATACGCACGTTTATATCGGTAATGGTCCGCGCGATTACCGGAAGATAAATGATTTGCGCCGGGATCTCCGACACTTTATATCCGGGTGAAACGTTAGGTGCGAATTCATGTATCGTATGCGCTGATTTGTCGTTGTGGTAAGCCTCCGTCGTGACGTAACACTGTACGCGAATAACGTTAACGGCCATAATATTTACCGGTTTGTCGGACGAGTACCATTTATTCGGTTGTAATATATGAGACGATGAAAAACCCAATTGCGAACCGATGTTATCAGGTTTAGTAAAATTAACTCGATACGCGCACTTGATCTCGCTTTTCATGGTGTTATCGTTACCGCGAAGCATTATGGAATGTTCGCCTTTACCCTCGTCTTCATTGTCCTCGTAATAGTCATCGACATCGTATATATAATCGTCATCATCGTCGCTCGTCCTTCGTTCCCCTTCTTTCGCTTTGCTTCTCGCGCGACATTCGCTCGTCGTTTGCGACAAATCGCGGCTCTCAAGTACGCGCTTATGGTGCTTAATTCGTAAGATCCAACGGGAATCGCGATAATATCGTCGTTATCGTCGAAGTAAAATTTATTATTCGTAGAATTTACATTCGGTATCGTGTTGTAAGTTTCAAGATTAGTAAGACCTAGTTCGTAATCACCATCGCTGAGATCCAAGGGTGGAAAGTAGCTCGCTGCGAGAACGCTGCTTCGTCCGGATAGCGTGAGAGTCAGCGACATGATCGATGAGAGCGAACGAATCGCGAACGACTGCGCTCGACTGATGAACGACGATCGATGTTATAGTCGAAAATTTTTCCGATCTGTAACAATGCACCCCACATTGTTACCCGGCAGTAGACCACCGGAAGTCTGCCGCCCGGCGAACACCTGCCGGGCAGGAGCAAAGGCGCCGAGCGCCCATTTTTAAACGTTAATACAAACGACCGTACGACCGTTACACGGCCGCGAAAAAGCTCGGAAAACCGAGCACCGCCGAGTGCTGCCGTAAACGCCCGAACGACACCCGCCGAAACGCCGCGCCGTTTCGCCCAGGGGAGATGACGTGTTTACCGTCAATTACCCGCCGAAAAACAACACGTCATTATCCCCACCCGGGGTCGAACGACGCGGTTACCGTTAGACGCTCGGGTATATAACGGCAGCCTTTTTAGATCCCGGCACCAGAATCGCACCAGAATCTGAATCCGCTCGAGCTATACGCTCGAGACTTTCCTAATCCGATCCGAATCATTCGCAAACACGACGGAACGTGGGGGTTGACGAGTTCGCAGCTTCCGCCGAGCATTCTCGGCTTCCGAACCGCTTTACGATCCTTCGCAATCCGCGACCGCTTCTCTCGAGAGTTCTCGAGAAACGGTCTAACTTCCGACCGACCCGACCATACGGACCGTGGGCTGGCGAGTTCGCCACCCCATTGAGTTTCCTCAACTCCGTTGGTCAATCCGTACTCCGCGTGCGAACAAGGGACAGCGAGTTCGCTGTCCGTTCGAGATTTCTCGATATCGCACGCATCCCATAACATCTGGGAATACGCGGCGTAAACATTATCGCGGACCGTAGACGCAAAAGAAACGTGCCGGTTTAAATCGACTCACGCATTTTTGTGAACCAAGCGCCGTCACAACAAACCGACCACGCGCCGTCTACCTGGCATGTTTATATCCGCTTTGCATATACAACACCGCATCTCATCGTTAAACTCGCGCGATTCATAACAACCGCGCCCCGCCCGTCGCACATTACTATCCGCCGCGCGCTCGCTCCGCGGGGGCAGCTCTGTATTCTTGACCAGTGCTGATAGAGGCTAAATAAAGTAATATTCTTTTATATTTTTTAATCGTGTGTCTCACCACTTTTTACGAGCCCTGATCACGACCGAGCGAATCTGCGAGCTCACGAAAAGTAACCCCGTTACAAATCAATACTTCGAAGAAATCGCAGATACAATTGCCCGCATATGCTCTGATCGCGCATCTGCTGAGAACGACGATTCTACTGGATATTTGTATCGCGTCCGAGATAACGCTCAAGTTCGCGCGGCGGACGAAGATCGTCGAAACCGTCGTAGTAGATTGCGTCGTCGTCTTTTTTCGGATACGCCCAATGAGTACCAGGCCCCGACGTGTCGTCCAAATTTACGATACCGCTCTCTCTACGACGCACTCGCGACGGAACCGCGTCGCGCATAAACACGCCTCTGAAGTGAGGCACGCGCGAGAGTATCGCCGCGCGATTCAACTGTTCGTTCGTCGTTACGCCGACAGACGGAAAAATCCCTAGCGTTTGTTTCCACGAAGTTTTTTTTTAGTTATCCCTCTCCTTCTCCTTATCCCTCTACTCCTCGCCGTATATGCGCGGCTTCCACGTTTGTACGGCGCGAGATACAAACCGCGACCTTCCATCGCGCGATCGCGGCGCTGCAGTTCCTCCAGCTGTCGTCGCGCGGCTTTGTGATCATTCACAGCCTTTACGATTCCAGCTGCTCCTCCAACCAAAGAACCAAGAGCTCCCAATAACGGTAGTAGGGGCAAAAAACCACCGCGTTTTGCTACGGGAAGCATTCGTTTCCCTGTAGAGGTCATTATTTTCCTCTTGCTCTTCTTCCTCTTGGTTTTCGCGGCCATACCCATTCCAAGTTTTGTTTTCATTTTCATGGCCACCCATACAGCCGTCGCGGTGGCTCTCTCGCCGAAAGTCGAGTCTCTCGCCGCGACGCGCTCGCGCGCTGTATCGGCGAGCGCCCGATCGGCGACGTGTCGATTGGCAAGGTCGTCATTTCGCGAGTACGCGACGTCGTGCTCGCGACAGGCCGCGTCCAGCGGATTAATACCTCGATTACTTTGCGCGAGTCGTTTCGCGAGATGGGTGCCCGGTCCGCAGAATTGATAGCCGGGTATGTGCAATTCGAAAGGAAGCGCGTTTATCGCTCTGTTCAATAAACTGGTGCCGCTGATATCACCGGTCACACCGTTCCGCCGCTTCGCGAATTGCATTCGCCGCAATCTTTAACGAGCGGTGCCGGACCGTCAATGTGCGTTCGTTGCCAGGGACGATTATAATGTTCCAGGCATCGACGGTAGCGCCGCACTTCCGAGTCCGCTCTTATATGTTCGGGCAATTTCTCCCACAATCCTTCCACGTAGCGACCGAAGTGCTTTAGCAAGATTATCTTCGGGATTAACCGTAACTGCTCGATGGAAAAGTCGAGAATATCGTCGCTGTCTAGCAGTGCGATAAACATCTCGATCTACCGCGCGCGATTCGCTACTGCGCGATCGACGACGATCGATTCGTATATGAATAAAAATTAGCACCTGTTTCGCGCAAGTGTGCTGCGCACGCGCGCGACGTTAGAGGGATGCGCTTCGTACGGCAACCGATCGCGATAAGTGTCAAATCTCGACGGTAGAAGGCGAACGTCGAATAACGCGGGGACTCGCAGACACGGTCGCCTGCTGCCGAGCGCCATTCGCTGCGTCGTTTGCGGTCCCTCTAATTGTGGTAAAACGAACGCGTTGATAAGTCTGTTGGAGAGCCCGCACGGCGTATGCTTCGAGAACGTTTACGTCTACTCGAAATCGTTGCAACAGCCTAAGTATCAATATTTGGAAAATCTTTTGACACCAATGGAAGATATTGGTTATTTTACATTTTCCAACAACTCCGACGTTATTTCCCCTAGCGAGGCGCTCCCGAATTCGATAATCCTGTTCGACGATGTAGCGTGCGACAAACAGGACACCGTCAGAGAGTACTTCGCTATGGGTCGACACTCGAACGTCAATTGTTCCTATCTGTGTCAAACGTATGCTAAAACACCGAAACACTTAATACGAGATAACGCGAATCTGCTAATTCTCTTTAAACAGGACGGTACTAATTTGCGACACGTGTACAACGATCACGTGAATATCGACATGTCGTACGAGAATTTTCACGCTCTGTGTCGTGCGTGTTGGCAACGCAAGTACGGTTTCCTAGTGATAGACAAAGATAGCGCGCTCCGTAACGGTAGATACAGACGGGTGACACCCGTTTGGACACGGAACGATTGGATACCGCTCGATTGGACACGCAGTATTGGACACGGAACGATTGGACACTGCACGATTAAACACAGAATTATTGGACACCGCACGATTGGACACCGCACAATTGGACACGCACACTGCACGATTGGACACTGCACGATTGGACACCGCACGATTGGACACTGCACGATTGGACACCGCATTATTGGACACTGCACGATTGGACACCGCACGATTGGACACTGCACGATTGGACACCGCACGATTGGACACTGCACGATTGGTCACCGCACGATTGGACACGCACACTGCACGATTGGACACTGCACGATTGGACACCGTACGATTGGACACTGCACGATTGGACACCGCATCATTGGACACTGCACGATTGGACACCGCACGATTGGACACTGCACGATTGGACACCGCATTATTGGACATTGCACGATTGGACACCGCACGATTGAACACTGCACGATTGGACACAGTGGGTTCCGCCCCCCTTCGGAGGGGCTCCACTATCAAAAAACTAGACACATAAGTTTGCGTTGAACCTCGCTTCGCGTGGAAAGTTGTAAACCTATGTGGAACCTTACTTCGCATTAAAAAGAATAAGTGTGGAGGCTGTATGTTCCGCCCCCCTCTACGGGGGGGCTCCACTATCAAAAAACTAGACACATAGGTTTGCGTTGAACCTCGCTTCGCGTGGAAAGTTGTAAACCTATGTAGAACCTTACTACGCATTAAAAAGTATGTGCGTGGAGGCAGTATGTTCCGCCCCCCCCCTACGGGGGGGTTCCACTTCCGGAAGATATAACCTAACCCATACCTATTTCTGATTTAAAACTAAAATTTATGCTTCTGCTTGTTCCCTCTTTATGCATAATTACCGGTGTCCGATCGTGCGGTGTCCAATCGTGCGGTGTCCAATCGTACAGTGTCCAATAATGCGGTGTCCAATCGTGCAGTGTCCAATCGTACGGTGTCCAATCGTGCAGTGTCCAATTGTGCAGTGTGCGTGTCCGATCGTGCGGTGTCCAATCGTGCAGTGTCCAATCGTGCGGTGTCCAATCGTGCAGTGTCCAATTGTGCGGTGTCCAATCGTGCGGTGTCCAATAATTCTGTGTCCAATCGTGCAGTGTCCAATCGTTCCGTGTCCAATACTACGTGTCCAATCGAGCGGTGTCCAATCGTTCCGTGTCCAAACGGGATACGCCCGATACAGACGAGGATTTAACGACTTCGCCGTACCGTAGAGCGATCAGTCGTCGCGGATACGTCGAACGCGTCGATCGCTCTTCCGTGCCCGAGCGAGAAGGATTGTTAATCGCGATGACTACGACGACGGATATCGGCGAACGAGAGAAGACGGCGAGAGAGATCGCTCGGACGCGAGCGTCTATTCGTAGAAAACACAGAGCATTGAAGACCGGCAATATGGAGAACGAGATCGCTATGGAGAGCCGTTTTAAGCCGACCGTCGAACCGTTGCGGCGCATCGTCGAACGCGCCGAGCTAGACGAGATCGAGCAAGACGCGATCAAACGCGAGACGATTAAGCGAGACGCAATCGACGCAGCGCCTACGATGATGAGTATCAAGAGAAAATGGGAGGAGGAAGAGCTGACCCCTGCGCGGGAAAAGCCTAAAGTGAAACGAGTACGAGCGCGACGATGATTGGACGTCGTCTCTACTCCGTTAGACGCGTCTCTCGCCGAACACCGCGAAGTGGCTGAGAGAGATCCATTCGCGCGAGGTAGGGACGAGGTAGAGGTGTTCGAAACCGAGAATCTCGAATCGCTCTCGACGCTCGAAACATCTATTAGACGAACTTTGCGAACTCCTCAAGGTCGCGATATGCTGCACGGCCAGCTAGGACCGTTGGAACGAGAGTACGTGGGTGCTCTTCTCGGTGAGAAAAAATCAGACAAGATCGATCACGTCTACGGGGTGTACATCGGCGAGGACGGCGCGATGCTCTGCGACAAGCAATTCGACGTAGACGCGGATGACTCTATACTCATAGACGGAATCCGATATATCGGTTACTCCCGGTTTGTACGAATTAATCTTTAAGAGACTTCCCGACGATCTCATATATACCGAAAACGATAAACTAACGTACAAGAGTATACTGTTAACGACAAACGCTCATAGACGCAACCATGCCACTAGTAAAGTCGTTTTAGGAAATAAGGGACATAAATATAAAAATGTCATCGCTCCGCTTATCCACAATGACGGCGCGAAAAAGGCGGGCGCGGGTCACATGCCATCAACCATGCGAGTCACGGGCGGAAGAATCGATTACTGGGACGATCCGAATGAATTAGTGGATCGCCTGCAATTACTCGATGCTTCGCGTCAAGCTGGCAACGATGCTCACGACAACGAGATTCTATCGATAATCGAGGAGCTTCGCGAAATCGGCGCTATCGTATAAATCTAATCGTCGCGTCGACGGTCGCCGCAGTTGTACACGAGATGCGCGCGATATCGACGCGATGTCCGTGAGCAAATTCGGTATACCTCTGAAGAAACGCGGCTACGACGCGAGGATAGGAAGACTACGCCCAGCTATCGAATCTTTGCGAAATTACGAGCGCGATAACGCGCTGTGTCTGGGTTCCTCCGTCGACTACGACGGGAGAGAACGCAAGATAAGACGTCTGGCCTCGCCGGAGGAGAACACCGACGCGACGAGCAAGAATTACGTCGAACTCGCGTTACGCGCCGCGAGAGAGGACGAGATCGGGTATCGCGAAAGCGTCGAGAGAATCACGTCGAAATTGAGAAAAGATACGGACGAGGTGAGACAAACAACTGTCCTACTGTTCACGAGACTCACTCAGCTCGATAACGCTCTGAGCAAACAGATAGATGTTGCGGAGAGTAATGTTTCAAAAATCGAAACAAACGAGAACATTCTGTGTAAACGAATAGACATTGTGGAAAATTCCGTTTCGAAAATCGTAGCGAGCACCAACGCTCTAAATAAACGTTGCGAAAAATACGATATCGCACTACGCGGAGCGCGGATAATCGTACAGCGATACGGGAATTGACCGAGAAGTCGCGGTAGATTCCGAACGGGCGCAAGGCGATTTGAAAATCGTGGTATCACGCTTTAGAATGAGCGTCGAAAAACGAATACTGATAGAAAAGTTGCATGCGCCCGCGAGAAGAAACTTCCGCGTCGTCGCGATGCGCGGGTACGACGACTTGTAGTAAGCGGATGTGGTCAAGATGCGTCCTTACGCGAGACGCAACAAAGGTCACAACTACATACTCACCGTTATCGACGCGTTAAGCAAATACGCGTGGGCCGTACCGCTCAAGAGCAAGAACGTTAGCGAGGTTGCCCGAGCCTTATCTAAGATAGTGCGAGACTCTAAGCGGTGTCCGAAAAATTGGCAAACGGACAAAGGGAAGGAATTCTACAACGTCGAAGTGCGGAAGTTAACGGAGAAGCGTGGAATGAATCATTATTCGACGTATTAGGTGATGAAGGCGTCAATCGTCGAACGATTTAATCGCAGACTCAAGAACTCCATGTGGAAGTACTTCACGCTGAACGGAACGTACAAGTGGATTGACGCGTTGCCTCGACTCGTCGAAGAGTACAATGCGTGAAAACATCACACTATCGATAGGAGACCTATCAACGTAACTCCCGCGATCGCCGATAAACTTTTAAGTACGGTATACAGCAACGTAAAGATCGCGGCTCCGGCGAGATTCAAAATAGACGATCCGGTACGCGTCGGCAAGTTCAAAACGATCTTCGAGAAAGGTTTTACACCCAACTGGACCACCGAGATCTTCCGAATAGCAAAGGTACAACGAACCAATTCCGCGATGTATCTGCTGAAGGATTCGCGCGACGAACCAATTGCCGGAGGATTCTACGAGCATGAGTTGTCACGCGTCTCCGATCCCGACGTGTATTTCGTGGAGAAAGTGCTGTGCCGAAAGGGCGACAAGATTTACATAAAATGGGTGGGAATGGACGAGTCGCACAACTCTTGGATAGATAAAGCAGTTGTATTATGATAAAAATGTATTTTATTTAAAATGTAAAATTTTATTATAAATAAACTGATATTATTTATAAAATAAGCTGTTATTATTTATAAAATAGATTATATTATACTTATATTAACAATAAGCTATACACGTTTTATCGATTAAAAAATAAAGTTTATTACAATTTCCGATACAATTTTCGATACAATATGTGATATTTTTCGCTTTACAACGGTATTCTATAATGCCCCCATGATAAAGTATCCGTAGTTACGGGTACGACGTATCGCTTGTCGTCATACGGATTGAGCGCGATCTTCGATTCCGACACCGTGTACACCTCGTGTAACTTGGATCTTACGCAGGACTGCTCGCGCTTTATCTCGATCTCTCGTCGCAGACGAGCGCGCGAAGTCGTCGAATGTTAGGGACCGGTGCACTTGGACACAGTACAATTGGACACAGTGCAAATGGACATGTTGCAAATGGACACGAAACTTTGCACACGGCTCAATTGGACACAGCGCATTTGGACACAATAATTTTGGACACAGTAGCTTTTGGATACAGAAGAAAATTCATTTGGACACCGTTCAGTAGCACACCGGTCAGTTGCACACCGTTCAGTTGCACACATAAAAATGCACATCGTTCAGTTGGATACATAAAAATGCATACCGTTCAGTTGCACACCGCTCAGTTGCACACCGTTCAGTTGCACACCGTTCAGTTGCACACCGTTAATTTGCCCACCGTAGTTGTAAAGCGAGGTCCACCCTGCCTACCGGCGGGGTGGGTGCGGGAGGGGGGCCGAAGGCCCCCCTTGCACCCCCCCCCCCGTGTGTGTGTGTGTGTGCGCGCGACTGAGCGGTGTGCAATTGAGCGGTGTGCAACTGAACGGTGTGCAACTGAGCGGTGTGCAATTGAGCGATGTGCAACTGACCGATGTGCAACTAAGCGGTGTGCAATTGAGCGGTGTGCAACTGAGCGGTGTGCAACTGAACGGTGTGCAACTGAGCGGTGTGCAACTGAACGGTGTGCATTTTTATGTGTCCAACTGAACGGTGTGCAACTGAACGGTGTGCAACTGAACGGTGTGCAACTGACCGGTGTGCTACTAAACGGTGTCCAAATGAATTTTCTTCTGTGTCCAAAAGCTACTGTGTCCAAAATTATTGTGTCCAAATGCACTGTGTCCAATTGAACCGTGTGCAAAGTTTCGTGTCCATTTGCAACGTGTCCATTTGCACCGTGTCCAATTGTACTGTGTCTAAGTGAAGGCCACTCGAATGTTATCGTTCTCGCGACGACGCCGCTCTTAACGCTCTTGATCTTCTTCGTGTCGAGTCTACCTTCGACTCACAGCGCGTACATCTTCGCTCTGAGCCCGACGAATTCCGTCATGATCGCGCCATTATTCTCGTCCTTCATCAGGCCCGGCAGTTTTTTGTTAGCGAGAGATATGCCGTACGCATTATCCACCGCGTAATCGCTCGTGTCGAATCTATCGATGTCGCGCTTCATATCCTCATATATATCCTCGCACTCGACGCGATAGATGAGACTATCCGTGTCGGTGTACATTATCCTGCACTTGTCTCGATTCAACGGTAACATATATTCGTAGTGAAATTCGTATAAACGAATCTTGGAAACATCGAGAATGCACATTCCTACGTAAATCGGTTTGTCGAATTTAACCTTGAGTTTGCGCAATTCCACGGCTACGAGATCTTCCGCGAAGACGCTTCTGCTGTAAAAGTTCGGCTTCGCGATCATCGCCTCCGCGCCGTATCGTCCGTCCCATCGAGTCACGAGCCGGACATCGGAATGATTGCGCACATCCTCCATAGTCTTACCAAACACGACGTTATTCATTAATTTGTATAGATTTTTCTCGAATTCGTTTCTCGCGCTAGTTCGCAGTCGCGTGTTCAGTTCGATGTATCCGCGCAACCGTGGAGATTGCGCGAATCGTAATATTTTATGTATCTTCGTAACGCGTAATCCGTGTCGAACGCATTGTTGTAGATTACGATAATACGTCACGTAATGGCGCTTATCGTACAGCGTGGCGAGAAGTTTATCCTGTCGTTTTTCGGGCGGCTTATCGCGCGTCGGACAAAACGGCAAGTCACCGTGAGAGTCATGAAGGTCAAGCGGATACGCAAGGTCGACTTCTAGAATATAACCGATAGGCGAGTTCGACTATGGACATTAAGTTGATGCTCGTAACATCGTCGACCCATTGAAATTCTTCGTAAGGCAACGATTGACACATCGCCCATCCGTATAAATTATTTACGTCGAAATACATACGATACGACGATGGTTCCGAGGGATCGTACGACTGTACGTACTTTTTATTAGCGCGCGCGTATCTATTGGAACATTGACTTAGCCCGTCGCGTATTCCGCGTTCCACGAACATTATCATATCGATGTCGATTAACAGCTCGAATCGAACGCCCGTATGCTTTAACATAGCGTCCCACGTGTATCCAGGTAACGTGTAATAGTGCGCGAGAACTAAACAATAACTCTTCGCACACGCGTCGCGAAAATTTTCGAAGGCATTGGCCAATAGAAGAACATCGGTTTTCAGATACAGATCGCTATAGTCACCCAATGTCTCGACGCGAAACCGCTCCCAGACTCTTATCGCGCGCACGTAATCGCTAACGGATACGATATCACCGGTGAACGAACTGTAGAACGCCTCGCGCGGCGGTAGACGAGTCTCCCGCAACTTATCAATGCTGTCGACGTATTCATACGGAAATACACTTTTTCGCGTAAGGAGCTCGAAATCGGCGTCGTCAAGATCGGAAAATTCAGAACGCGTGATCGTCAGCTTGTTCTTGTCGAGATACGACGCCAATTTTTCGAGACTCGCGCTTAGAAACTTGAAGGAATCCACGAAACGCAATTTCACGCGTCTCCCGAACCATCCCCCGTTCGATGCGTCTTCGACGTTCTTCGTGAAGGAGATGTACGTTTCCTTCGTCAGGGCAACAATTCGACGCTACCGGGAAAGGCGTTAGCCACATCTCTGATGATGAAATGCGCGTCGTAGCCCGATAAATTGTGAAAGAATATAGGAATGACGTACGATTCCTTATAATTTAGATTACAATTCGAATGAGCGGGACCTCTGTATCGTCCAGTCAGATGACTGTGTACGCGAGCATCTTCCGGTTCGAACAGTCTCTCGCACACGTGACAATGCGTCGCGTTCTTAAATCTCTCCCATTCATCCGGCGTAAGATCCACCATAGGCACATAGGCGTCGAGAATACTCCTTGCGCTAAGGGCCAGATCGTACAGTCCCTGGACGAACCACGATACGCAATTCTCGCCGCGATAAGCTCTATACACCGATTTAGCGTCGTCGAACGCGCATCGCGCGTAATATCCCACGCTATAGACCTTATGATGTTGAACAATGGACGTGTTCGATGTTCTCTTCTCCCCCTTCTTCTCTAGCGCGCATTCCATATCGGCGTACACCACGAACGGAAGTCGCTCCTTTCTATTATGGTTGCAAAAATTTAGCCACTTGTTGTCTTCAGCAGGAAGGACGATCGCGCACTCGTTCATTCTTCCGTAGTCTGCGCTGTGAGCCGATAACTTTTCGCTCGTTCGAAAATAATGCATGCAACTGCAACATAACACTTATTTTTTACATCGCGTATATTATTTATACTGTGTAATAAATTTTTTTTTCTTATTAATTTCGTGCTTACCGATCGCATATGTGCGCTTTATGTTGCCGAGCGCTCAATTGCGAGCCGACGAGACGGGACAGATCCCCGATACACGCGAAGTGCGCCACGTTGTCTCGTTGCGTCGCATCACTCAGATACAATAGATTGACGTGTCTTGTCGTTGGTGAGACGCAGAGGAGCAATACCGCAGCCGCCTTTCTTGTTCTTCTTATCCAGAACGGTATACACGTTGATAGATACATCGTTAAAACGCTCGAACCTAGTGATTCCGCTCAAACTCATGGGAAACTCGACGCCCTCCAGATTCAACACCGTTGAGTAGTGAGGATACCGCGAGCTTCTTTCCGCGTGTCTTTCGACCGGATATAGAGCGGCGACTACCGCCCACGCGAAACACGCGTTATCCGTAGATCGTATATTAATCACCGCTCTTTTCAACTTGATCTCTCGCGGTATCTCGACGCGACATCCGGCGCGCATAGGATTATTCCTGTTTATGTTCACCGTTAGATTTAGTATCCGCGATAACGCCCATCCGCTATCGCGCTCATGAAACTCCTCCAGCGAAGCCAGAATAGCATCGACCACGCGTCTCCCGTACCATTCTCGCGACGGTCTTAACGGCAATCTTGTCGTCCGAGACGAACTCGCCGTTGAAAACGGCATTAACCTTAACGCTGTTGTACCTGCCCGTAACATCGCGTACTCGATCAAGCAGGGTGTCCCCGGCATCCTCGAGGAATTGCAGAGGTTCGATATAATCGAAATTAATAATCACGCCGGTTAACACACGTCTAGCGAAAGCCGTCTCGATCTCGAACCACGAAAATCCCTCGCGCCTCTCGACGCCGGCGCCCGCGCGCTCGAAACGTCGACGCAGATCGTTTCTTGCGCCTGTCATTCGAACGATTCGAGCCACCAGAGAATTGATGGTTCCGGTGGATCTTCCCCGGCGCTCGCCTCGACATCTCTCCCGCAGAGATTCGAGACTCTCGTCGCATCGTCGCGCCCACGCGAGATGCGCGTCCGCCGTCGCGATGTTTCGCGCGCTCTCGAGAAGATCGCACTCTTCCATCGTTTCTCGATCTATTACTAATTCTTCAATGGACGCCAAGATTTTTTACTAATAAGCCACGTATCTTCCTCGTCGTACTCCTCGATGTAAAATAATGCTCTCGTATCGCACCCGCTGCACCAATGATTCGACGCCTTGAAAATTTCGTCGATGAGATCGCACGCGCGCACTATCTGGCTGAGCACCGTTTTTTTTTACGTGCGTTGATATACTTCTCGCAAAACTCGGTTCACGTTCGCAATCCGCGCAATATCTCTCTTCTTTCTCGAAATAGTATTCGTTATCGAATTCGCAACCAAACTTGTAGAAGCAATGCACAACGTGATTCACCTCCCACGAAAATTTCGGAACGCCGTATCGCTATTTCCAATTGCGGTAAAGTAAATAGCAGTGGGCTCCAACGTCCGCGAAGGGTTCGTCGAATGGCGCGACGCTCGTTTCTCGCACGAATTCTTCGGCAAAATCGATTTTTTCTTTACAGTATAAACAATCCTTTATGTAATATTCGCGCAATTCGTTCTTTAAACAATTTGGTATTTCTAATACCCGTATATCTTCGATACTTCTAATACGAGTATTCAATACTCTTCTGGCTAGTGTCGGTAAAGCATTCGGTGAATACTTCATTGCGTACGTCGCTTCGATAAAATATTTTAGGATAAACTAATATTTTAAAATCGTCGCAATCCTTTTATAGTAGCAAAGATGACAAATCGCGAACCACCGGTCCCCGCGCGCCGGGTATCGAATAGAGATAAAACGACGCCCGCATAATCCTAATATATTAAAACAACGCATCCCTCCATACAACGCATTTATTAATATTATATTATAACGCGCGCCTTTGTATCTCTGTACTGTTACAAAATAAAAACGTTCTCCTTTATTGCGAGAACCTCTCTTTATTCGACCTCCGTCTATTCGAGCGATAACCTCGACGCCGACCTATCCATCGATCTATTTATAGATCTATACAGTACGTATAACAATGACAAGTGCGTCTCGTATCGCGCCGAGGTTCGCCCGCGATATTTTCTTATCTAATTATTTTCAATTTTCTGTATTTACATGTCACGCGACTCCCCGGGTCGGAGATAAAGCGACGACCGCGTCTCGTACGACGCATCTTTGACGCACCTGATGCAATAACGCGATCTCCCGCCCCGATTTCGTCACCCCGTACCCCTCGCCCTCTCACCACCGCGACCCCGACTCCCTCAACCTCGCTTCCCCCCTCGCCATACGTACCCCCCTGTTTTTGCCCCCTGCCCGACCTGCCTCCCTCGGATATCTTTCTATCACTTTTTATCCGCATGTTCACTCTCTCACTCTTACAGGGAGTTTCCAAAGAAAAGTGGGTTAGAACCTCACTCACCTACTGCAGTATTAGCTGCGGTGGCTGATAACCCCTATGTGAGCACTCGAGAAATAGCTCACGATTCTGGATTGTCTCAGATTAGTGTTTGTAAAATATTAAAGCGTCATAAATATCATCCCTATCATGTGTCTATGCATCAGGAACTTCATGGCGATGATTTCTATAATCGAGTGACGTTTTGTCAGTGGGCACTTGAACAAATACAAAGAAACCCGGATTTCTTTCGTTGGGTACTGTTCTCTGACGAGTCTACTTTCACGAACCACGGTGCTGTTAATCGACACAACATGCACTATTGGAGTGTGGAAAACCCACACTGGTTGCGCCAAGTTGAACAACAGCGTCCTTGGTCTGTTAACGTTTGTGAAATATTTGGCGACAAACTCATCGGCCCCTATTTCATTGAAGGCACTTTGAACGGTGAACAATACCGAAACATTCTGCAAAACGAACTGCCGACATTGCTTGAAAACCTAAGCCTCCAAGAGCGACGGAACATGTGGTTTCAACATAATGGTTGTCCAGCATATTATTCGGTAGTAGCACGGGAGATATTAAATCGCGACTACAATGGTCGCTGGATTGGTAGAAGTGGCATCCGGTACATTGGCCTGCCAGATCGCCAGATCTTACGTCGCCAGATTTCTTTTTGTGGGGTTGCTTAAATACTAAAGTTTATCAACAAGTGCCAACAACTCGTGAAAACATGATTGAACAAATCAGGAATGCTTGCGCACAAATTGAAGCGAATACACTTTTAAACTGTGTATAATCATTTGAAGTGCGGATCAATAAATGCATCGAAGTTGAAGGTCATCAGTTCGAGCAACTATTGAATTGAAATGAGACTCATAAGAAACAAGCACCCCAAAGGGATTATAATTTCCGTCACGTCCACGTCGTTAATCTTGGGTAAAGCTAAGAACGGATAAAAAATTATCGTAGACATCTACAATAATTCGAAAAACATGTTTCAGACAAAAGTTACTTTTCTTCAACGTAGCATCATTGTGCAATAAAGCATGGGGATTCCCCTTGAAGAAAACGAAGGTTAACCAATTTTTGCCGAATGCAGCGCCATCTATCAGGAATCGAAAAAAAAGGTTTAGACAAAATTTGCGTGTTTTTGGACGTAGAAACTGAATCTACAATAAAAAGTAGGGGTTCCCATTTAAGATTTCAAAGTTACCCCCAGCCCCACCCCCAGGGGGGGGGGGGCGGTAGGCAGCTAATTTTTGCGGGATGGAATTGCCCCCTCAAAAATATTGAGGGTTTATTTGGAATATTTTTTTCGTACAATGCTTATTTTAACAGATATTTTGCAGTCTCAAGTTAAAAAACTCACCCTGTATATACAGTATACAGGGTGGACCATTTTAATCAATCCACGTGAATATCTCGAAAAATGAGCTCGATAGATAAAAATTTTTCAGACAAAAGTTGCATGGTTTCCAAGGAGACATATGAGGAAAATATGGGCTTGACCTTGAGTGACTTTTTCAAGGCCAAGTCAATGTGATCGATGTTTTCTTAAATGGAACCCCCATTTTTTATTGCACGTTCTTGTAGCTTATCTCGAGAGCTTTTCAAAACACTATAATAAAGTATTTTTCATTAAGTACTTTTTGAGTTATTCTATATTTTGATCTGACATGTTTTGATATAGAAAATAAAATATCTCGTAAAATATTTAGTTTTCGATAATCTTACTGTAATACTTTTATGTACAGAATAATGAAGCAAATCAATTGGTATAAAAAAAATAATTGTTTTTAAGAAAAAGTATGTAATTATTTACAATATATTTTTTTAAACAATTATTTGTTTTTTTCTTTACACTAATTGATTTGTCTAATTATTCTGTACATAAAAGTATTACGGTAAGATTATCGAAAACTAAATATTTTACGAGATATTTTATTATTTATATTAAAATATGTCAGACTAAGATATAAAATAACTCAAAAAGTACTTAATAAAAAAATACTTTATTATAATGTTTTGAAAAGCTCTCGAAATAAGCTACAAGAATATGTAATAAAAAATAGGGGGTTCCGTTTAAGAAATTTATGATGACCTTTATGTGACCTTGACAACGCTATTCAAAGTTGTACTAATATTACTATGTAATGCGTTACTTGAAACCCTACACCTTTTTTCTACCGTTCTTGGTTTTCGAGATATTCGGCTGGCACGGGTGGTCTGATACATCCTGTATATATACAGGGTGTCCTAGACCACCCGTACACCCCTTTTCTTTCAAAAACTAAGCATTTTAGAGAAAAACGTTTTGAACAAAAATTGTATGGTTTTGAGGGGAACATAAGATGGTGTCATTGGTTTGACCTTGGATGGCATCGTTAAGGTCAAGTCAAGGACACTTTTAATTTCTTAAATGGAAACCCCCCTTTTTTATTGCATATTCTTATAACTTATCTCGAGAGCTTTTCAAAAAACTATAATAAGGTATTTTTTCATTAAGTACTTGTTGAGTTATTTTATATTAAAATCTGACATATTTTGATATAAAAAATAAAATATCTCGTAAAATATTTATTTTCGATAATCTTACCGTAATACTTTTATGTACAGAATAATGAGACAAATCAATTGGTATAAAAAAAAATTGTTTTTAAGAAAAAGTATGTAATTATTTACAATATTTTTTTTTTGAGCCAGAACGCGGGTGGTAATGCATCAAATATGTGATATCACTCGAGAGCCTAATTTCTTAAAATTGTTGGTTCACGCCGGCTGTAAGATGGCGTTATTAGTAATAGATATTATAAGGCAAATGAGAAGTATCGGTGGTGTGGGGTCTGAATAGCTCAGAGGTAAAAGCAGTCGTCCGGCAAGCGAAAGACTCGGGTTCGGTTCCCGATTCAACGACTTCGCCCCGATATTTTTCTCGCCTTCGTCTCTCCAGGTGGGTAAAGAGGGGTTATTGTAAATCTCGAATTGAGATTAATTTTAAAATCTTGGTATAGCACCAAGTAAATTTCGTGCCCTGTGTACATATTCAGTTTCATAGAAAACTTATTTTTCTATGAAACCGACACACTACCATTCGCGTTCTGACTCTTACTAGCCCGCGATTATTTGAAATTAATAATATTTATATTATATTATCAATATAAATATCAATAAAAATAATTATAAATATTAATGTTGTGCCTCTAGCCGCTAAGGAAGAGGTCGTTTGTGATTTGAACGCGCAAAGGATTAGGATCCACGCTCGAAATAAGACACTCTCGGACATTAGGTATAAATTAGTATATTTCACGATATTCTGTACACTTTTCACTTATTCGTGATTATAAGGATCGGGCGCGATACGTGTAGTACTTTGACACGATGCGATTATATTAATCGGCTGCGAGTGAACGATGTTAATGAGCGAGCGAGCGTCGGTACATCTCGCGCTCAATATATATTAATTAATTAGGTTGTTGATTAGGGGAAAGTATAGTGACCCTGGCCGGAGCATGTCTCGTGCTCCGCTTGTCAGTCCATCTCGTCAGCTGCTTACTCAGCTTCCGAGAACTTGGCCGTGACTTCCTTCTCTTTAGAATCACATCTCTTACTTTTATTTTATTAATAATCTTTTATTACTTTTGTAACGGTTCACCTTTCTTGACGCGGATCAAGCTTGCCGGTGCCAGGATTCGGGAGAAGGGGAAAACTCGAACTCACTCTTCCTTGGTATAATGAAATTGTTTATTCCGATTGAACAATTAAAGCTTTACAAGACGGACGTGCAAGAGCGGTGCGCATTAAGGCTCGCAGGAGCGGCGTGATATAAGCAGGCGCATGCGAGGCCCGAGAAGCGAGCGACGCTCATGCAGACGATGTCTAGGTGTTATACAGGGAAACGCGATCGCGGTGTTTACAAAGAAACGACAGGTCTTAATTACTATGGGGTGTCGCATGGCCGTTTGGTGATTCCATCTTCCTAGCACTGCCTGTGCGTCTTATCCTGAGAAGGACTGGGCGCCAGTGCTCTCTGCGGCTTATCTTGACAAGGACTAGCGCGTAATAATATGGTGCGGCCGTAGCAGGACACGTTCTTAAAGGTTAGGTGGACGCGGTATTTACTGAAATATTTATAAGGTGAGATAATTAGAATCGGACACGATATTTACAAAGAACAGGTCTTACTTTCTATCTGGACGCGGTATATACAAAGAAGCGGATAAGCCTCGAAGGCTTAGCGCGCGCGGTATTTATGAGGACATCTACAGTATAAGATAACGGATAACAACAGGTCTTACGGTCTATCTGGACGCGGTACACACATAACGGTTTTACAGTCTAGCCGCCATCTCAGCAACTGGGAAACCCGGCATAACCTCGGGAAGTCCGTGGCTTGGTTTAGCGGAGGTAGTACGATGCGCCGTCCCAGCAACCGGGAAGCCCGGCATAACCACGGGAAGCCCGTGACCTGGTTTAACGCGGGGCAGCAGAATGCGCCGTCCCAACAACCGGAAAGCCCGGCATAACCACGGGAAGCCCGTGACCTGGTTTAACGTGGGGTAGCAGGATGCGTCGTCCCAGCAACCGGGAAGCCCGGCCTAACTACAAGAAGCCCGTAGCCTGGTTTAACGCGAAAGTCGGTTTCGGATCAGGAATTGTGCGTGACAGGATTCGGGATCGGGAATTGGTGCCGATTAGTGATGCCAGAATTGAGACGCGAGCAACACGACTCCGTAGTAGAGAGGATATGCACACAAGCGTGAATTGCTCGCGTCTCAGTTCTGGCATCACTGGTGCCGATACGCTCGCCGGGCCGCCTTATATACCCGGCGGAGCGCACCGGCCGGTCTCCCATTCACGCGATACGGCGCGTGGTGGGGCGTCCCCACGGTGGGGCCGCGACACGGGTGTGGGAGCTTAGGGGCGCCATAGGCGCTGAGCCTCATGATGCGCGCGGCGGATCGGCCCGCGAGGCTGTTAGTAACGGTATCGTTACACTTTATTCTTTCTTAATTACTTTTCCTTGAGCTCCTTTCCTAATTTTAATGTTTTGCTTTACTCAGCTCTTTCTTAATCTTTCCTATGCTATTTTACTGTTTTATATTTTAATATTAAGAAATTGGTCGAGTTATGACAATATTATTATTATTATTATTATTAATATTATTATTATTATTATTATTATTATATTATAAATATTATCAAAATTGTTTCATTTATATTTTATTATTAATAATATTATTAACTATTAATAATGTTTAATTATTTTATTATCATTCTTTTTTTAATTGTAAAACGTAATGTTCTCACTAGAGACCCTATAGCAGTGCTCGGAGATAGTTGCCCTTTTCGGGCCGATTCCGTGGCTCACGCCTATTGCCCCCCACTCACCGCTCGTGCATTAGCGACGAGTCGCCAGATACGCGTAACTAAGGAGCGCGACGCTTTGTCTCAGGAGCGTCCGTATATAAGAATGTCCAAATATAATAGTAAGACAATACTTTTCTAAATGCACGGCGAAAATTCTCAAAATTAAAAGTTTTTCTTCAATATTTTATATTTCATTGATATAAAATATTGAAGAAAAACTTTTATTTATAGAAAAGTATTGTCTTATTATTATATTTGGGCATTCTTATATACGGACGCTCCTGAGACAAAACGTCGCGCTCCTTAGTTACGCGTATCTGGCGACTCGTCGCTAACGCACGAGCGGTGAGTGGGAGGCAATAGGCGTGAGCCACGGAATCGGCCCGAAAAGGGCAACTATCTCCGAGCACTGCCCTATAGTATAACAGAAATGCGCCAATGATCACGTGATCAATATTTTGCTGATTGGTCAGAGTTAATTGTGTCCATGTAGCTGCTGCCATGTTGAATTTCACATTGATAATTGTCGCTGCAAAGAGGCAAGAACCATCAGCCCAGAAAGAAAATATTGAATTTCACATAACAACGAATATATACAGTGTATATACAACGTATATCTATTTTAAAAAATTTAAAGTTTTCGAGCTTTCTTGAACTAGGAATAAAAGTGTGGAAGAAAAATATTTTCATTGTTCTTTTGTAGAGGTTAGTACATTTTTCTTTTAACATTTTTTTATTATTCATACTGGTTTATTTAATAAATTATTTTCATTTTTTCATTAAATGCTTTGCATTAATTGTCGCTTATTTTGTGCACAGAATTTACGCTCACCATGCCAACCAGTTGTACTGCAAATTGCTGTATTAACAACAGCAACAAGGGCTACACAGTGTTTAATTTTCCAACGAATGCAGACTGTCGTGAAAAATGGATAGCCGCTCTTGTTTTAATTTTCTGCTTCAATATGAAGAAATCTGCGGCTGAGGCTCATCGAATGCTCTCAAATATTTATGGTGAGGCCGCTATTAGTGAAAGAACGTGTCGTGAGTGGTTTCAACGCATCAAGAACGGTGATTTTCACGTCGAAGACCGGCATAACGGTGGAAGAGAGAAGGTTTTCGAAGATGCAGAATTGGAGGCATTACTTAATGAAGACTCGAGTCAAAGTCAAGAAGAATTGGCACGATCATTGGGAGTGACTCAACAAGCAATTTCAAAACGCCTCAAAGACATGGGAATGATTCAGAAGCAAGGAAATTGGGTGCCGTACGAGTTGAAACCGGGAGATGTTGAACGGCGTTTGTTTGCTTGTGAACAGTTGCTTGAAAGGCAAAGACGGAAGGGATTTCTGCATCGCATTGTGACTGGGGACGAAAAATGGGTTCATTACGATAATCCCAAGCGCAGAAAATCATGGGGATATCTCGGCCATGCTTCCACGTCGACGGCCAAACCGAATATTCACGGCTCCAAGGTCATGCTCTGTATTTGGTGGGACCAGCTCGGCGTAGAGTATTATGAGCTGTTAAAACCGACTGAAACAATCACAGGCGATCGTTATCGAACGCAATTAATGCGTTTGAGCCGAGCATTAAAAGACAAACGGCCGCAATACAACGAGAGACACGATAAAGTGATTTTGCAGCATGACAATGCTCGACCCCATGTTGCGAAAGTGGTCAAGACATGCTTGGAAACGTTGAAATGGGAAGTTCTACCCCACCCGCCGTATTCTCCAGACGTTGCTCCATCTGACTATCACTTGTTTCGATCAATGGCACACGGCCTGGTTGACCAGTACTTCCGGTCTTATGAAGAAATAAGAAATTGGATCGATTCGTGGATCGCTTCAAAAGATGACCAGTTTTTTCAACGCGGGATTCGTACGCTCCCCGGAAGATGGGAGAAAGTAGTGGCCAGCGATGGACAATACTTTGAATCATAAATGTATAACCAGTTTTTTATAATAAAGCCTCGAATTTCGGAAAAAAAACGGCGGAAGCAAAGTTGTACACCTAATATATTATTCTCTTCTTATTTTTATAATTATTTATGTTGTGCTTTGTACTTTGTACTATGAATTGTTTCTTTTAAAATTGCAATTTAAAATTTGAACCAATAATATCTAGTTCTTTATTTAAGGTAAGCAAACTGTATTATTTTACAACAGTTTTATTGATAACTTTTTTATATACATTAATTATATTTTTTATGAATGCACTGTCTTTACTTAAAAACAAAATAATAACTAATATACATCGTCGACTAATATACATAGGTCGAACAATTAAGTTTCATATTAAAAATTTATTTTTAATCGTACAAACCTTAGACAGTTAAAAAGTATCAATGTAGTCACCCTCTAATTCGACGCACTTAGTCCAACGTCTCCGTCATTGCTTAAAGCAGCTCTGATAATTCTGTAAAGTGAACCCTTTCAAAATTTGTTTCACGTTTCTTTTTATGTCATCTATATCCTCGAAACGATGTCCTTTCAACTGTTTCTTCAATTTTGGGAACATCCAAAAGTCGTTGGGAGCCAGATCCGGCGAATACGGAGGGTGATCCATCACTGCGATTTGTTTTTTAGCCAAAAATTGAGAAATTTAGAGAGCAGAATGCGCCGGTGCATTATCGTGATGAAAAATCCATGACCGCTCTTTCCACAAGTTGGGTTGTTTTCGTTTCACAGCTACGTCCAGTCTTTTCAGTACTTCTAAATAAAATATCTGGTTCACAGTACGATCTTGTGGTACAAATTCATAATGAACAAGCCCTCGGATATTGAAAAATGTTATGAGCATTGTTTTAACTTTCGATTTGCTCATGCGCACTTTTTTCGGTTTGGGCGAATGTGGTGATCGCCATTCCATTGATTGACGCTTTGTTTCAGGATCGTACTGAAAGCACCAACTTTCGTCTCCGTAATAACAAGTTCTAAAAAATTATTCTTTTCGAGGCGTTCGAGATAATCCTGACACAAGTTCAAACGTCTCTGTTTTTGCTCCAAAGTGAGCATGCGTGGACCGAATTTTGCCGTAATTTTTCGCAAATTCAATTCATCGTGCAAAAGTTGACGAATGGTTTCCCTGTTAATATTAAGTTCTTTAGCCAACATAGCAAGTGTTAGCCATCGATTAGACCGCACTAAAATCGCTAACTTCTCTCGATTTTTGTTCGTTGCCTTGATAACCGGCGCGTCACACCGTTTGTCATCCGTTATCTTCTCTCTGCCTTCTCGAAATCGTTTGTACCACTTCATAATATTACTCTTATGCATAGCTGAATCCCCGTAGGCTTGTTGAATCATTTGTAATGTTTCTGTTGGTGACTTCTCTAATTTAACGCAGAATTTAATGTTGGCGCGTTGTTCAAGCATTCCTCACATTATACCGATATTAAAAAAAATTTTTAACACAACTTCGCGTGACTACATCTCATTAATTATTAAATAAAATAATTTAAAACTTGCACCACATATTGAGTATTAAGTTGTGAATAACCTCCTAAGATGGCAGCACAAACGAAACAAACGTTTAGAAATGCGAAATGAGTCTCGTAACTTAATTGTTCGACCATGTATTGTTACGACCCTGTATTACATTTCTGTGCCACGATGTTATATCGCTCGATGCGGTGGAAAATGAAGATGATCTCCGGGACGACGGATGTGTTTGTTGTTAAACAACATCAGACATCTTGAGAGAAGAGCCGCCACCTTAGTCTCGTGACGGATGTCATTCCGTGCGGACATATTTGTTATTACGATTTCCAATATTATCTATTCTGTGTTCTATGTTTAGTTGAGTTCTGCATTATCATTATTAAAGTTCCTTTTGTTCTTTTATAAAGAGTGTTCTTTATTTTCATCGTGATACGCGAGTGCCGGTTGTGTCGTGCGCGCTTCGAGATTAATCAATATCGATCCGCGGACATAACAATATTTATGTGTGCATTCTATTCATTTTTGGATGTCTGAAATTTTTTTTTTTGATGTTCGAAATTTTTTTTTTTTTTGTATGTGTGAAATTTTTTTTCAATCAGTGAAATTTGGTTAGTGTAATCTGTAAAGATGATACAAAAATATATATGTACCGTGATAATGATGTATGGTAGTGTGCCAAAAATATTAAATTTGTGCAATATAAAAAGTAATAGATATTACAAATTAATCAGCTCGTAGCCGCATTGTGTTAGTAATTATCTCCAGGCAAACTTAGATGTGAAGGTGGTAACGGCTGCTATACGAGCGCCTTTATATTTCTTTGTACATCATTTTTAAGATTTTACATGAGCGAGCGCAGGGTGTACATCGAGATCTGAGGGATTTTTCTTCGCTATCGAGGCCCGAACAAGCCCCGTGCGTCGGGAAACTGTTGTCCATCGTATAATCGATCTCTATTCGCGCGTGCCGTGAAACACAATACCCTAGCGCTTGATCACGTTAACACTTTGAGGCCGACGAACAGGCCGATCTTTCAGAATTATATCTTATCTTCCTTTTATTTAAACTTCTTAATATACTATCATTTTGTTATATCTTTGCGTATTCTAAATTTTCGATTGTCTATTTCGACTCCGTCCCGTCCCGTTCGTACGAACCACCCCCTCTACCAATCTCGTAACTGAGCGGTCACGGATTCTGCCATCGCGATTATTTATCGAACGAACATTCATTGGTTTTTCGCGAGCTTTGTGTGGCGCGAATTCTCGCGCCTGGCGCCCATCTTAATATCGAAATCTGGTCTCTTATAAGGTCGATCTTTCGTATATCGCGCCGAAGGTGTGCCGTGGGTCACCATCACCGACCCGTTGGAAAACGATAAAATAATCCCCCAAAAATACACGGTCACAAAATATATATATAAATATATGTGCACCTTATATATATGTACACATATATATTATAAACAGTGTCCCATTTTAACTTTTACACCGTAAAATCTCGAAAACCATGCATTTTCAAAAAACATGTTTCAGATAAAAGTTATTTGACTTTAAGGGGGACATAGAAGGTGCTATTAGTTTGACCTTGAATAATTGTTTGAAGGTCACGTGAAGGTCACCTTTAATTTCTTAAATGGGAATCCCCATTTTCCATTACATATTCTTGTAACTTAGCTCGAGAGTTTTTCAAAACATTATAATAAAGTATTCTTTCATGAAATATTTTAGTTATTTTATATCTTAATCTGACATATTTTGATATAAAACATAAAATATCTCATAAAATATTTAGTTTTCGATAATCTTACCGTAATACTTTTATATAGGGAATAATGAGACAAATCAATTAGTGTAAAAAAAAACAAATAATTGTTTAAAAGAATACATTGTAAATAATTACATACTTTTTCCTAAAAACAATTTTCTTTTTATACCAATTGATTTGTCTCATTATTCTGTACATAAAAATATTACGGTAAGAAAACTAAATATTTTACAAGATATTTTATTTTTTATATCAAAATATGTAAGATTAAGATATAAAATAACTCAAAAAATAATTAATAAAAAAATACTTTATTAGTGTTTTGAAAAACTCTTGAGCTAAGCTACAAGAATATGTAATAGAAAATGGGTGTTTCCATTTAAGAAATTAAAGGTGACCTTCACGTGATCTTCAAATGACTATCCACGGTCAAACCAATGCCATCTTCTTATGTCCTCCTTCGAGTCAAATAACTTTTGTCTGAAACATTTTTTTGAAAATGCATGGTTTTCGAAATTATGGTGTAAAAGTTAAAATGGGTCACCCTGAACATATATATATACAGAGTGTCCGGTAAAGATTGTGCCAACGCTCGTGAGCGAGTAGAGTACAGTAAACTGAACAGAAAAGTCCTGTAACTTTTTTTCTATAATACTTTATTAAGCGTTATAAAAAAATGGTTAGGACTCTTCTCGACTCAGTTTTTGGTAAGGAATAACGCTATGTACTTAGTGGGCGGTCGATGCGTGTCATCCTGTATATATCTGTGTGTATATGTATAAGTGTGCCTGTGCGTGTGCGTATGTCTGTGCGTGTGCGTGTGCGTGCGCGTGTGTATATGTGTGTGTGCATGTGTGTGTCTCAGATTTATAATATGTCATGAAGTAATCAGTTACATAATAAGTAACATATATGTATATTACATGCATTGCTGAATGTCAGCAATAAAAGCACTTCTCTGGTATATCAGAGATATGTATCACTATATTTGAAATGTTATATTTATGATATATAATCGTGCCACTAAATAACAGATATATTTGTTAGAATATATGTACATCTATATTGTACGATATCCAAAGTAAATAAAGGTCAAGAATATTGTACACGATAATGTATAATATGTGAGCGCGCTTTAGTAGGAGTGGCATACATGTACACGTCCCCTTCCCTGTGTGTGTGCTGGTACGTGATGGGAGAGAGCGAATCAAGACAGTAACTCACGAGACACTGCTGTTAAGACCCGCGTAGAGAATGGAGCATTTATTAATGTATAACTAGAATAATTATTAAATAGACTTTTGTTTCTCACTCCGAGTATTACCGGATCCACAATCCTTTCATGGTAGCAGAACGTGGTTTCCTGGCTTGTGTGAGTGATCAAGCATCGGTTTAACTAAAGCAAAAGTGTTATACAGAAGAAGAGTTCGAACACGAAGGAACGTTCGAGAACAACCAAGATGGAGAGAAAGGAAATCACGATACCGGTGTTTGATGGAGAAGACTACAGCATGTGGAAGAAAAGAATTACGATGTATCTAAAGTTAAAACATTGTGATGAAGTGATAACAAGAGCAAAAGTAACAGCAGATACAGAAGACTGGGATGAGAATGATTTGAAGGCAATAAACCTGATTTATAGTGCCATATCGAATAAACAATTGGAGTTTATTTGCGAAGAAACTACAGCTTATAAAATTATAAGAAAATTGGACGAGATGTATTTGAAAGAGTCTACGGCATTGCAAATTGTGTGTCGAAATAAAATGGAAAAGATGAAACTGGAAAAGTATAGTGATACAGCAACATTTTTTAATGATTTTGAGAAATCAGTCAATGAATTGAGAAGCGCGGGAGCTAAAATAGGTGAAAAGGAAAAATTGAATTACATGTTGAACACGTTGCCGAGCCAATATAGCTACATTGGTGATTTAATAGACACATTAAAAGAAGAGGATCAAACAGCAGCCTACGTAAAAAATAAAATTCAAATTGCTGAAATGAAAAACAATAACGACCATGATGAAAGGAAATCGAATGTATTTACGGCAAAGAAGAGTCAAAAAGGAAACTGCTTCAAATGTGGAAAAATGGGGCATTTTGCAAGAGAGTGCCAAGATGGCGGCCAAACAGGACACAACGGTGGAACATGGCGAGGCTCAACACGTGGTCGCGGCCGAGGCAGAGCCGGAAGAGGCAATTACGGCAGAGGGCGCAGTAACTTTCGTGGACAACAAGGATCGAGCAAGAGCGAACAGAGCGGATCAGGCGCGAGCGCATGGATAGCGACGTCACACGTGGCGAAGAGCGATTATAGTCAAGACAGGTTAGGTAATGAAATCCAATGGTTATTGGATAGCGGGTGTACCGATCATATAATCAATAATGAGAATTATTTTGAGAAAAGTATTCTACTTAAAGAACCAGTCAATATTTATTTGGGGGATAATAGATATATAAAAGCAACGAAAATAGGAAATGTAGTAAGCTATTTCAACGCGTTTGAAAAACGAAATGAAGTAAATATGAGTAATGTTTTTTATGCCGGAAAAATGAATACAAATTTAATAAGTTTTGGAAAATTAACAGATAAAAATACGATTATTTCAAAGGGAAATATAGCGAAAATAATAGATGAGAATAATAAATTAATAGCTGTAGCATACAAAGAAAATCGAACGTATAAGATAACAAGTACTTTGAAATACGGAGAAAAGTTAGTAAATACCGCCGACAGTAAGAATAATAATAACATGAGTTCGAAAGAGAAATGGCATAGAATGTTAGGATATGTAAATTTTGGCTATCTCAATACATTAAGTAAAGAACAGTTATTAACGGCCATTCCAAATGAACTTGAATCAGAGTTTATGAAATGTAAGACTTGTATTGAAAATAAAATGCATAACTTGCCATTTAGTAACAATAGAACAAAAGCTAAAGACGTTTTAGAAATTATTCATACTGATGTATGTGGTAGCTTTAAAACAGCAGGTTTAAAAGGAGAAAGATATTTCGTATCTTTCATTGATGATTATAATAAAATCGCCAAAGTTTACTGTATAAAATCTAAGGATGAAGTATTTGATTGTTTAGTGCAATTTATTAATGAATCTGAAAATTTAACCGAAAAAAGAGTAAAAATATTGAGATGTGATAATGGTAAAGAATATTTAAATAACCGATTCTACAAATTTGCAAAAGAGAAAGGAATAATTATAAACAATTGTCCAGCGTACGTACATGAACTGAATGGTACTGCTGAAAGATTTAATAGAACAATAATGAATATGGCACGTTGTCTATTAGCAGAGGCAAATGTACATAAAAGATTTTGGCCAGAAATAATCTGTGCAGCGATTTATTTAAAAAATCGTACGTTAGCGAATACAATAGAAAAAAAAACTCCGTATGAAATATTTTTCAAGAGAAAACCAAATGTACAAAATCTACGATTGTATGGTAGTAAAATTTTTGTAAAAAGACCTGAACATTGTAGAGATTCTAAATGGGACGAAAAGGCAGATATGGGTATTCTATTAGGTTATAGTGATGTTGGATACAGAGTTCTGGTAAATAATAAAATAATAGTTGCGAGACACGTTGATATTGTAGAAAGAAACGTAAAATGTATTGGTGTTGATTATAATGATGATGATATTGAAAGCAACGCTAGTCTAGATGAAAATTTAAGCGACAATGTGTTCGAAAGTGAAAGCGAAACCGAAGAAAAGAAAATAAAAACAAAAAAGGAAGCTACTGAAAATTTAGAGTTAAAGATTCCACGAAAATCTACACGCGATAGAAAAAGTCCAATAAGATACCCAGAGAACAGCACTAGTAATATTTATGCAAATTATTGTAGGGTAGATACTCCATATACATTTGAGGAGGCGCTGAACAGTAATGATTGTGAAAATTGGATAAAAGCTATGGACAAAGAAATAGAAAGCTTAAAAGAGAATAAAACATGGGATTATTAATGCAATAAAAGGCGGACGCAAATTTCTGAATCACAGAAAGTTCCAATCTTTTCTCGAAGATCATAATGCAATTTATACAGATATACCTGTACATTCCGAAGTTCGATGGCTTAGCGCAGGGAAATGTCTAGAGAAGTTCTTTGCAATAAGAAAAGAAATGTCTGTAAATAATGACGAATTTAAATCTTTTTTCGAAGACCTAGATTTTCTTTCTGAGTTAGCTGTTATTACAGATTTAACTTCCCATTTAAATAATTTAAATTTGAAGCTGCAAAAGGCCAACCAAACGATATCAGACTTAGTTAGTCATATCGACTCATTCCGTAGAAAATTACTATTATTCTAAAATCATTTAGAAAAAGATAGTTTTCACTTTTATTCATCTTACCAAATTCTTTTTGAAGAATACGGCAAAGATTGTAATTTTAAAAAACAACTTCATTTAATTAATTCTTTAATAACCCAGTTTGATACGAATTACTTAGACAAGATATAATTCTTTTTGAGAATCCTCTTTTTGTTCCGATTGAAGAACAAAATGTAGAACTTCAGGCAGAACTTTGCGATTTGCAAAATGATCTGTCTTTTAAACCGCGGCCAGAAAAAGGTGTTGAATTCTTTAAGATTTTAGATTCATCAAAGTATCCCGAACTTATAAAATTTGGTCTTCGAATTTTTTCTATGTTCGACTCTACGTATTTATGTGAATGTTCTTTTTCAAAATTAAATTATTCGAAAACAGATAAACGTTGTTGTTTGAGCGATGCATCATTATCTTCGTTGATGCGCTCTAGTTCATCTAATATTCTCGTAGATATTTTATCCCTTGTAAATTCACATAAACGGTTTAGAAAATCAAATTAATGTTTACGCGATTATTCTCTTCTTTCTTTCTTTTATTTTTTCATTTTTAATATAATTTTTCCATATATATATGTACGCGAACGAATTATTCTTCTTTAGTGGAATAGGCCTACTGGGGAAACCACTTAAAAAAAAAACGCATTAACAATAGTACCTCATGAGTGATGTGGAAATCTATTGTCTCGCAATTATAATTATATTATAATTATATTGCAATCGTTCTATATTATAATTATATATTACGAGTATATTTTTTGATATTATCGATAATATGATTTTAATGTACGCGAAAATAAATTACATATATTTTAACATTATAAATTGATATAATTGTAAATCGGGTTAAGAGAAAACTTTGAATCACTAGCGAGCTATATCACAAAAATATGTAAATTATATAAACGGAATATATAATATATTGATTTAATAAGTCTTATCATTATATTTAGTGCTAGGGCATTTAGGCATTCTTACATGCGGACGCTCCTGAGACGTAGCGTCGTGCTCCTTAGTTACGCGTATCTGGTGACTCGTTGCTAACGCGCGAGCGAGGAATGGGGGGCAATAGGCGTGAGCCACGTAATCGGGCCGAAATGTGCAAGTAAATCCCGAGAGGGCCCGGCCCTGAAGCTTCTTTACTGAGTCGAAGAGTCGCTAAGAGTGCACCAACCCGAAGAGTTCATCTGATTAAAAAAGGCGGGCAGGACGACCTCATCAGGCATGGCGGACGAAACAACAGGAATGACCTCTGACCGATCGGATACGTCAGATCGGCATAGAGAGGAGTATTTTCCCAGCCCCCCCCCCCCCTAGATCGTCATCACACGATGGGCTACCAGCTAGATCGTAGGCGAGTTTAGCTGGAGAACCTGCAATCGTCAGGTTAGGTTAGGTCAGGACAGAGAGGACGCGGCCAGCAGCGCTGCAATGGACACCTCATCACTATCACAAGGTGATATGCAGCCGGTTGTGTTGGTGAGTTGCCAACGTGTGTCACGGAGGCAGGCGCATTCACAAAGGAGGAATACTACAAGTCAAAGTACTCCTCCAAATTTGTGATGCGACATATCACCAAGAAGAAATGGCCGGCGGAGGTCGGATCCAAGGCATCGTCTTCGGATGTTACGTCTCCACCACCGCCACCGCGAAGAAGAAGGGGCCGACGACGCAGAACTACGTCTCCGGACAGTCCTAGGCGGAGAAAAGCGGTGGACACTTCATTGGATGAAGGGGAGACCACCACATCGATGGAGTCCAGCGCGGCATATGGCATCTCCGAAGAAGATCGGAGAAAGGGCAAGTGGAAGCCTTGGGAGACCTGCGCTGCTGCTCTGAGCTATATCAGCCACACCGAGACAAGGAGGAAATTCCTCGAAGTGAGGAAAAAGAAGTTGAGGCTGTGGCTGGAGGAGCGTATCCTCGATCCGGGATACGTTCCTCCTCTGATGCAGAGTACAAGGGCTTTTCCGAAGCAGGAAGAGCTCTTGGAACAGGTAAGGGATCTCTCGAATTATGAACTCGAAAGACGCTCTCAGGAGGCTTTGGGGGAGATCGAGAAGATGGTCTCAGTCTCCTTCAACTTGAATAGTAGTTTTAAAAACGGTATGCGCTTGGCGACGGTTCAGATCAAGGCCTATGTCGTTGAGCTTACGGGGAAGACAGCCACTTCATCCGCGTCCTCGGATCCACAGTTGGGTCTGCTGCAGTCTGCGAATGAGCGACTGAAGATGCGCCTTGCCTCCTGTAAGGAGGAAATCAAGACGCTTTGGAGGGAGGCGGAGTCATTGCGAGCGGGCCAAGTCCCGCATCCCGCATGGCGTGATTCCACTGGATGGGACAAGCCCCCCGGCGAAAGTCCCTTGGACACGGGAGTCTCCTCGTCACGAGAATGTAGTGAGAGTTGGGAGGATGGAGCCGGCAGTGGACTCGCCCATTCGCTCACCACGTGAGGGTTCCTTCGAGCTGGTCACGAATGAAGGGCGGCATATCAGAAGGATGCTGGACAGTGCTCTCCACCTCGGCTTCCCTTCCTTTGGAAGGGGCCGAGATGAACGTGGAAAATGAGGAAAATGACAGAGAGGGCAGAGAGGGAAAGGTTTTTTTAACCCTCTCTAAGTGAGAGAACTTCATGTCGAAAAGTCTGAAGTAGGTTGATGATGAGCAGCGCCTCCGAAGGGCCCTAGAAAAATCAAAGGGCAAGATAGGGGCTGCCAAGGCAGTCACCGCGGCACTCCAAAAATGAGGGCAGGGGAGAGGACGCGGCCGCCCCTGCGTCTCCCGCTCCGATCGCGAAGAAAGTGGCGCTTAAACAGGGCGCATAGAAGTGCACAGCACAGAAAGGAAACAGAGGTAAGGCTGCGCCCCCCCCCCCCTTGTTTCTCCCGCCAGGCCTGTGTAAGTCCCACCGCCTTTTGCCCCGGCCTCCGCGCGAGTGGGGACATCGTGGTCGGAGGTGGACAAGAAGGTGTGGAGGTGGGCAGGAAGATGCGGAGGCATGCAACCAGAGAGGGAGCCGCTTTCCGCTCCCTCTAGGTCCGCGGTGAGGCGGCCTGAAGATGGGAGGAAGAAGAAGGAGTAGCATCCCCCAAGCACGCAGCGGCGGCAAAGAAAAAGGGGAGAAAGGCGCGTGTACCTCGCCTTCCCGGGACGGCGGCTGTGCTGCTGTCTGCCCCGGAGGGGGCGAGTTATACCGCGGGGAATGTGATAGTCAAGGTGAGGAAGAAATCGCGCTACATAAGGCCCCGAACGGGGGATGGTTGGTTGAGATTTTCGGACCGACAATCACACAGACACACACGCGCACGCTGTCCAATCGGTTGGCGGACAGTCTTAGGGGGCTTCTTGGAGATAGGGAGGTGAGGATTACCCGGCTCTCAAAGTGCGCGGAGATGCGCCTTCGGGGGCTGGATGATGTTACCTTTCGCGAGGTGCTATCGGCCCTCCCAGCACTAGGGGGGTGCAAGGGGGAAATTCGAGTCGGGGAAATTCGAAGGACCTCTTCGGGGATGGGCACCATCTAGGTGAAGTGTCCGTTTGCGATTGTGAGGAAAGCAGTTGCAACATGGAAGATATGGGTGGGGTGGACGCGGGAGCGTCCCGTTTGACCACGTTGATATTGACCACGGTCCCGATTGACCATGTTGAGATTGATCACGTTGCGATTGACCACGTTGATATTGACCATGGTCCCGATTGACCACAGTCCCGATTGACCACGTTGATATTTACCACGGTTCCGATTGATCACGGTCCCGATTGACCACGGTTCAAATTGACCACGGACCCGATTGACCACGTTGATATTGACCACGTTAATATTGACCACGGTCCCGATTGACCACGTTGAGATTGACCACGTTGATATTAGCCGGGCACCGACTGGAAGCCAAGGAGTGCGCTCCTCCCCAGTCAAAGGGAAGGAGAGATGGTGCGGCACTCCCTGGTAGGGAGCCCCGGAGACTGGTGCCGGAACTGAACCTCCCGATGCAGACATATTGGCGGCACTAGCTTTCGCCGCAGGGTGAGGAGGGGGGAGGGGATGATGGAGATATCGTAGGAGGTATCTATATCATCATCTCTCCCAAAGGGACGGGAGATACGTCGCCGTAGGCGTGATGAGTGATAATCGACACGGGCGAGAGGTGGCTCCATCGTCATGGACAATTGGAGCTGGAGTCATCCTCTGTGTTCACGAGGCAATTTGCCTCGAGAGGGGGGGGGGTTAGTGGGTGCAAGTCCCACATAACCTATGGGCCGGCCCGTGGATATGCGAAAGCATTTCCCCCTTAGATTATCATATGAATATTTTGATTGCTTTAGGTCAGTTATAAGCGATATAAGGTTTTGTTTTCTGTTTTGTTATAGTTCTTAAGGTACACCGGTGTGTACCCCGTGGCGTCGTGCGTAGCTTGTACGTGAATTGAAGCGCGGGGAGATGTTCGTCACATTCGCGTTGGTCGCGCTCGACGTATTGCGCCACCATTGTTTTTATAGTCCGATTTGTGCGCTCTACGGGATTACAATGTGGAGCGCGGACAGGCGCGGTGCGGTGTACAACGTTGAAGACTTCAAGTCTGGCGGTGAGCGGCATGGATTTGAACTGTGTCCCGTTGTCTGATATTATAATATTGGGGCGGCCGCGGCGCAGAATTACACGCTCTGTAATGTTGCGTGTTACGGCCTTCGCTGTGGCCAGGCGTAATGGCGTCAGTTCGATCCATGTCGTAAATCGGTCCTGCATGACCAACAGCCCTACATGGCCGCGACGTAATCGTGGAAGCGGGCCCACGAGATCGACCATGACGTGTTCCCACGGCCGCGTGACGTTGGTTGCATGCAGGTTCCCGGCCGGTTTCTGCTGTAGCGGCTAATGCGCTACGCATTTTTTATAGCGTCGCACGTATCCGGTGATTTCGCGGAACATCCCGAGCCAGTAAAATTTCTCGGCGACGTGGGCGACGGTTTTCGCGACTCCCCGGGGCCGGCAGTGGAGGCATCGTGATATTGTTCGAGAATTTCTGTACGTTGTTCTCGCGGCACGCACATCTTCCACTGTTCGTCGGCGGACGTTTCTTTGAAATTCAGGCTGTGGAGGATGTGGCGATAGAGTCCGGCATTCGTGATATGGTAATCCGGGCGCGCGGTGGTGTCGCGTCGGATTTCGTTTAGTAAGCGGTTGTACCAGCGGCAGCGGATTGTCTAAACTGCGCTGACTTCCGGTTTTTGCGAGAGCGCGTCGGCTACGCGGTTTAGTGCTTCGCGACAGTACTTGATATCGTAATCGAATTGCTGGAGCTCGAATAACCATCGGGCGAGTCGTCCGATCGGAGTTTCGAGTTTCTGCAGCCAGCGTAGGGACTGATGGTCCGTGATCACGGTGAAGGTGTAGCCCTCCAGATAATTTCGCATTCTCTGTATGCCCCAGACGACTGCGAGGCATTCGAGCTCCATTGCGCTATAGTTCTTCTCGGCGCCGGATAGAGTGCGCGAGCCGCACTCTATCCGGTTTGCAGGAAAAACCGGCGGTTAAAGTCCGGACACGCGAGGACGGGCACGGTGGTTAACGCGCGTTTTAACTATTAGAATGCCATGATTTCCTCGATTCCCCACGCCCAGCGGACGTTTTTCTTTGTTAAACGCGTGAGTGATACGGCCACTCCAGAAGTCGAGAAGTTCTCGATAAACCGCCAGTACCACGATGCCATCCCGAGTAACTGTCGGACTTGTTTCATGGAGCGCAGTTCCGCCCAGTTCGTGACCGCGCTGACCTTTTCGGGATCGGTGTGGATTCCGGCGCTATCTACGACGTGTCCCAGATATTTTAGATTGTCGACACAAAACCTTGGCACTTGTCTGGGTTCAATCGGAGGCGGGCCTCGCGGAGACGGCGGAATACTTCGGCGAGCAAGTCTATGTGTTCATCGAACGTGCGGCTGATTACGATGATATCGTCTAGATATACGAATACGTTCGGCTCGAGCGCGGGGCCGATGACGGTATCGAGCAGGCGTTGAAACGTGGCCGGGGCGGAGTGCAGCCCGAAGGGCTTCACCCGGAACTGCATTAGGCCTTTTCCCGGTACGGTGAAGGCCGTGATGGGTCGGCTCTCTGGCGCAAGTAGTACTTGCCAGTACCCACTTTTAAGTCGAGCGTGATATAGCGGGCGCTTCGTAGTTAGTCTAAGATGGCGGTGACTTGTGGCAGCGGGTACGTGTCTTTCTCTGTAACTTCGTTGACTTTGCGGAAGTCAAAACAGAAGCGATGCTTCCCGTCCTTTTCCCGAATGACCACGATGGGCGGGCTCCACGCGCTTCGGGATGGCTCGATTATCCCCGCTTTTTCCATCTCTTCGATCTCTGTGTTTATGATGGCTTGCATGGCTGGGTTTCGTGGCCGATACCGTTGTTTGATCGGTATGGTGCGGTTCAGGCGGATGTTGCGGATGTTTCCGGCGGCGGGTGACAGTTTGTGGTAAGGACCCCGTCCTTGCCACACTGCGAGCAGAACCGTCGGGGCGGCCGCTTGCATTCAAACCGAGTATGCCCCCGCTGTTTACAGCGCCAGCAGCACTTCTCCCGCTTGTAGGCGACCGCTACGGTCGGGATCGTCGCGGTGTTTTTGCTCCGGCTGGGTCGCTCCTGCTCGATCCGCTCCAATTCCGCGACGTCGACCAATAGGTCGTTTAGGTTGTGTACGTTCCGGCGTTTGACGTATATCTTGTAATCCGGCCGCATGTTCGAGTAGATTCGAGAGAGCCGTTGGTCGCGGCTAAATCTCTCGGCTCGGCGCATGAATGTCATCATCTCATCGGCGTACGACGCGAATTTCTCATTTTCCCGCTGTCGGCGCTCGGATATCTGCTGCTGCAATTCTTCCGCGTATCGTGATGGGAGATACCTTTGTCGGAAGGCGTTACAAAAATCCCTCCCGGTTTCCCAATCCTCGCGGTAATTCCATGCCCACGATACTGCGTCTCCGCGTAGGAGTTCGGACAGCCCTCTCAAAAGTTGCTCGAAGAAGTACCCGTATTCCGTGCGAAGGTTGTCTACGCGCTCGAGGAACGCGATCGGATCGCGACCGTCAAACGGGCGTCCTCAGCTGGTTCCGTAGCTGGTTAAGCAAGTGGGCCGTAGAGGATGGTGCGAAACCAGGAGCTTTGTCGGTGTGCGCGGGTGGTGCGATTTCGATGCACGGGGGCGTTCGCGGATTCCGGGTGTCCGGGCCTTGCACCCCGAATTCCTCCGGGTGCGCGTCTACGTACTGGCTCATTCCGACGCGGATTGCATCGACCATGCCGGACGTGTCGACGCCATGCGTGGTGGCAATGGCGATGAGTCTCTCCTTCGAGAGCGTGTACAGCCAAGTTTTCATATCGGACGGTTACTGACCATGCTGTCCGATCAAAACAAAAAAAATCGTGTGTTTCTCGGACACAGTGTGCCCTGTTCGGGCGCCAATGTAACGGGCCGCTTTAGCGAAATCGGATAGTTCGGTCGAGATCAGGGCTCGTGAAAGGGGTTGAGACACGACGACAGATGCATGATGGAATTTGTCTATTTATTTGCCTCCTTCGGCAATGGTCAGCGTACAGGTAGTTAGTAAAGAATGCGTTACTTCTCGCGAAGCGGGCGCGCGGTGGATGACAATGCGCGTGATATAATTAAAGCGCGATAGATGTTCGGCGCGTGTCGGAATAATATGTACGCATGCAATTATTCCGCGAGTATATTAAGGCTTAACACCACTTTGAAACTTTGAAAAAATCGAAAATTTTTTTTGACTTAAATGACAGTTTATAGTCATAAAAATAGGGTACACTTAGTTGGAATGCGAAATTCGAATTTTTTATGACTGTACAGACGCTTACAATCGCCGTCGCAGGTAGAATCTGAGTGGTTCGGAAGAGGGGATTCATCAGGTAAGAACCCTTTGAAAAGGGAGTAAACGATTTCTATTGGTGCATATGGATGTTAGTGGTAGAAGCTGACATGGACTTGGAAGGACAGCTGTATGGTGATAGAATTGCAGATTAAAGGTAATTTTTCAATTTTATATACGAAATATCACTATGTAAAATTTTAAACGCGTTTTTCTCGAAATGACCTTTTTGAAATTGGCGTGCAGCATAACTTCCACAATTTTTATCCGATTGATTTGAAATTTTGAGAGGATCTTTGTAAATCAATTATCTAAAGAAATATGTAGAGGTTTTGCAAAATAACAAAAATTGTTTTTTTACAGCTATTTTTATAGCAAATTTTTTTGGTGAAAAATGACACTTTTTTTTCAAACGTTCACTATTTTCATAAAAATTGATATTTCGTTAAACCTCTACATATTTCTTTAGTAAATATCATATAAAAAATAAAAATTTTTGGTTTTTTGTTCTAGGTCCAACTGTGACGGAGAAATTTTGCACGCCAATTTGACCCTCGCCAAAAAATCGTCTCCGAAGATCCGCCATAACGACGTCTTTTTATTCGAAAAAATATAAATAAAAATTCATTTTATGTATTTTAAAATATGTAGAATAAATACCTTTTTACAGATTTTTAATTGCTGTTTTCTCAATAAAAATTCTCAAAAATAGGCCTTTTTTTCATGCTTCAAAGTGGTGTTAGGCCTTAAAAGCCGTAATGGATCGTGATACGGCGCGATATTTGTTCGGCATACGGCGAGGCCGTGTTTGTTGGAGTGAGTCCCGATTGCGCACATTTCCAATCGGACACGACAATATTTCCCGATCGGATACAGACCCGATCGGACACATATCCGATCGAACACAGGCTCGATCAAACACAGACTCAATTGGACACAGTTCCGATCGGACACATATGGTTGCAATCGGACACAAGCCTGATCGCACACAGGCCCGATCGGACACAAGCCCGATCGGACACAGAATCGATCGGACACAGACTCGATTGGACACAAACGCTTTTGGATACAGTCCCGAACAAACATAAACCTTGTTGGAAATATTTAATTTCAGTGGAATACATATTGGGTTAAACTTTGGGTAATTGCGCTCGGTTTTAGCAAAAAAATCGGTTTGAGTAATTTAATTAAAAACGGGGTAATTATTTGGAATAATGCCTTTCCCGAATTTTGACAAATATGATCGGATCTCTCGGTAACTCTTTGTTGTGACTCCAACAGTAATAATCAGTCGGGGGAACCTGTCCCCCATCACCCCCGAGAAGCCTTCACTTGCGTACAGTACAATTGGACACGTTGCAATTGCACACTGTATTATTAGACACATAAAGTTGCGCACCGTTTGATTGGACACATTTCAATTGCGCACAGTTCGTTTGGACACATTTCATTTGTGCACCGTTCAATTGGACACCGTTGCTTTTGGACACAACACATATTTTTGTGTAATTTGGAATACATACACACACATGTATGCATGTATAATTTTGAAATTTTTTGACATTTATTATTAACTTCACTTTGTAAATAAACGTCTGTTACAGTTCGTTTACACACAGTTCGTTTGCACACAGTTCGTTTACGCACAGTTCTTTTGCGCACAGTTCTTTTGCGCACAGTTCTTTTGCACACAGTTCTTTTGCGCACATTTCTTTTGCGCACAGTTCTATTGCGCACAGGTCTTTTGCGCACAGTTTATTTGCACACAGTTCATTTACGCACAGTTCGTTTGCACACTTTCCCATCCACACAACAATTATAGGGATCTCGTTTCGCGTTGTAAAGTATATGCGTGGACACAGTGGGTTCCGCCCCCCCCCCCTATGGGGGACTCCATCTCCGGAAGATATAACCTAACCCAAACCTATTTCTGATTTAGAAGTAAAATTTCAAAATTATACATGCGTGTGTATGTATTCCAAATTATACAAAAACATGTGTTGTGTCCAAAAACAACGTGTCCAATTGAACGGTGCGCAAATGAAATGTGTCCAAACGAATTGTGCGCAAGTGAAATGTGTCCAATCGAACGGTGCGCAACTTTAAGTGTCTAATATCACAGTGTGCAATTGCAACGTGTCCAATTGTACCGTGCGCAAGTGGGCCTCTCCCATCCTCCCAAAAAACCGAAAACCCCAAAAATTACCAAAGCAAAGCGAAGTCCACCTCACAATTGTTGTGTGGATGGGAAAGTGTATGCGTGGACGCAATGGGTTTCGCCCCTCCTACGGGGGGTCTCCACTTCCGAAAGATATAACCTAACCAAAACCTATTTCTGATTTAAAACTAAAATTTGGTTTGGGTTAGGCACAGATGTCTATACTAAACTAGATTGCTAACTGGGCCTTTGAACTTGCGTCGCATGAGATTTCCGGTTGTATGAGAAAAAATGGCGGCGGTCTTGTGTGTATAAAGCGAATCATTCGTGTGAGTTTTAAGAAAATCTTTTGTAAAAACAAAAATGCCGGCTTCTTGTTGCATCAAAAAGTGTCACAACAAAAAAAAAGATGATGTTAGTTTATTTAGGCAAGTTTCATATTTATAATAAATATATAAATATTTCACAAAAAATAAATAGCGGTTAATGCAATTTTATAGGTTATAGTAAAAATGAAATTTTTAATTTTTCGGATTCCCACTTAAAAGAGAAGACCATTTGAAGAAATGGCTTTAAAATATTGGAGACCTGAATTTTAAACTAAGAAAACTGGATGTTATTTGCTCTGCTCATTTCCAGCAAAAGGATTTTCTGAGTACACGTGCAAATGGTTTGCTTTTAAATTATAGTGCTGTTCCAACGATATTTCCCAGCACGCCAGGAAATGAATCTCCACAAATATCAATTGCATCAGAAAATTCAATCGCCAATCCGCCAACCAAATTTGCAGTACCAAAAAATTCAATTGTCGATCTTCCAACATCAGCAGATAATTTATTTGATTCTTCAATACCATTAACAAAACTGACAAATTCACTTCATTCACCGACAAAAGCCATATCATCATTAGATTTGTTTGATCATTCAACTTATTCAACATTTAATGTAGATTCGATTCAAACGACTGAAAGCGCAACAGACGAACTTCTTCTAAAGAAAGATTTGAAGAGAAAAGAAGTTCACCAGACTTCTACGAGGAGTCTATTAGAAAAGATAGACCAGCATTCCCCTGTTGCTTTGATTGATGATCTTCCAACTGTGGAAAATACCAAAATGAATATCTCTAATACTATGGAGCATTCTAAAGTGAAAAAAATTAAAATAATGCATAGTAGTACATTTCATTTTAAAAATCAAGAAATCTCGCCAAGAAAGAAGAAAATGCAGAGAGAAATTCAAACATTGAAAAAAAAGTTAGGAAGAACAGAAAAAAAACTTGTTTCACTCCAAGATTTATTGAAACAATTAAGGTAATTTGATATATAAATGCTATATCCCAATTTACGTATACACTTGAGCACATTCAAAGTGTAATCGTATATTGGGTAATCGTATCCCTTGTAAAAATTTCAGATAAAAACCTTTTCAAATATCGAATATAACGCATAAATTCCGCATAGATTTTATGCAGTATTTAATTCATCTGATCGTGTTTTATCTGTAATTTTTATAGGTTGTCATATATACTTCAAATCTCTACGAATATAATCGTTTGCTGAAACAAAAAATACTAAATTACTGCGAGTGTGAGCAATTGTGTATATATAGTACACCTAAATAAATGAAATAATATACACAAATGAATGTTGAATTGTACATATATAATAAATAGACAGAAGAACCTTCTTGAAAATAATGGGTGTGAATTGATTGTTAAATACTTGAATGGAATGGTTGGAGATTTATTCAAAAACGAATGGCAGAATCATAACAAATCAAGAAAAGGATGCAGATATACGGACGAAATAAAAAAATTTGCATTAACGTTACATTTCTATTTGCCAAAAGCCTACAGCTACTGCAGGTAACTTAAACAAATTTATTTCTTGTGTTATACTGTTAGCGATTTCTGTTTTAGTTTTACGACGAAAGTGAATATTTAAAAAAGTGAATATTTTCAGATCACTTCTCCATTTACTACACGCCAGCAGCATAAGAAATTGATTGTTTTCAATTGACGGGGAACCAGGATTTTTAAAATATGTTTTTGAAGAGATTTCCAAATTTCCACCTCAATCACCAAACTGCAATCTGGTCTTTGATTCGATGGCAATATGGAAACAACTTATATGGGACAAATCGAAAGAAAAATTCGTTGGGACGTCCGATTACGGCAATGACATTATAATCAAAGATTCAAAAACATATGCATCCAAAGTTTTAGTGTTTATGCTGGTTTCATTGAACGGAAAGTTGAAATGGCCCGTTGCTTATTTTTTTATCAATAAGATATCGGCATCAACGCAATCCGAATTGATAAAAACTGCGTTAATTCTATCCCAGCAAACAGGCATTAAGGTGTGGAGTGTAACCTGTGAGCATACGTAAATTACGCAACAATGAATTTATTAGGTTGTCAATTATATACTAGTGATTATTAAAAATTGAAATGCTCATTCAAACATCCAAGCTCTGATCACGACGTATACTTTGTACCTGATGGTTGTCACAACGTGAAGCTTGCACGTAATGCGTTAGGAGATCAAAAAATTTTAACCTTAACTTTATACCTAACCTTCATCTTCTTTAAAATAATATAAATTTAAAATTAGCGAATAAACTCTAAGTAATGTGCACATTCATTACAAGCAAAATATAATGAAAGTTAAATTAGCAGCATCAACTTTAAGTTATTCTACTGCCGCTGCCCTTGAATTTTAAAAATTTTCTGAGATTGATGGATTTAACGGATGTAATTCTACTATAGAATTTATTAAAGCTATTGACGAAATTTTTGATTTTTTGAATTCTCGTAATCCATTTGCGAGAAGGTTTAAAAAACCTATATACATTAATAATATTAATTACTTGCAAGAGAGAATGGAAAAAAAATATAAATTATTTATACTCTTTATAAGTTCATAATCTTGACCTTCTTTCGTGCACATCAAAAAGAAAGACATTTATTATAGGTTTTGCGGCTGCTGTGAAATCCATTTTGCAGATTGCTAAAGACATGTTACTTGAATCATCATTGAAATACTTAATGATGTACAGATTCAGTCGACCATTTAGAATTGTTTTTCGCCCAAATACGACGCAGAAATTCGTGGAATAACAATCCAAATGTCATTCAATGTACAACCGCGATAAAAAATTTATTAATAAAAAATTCTATTTCAGCATTAGCGAATTCTAACTGCATTACTTTTGAACCAGAGAGTGAAATAGGGTTTCAATTCAGATGGTCGAAAAACAATTTTACAAAATGGCATGATAACGTACAATGGGACACTTCAAATGATTGTACAATTGATGATGATTCTAATTCTGACTTACAATTAAATTTCAATCATACTTATATTACTGACAATATTTTATATTATATTTCTGGTAACATCGTAAAAAAAGTTAAAATAATTAAATGCAATGCTTGTATAGATAATATTATCCAGAAAATTTTTGATAAAAAAAATAATAATAATGTATACGATACCAGTTGATCTAAAAAATAACGGAGGATTGGTATATGTATCACATTATGTATATAAGATTGTTTGCAGTACCGAAAAGAAATTTTCCTTTTTAATAAAAGATAGCCGTACACAGATTCCAAAAAGAGGTGCATACAATGAAATTGTTACTCGAATAACAAGAAAATTTGTATTAAATACAGATGTATTTCCATTAAATAATCGATGCTTTGACGAATTAGAAGTTGGAGTAGACACTCCATATCGTGTTCAACTAATAACTGCTATATGTAGGCAATATTTAACAATAAGAATGTTTTCACATTCGAATAAATTGTCTAAGGAAAATACTCCAATCAGTCAACGCCATCGATTGACAAAACTTATTTTATTTCATAATAATTAAATTAATTAATAATAAATTAATTTTTAACTTTTTCTTATAAATATATATATGATGTTAATTCAGAGCGTTTTAATATATGTATGTTATTAAATTAAATATTGTTAAAATATTGTTAAAATATGGTTAAAATATTATTAAATATTGTTTATCACATTTAAATGGATTTTTTGATTAATCAACAATTCAAATAACTATTATTTTAGTAATTTACACTTATTTTAGTAATTTATATCTAATTTGTTAGATCTAAACAGTAATTATTAAAAAACTTTGTTGAATATTACACGCAATAATTATTTTAAATATGGCGGCCATTTTTTCTCATACATCGGAAATCCTATCGGACGCAAGCCATGCCATTGTTATCGTGACAAGTTAGCAATCTAGTTTAGTATAGACATCTGTGGGGTTAGGTTATATCTTCCGGAAGTGGAGTCCCCCCGTAGGAGGGGGGAGCGGAATCCACTACTTCCACGCATACACTTTCCCATCCACACAACAATTGTGGGGTGGACCTCGCTTTGCTTTGTAAAGTATATGCTGACCAAGATATCCGATCATATTTGTCGAAATTCAGAAATGGCTTGATTTTAAATAATTATCCTGAAACTAAATATTTCCAACAAGTTCGATCGGGACTGTATCCGATAGCGTCTGTGTCCAATCGGGTCTGTGTCCGATCGGGAAATATTGTCGTGTCCGATCGGTAATATGCGCAGTCGGGACGATCCCGTTTGTTGTGACGGCTTAAGAGGATGCCGGATACCGACAGAATGCGAATATTAGTAGGATTGCAAAATATTTTTGTTGATTATAGATATCAAAAAATCCTTTTCCACAATTAAGGTATACATAATAACGGAGTGCGGAGTTTAACATTTCATATGAAAAGTGAAAAAAAATGATAAAATTAAAGTTTAGTTATCGGCCTGTGCCGTCAACATTTACTTAATATAAAAGATTTGTAATCTGCATGTGCCTAATCAGTAAACCCCGCACTCGGCATTTCATCAAAGAGTATAAGTGAACTTAGAGAAGTGAGTTTAGAAGCTTTATAAAAAAGATTTTGCAAAATAAAATTTTCGTGCATATGTGTGTGTGCGAGATGGAGGCTCAAGAGTAAAACAGAGCAGTAGATTAGTTGCGTGATGTCGCGATAGACAGAGCTGCAATCGTACATGACAAAGACAGACATAATCGTACTATCTTCATTTCTTTCATGCGTGTGAGAGTAATATACATGTACGCACTAACATTATTGCAGTATCTTTTTTCTCTCGATCATACGCTCTGTCACGCTTTGTCTCTTTCTAATCTGCTCGCTATGTACTACGTATCGCTTAGCTTCATGCTCCTCATATTCACATATGCTCCGCATATTCACTTACGCGTTCACTCGCGCTTCTTTCTCTCTCTCTCTCTCTCTCTCTCTCTCCCTCTCTCTCTCTCTCTCTCTCTCTCTCTCTCTCTCTCTGCTCGTTCATTATTGTATTCTTTTATTCCCATTATTATATTCATTTATTTGCTCAACTTTTATTCTTTCTATTCTCGTCTCCTTACATAAAAATAAATAAATTTATTTATTTATTTTTATTTTATACAGCATAAATGAGATATACAATACAAGTTATTTTCTTTTTTTATTTCACTATAGTTAATACAATACATAATTACGTTTCACTATAGTTAAATACAACACATGCACATACAAAAATACACACGCACACGCACACATACATAATACTTTTTTTATTTATAAAATATACAATATCTTATTTATGCTTTATAAAATAAAGATGAATAAATTAATTTATTATCATATAGGAAAACAAGAATAGAAAGAATAAAAGTCGAACAAATAAAAGATTATAATAATGGGAATGAAAGAATACAATAAAGAACAAGCAGAGAAAGAGAAAGAGAGAGAGAACGAATGAGGAGCAAGCGAGATAGCTAACATGAAAGACTTCCGAAGTTTCGCTCGCGAGGCTCGCTTTATCTATAATCTCTCGCGTTATATATCGTTACTGTAAAATTTTTGTTTTTCGCGCTTATTGATCCGAAAATAATTACAATGAATTAATGATATTTTACCGATTAAAATGATACCGAACACGATATAAATCGGGTAATTTTTAATCAATTATGTAATTAAAATTATGATTACTTATTTCATTAAAAATAATCCGATTTATGTCATATTTAGTGTCATTTTAATCGCAAAAATGTAATTTATGTAATCTGTATTTCGCATAGTATTTTGAGAGCGTGTCGACATTGCGGAGTTATGGTATTGCGTGGAATTGTAGTATTCTCAGATAAGTGCGTCACGTTAGTCGCGTAATTACGATTCTCTCTCTTTTGCGCAGCGCTCGTCATTAGCTGTCGCCGTAAAATAATTATAAAATCGGAAGTTAGAGAAGAGTCAAATCCGAACAACGATGTTAAGGTCATATCCCACAACTACGAACTGCTGTCGCGAGTAACCAGGGATGCCACCTCTCCAGTTTTGGCCTGGAGTCTCCAGGCAAAGGAGATAATCTCCAGATCTCCAGCTGAAAGAGAAAATCTCCAGGTCGCTGGAGTGCTTAATATTTTTAAACAGTTTCTCTTTTCTCGCCGTTCAGGATTAAGTTGTAATAAATATTAAATATGATAGCGGCGAATGCGTAGTAAGACACACAAAACAACAAGCGCGGACGCTTTTCGTATTATTGCCAGCATTGTCGATCGACAACTGTTGAAAATTACGACAAAAGCAAATCGTAAAATAACTTTATTCGAAGTAGCGGTTGAGAGAACATTTCTTTGGCAATCTTTTATATATTATTAAATGTACAACTTTGCTTCCGCCGTTTTCCTATAGATGGCTTTAGCGGTAAGTAGTGGTCGAAATAAATAGATCACAGACGTCATGCAATAAACTTGGGCATCTGTCAACATAATCCCACAGAAACATTAGTCGATTTGTGTCTGAATCATAAAGTTATTCTCGATTGAAAATGTCAGTTTACGAGCCAAATTCTCGTCATTTGCGGGAGGTTTTAATTTTCTGCTTCAATATGAAGAAATCTGCGGCTGAGGCTCATCGAATGCTCTCAAATACTTATGGTGAGACCGCTATTAGTGAACGAACGTGTCGTGAGTGGTTTCAACGCTTCAAGAACGGTGATTTTCACGTCGAAGACAGGCATAGCGGTGGAAGAGAGAAGGTTTTCGAAGATGCAGAATTGGAGGCATTACTTAATGAAGACTCGAGTCAAAGTCAAGAAGAATTGGCACGATCATTGGGAGAGACTCAACAAGCAATTTCAAAACACCTCAAAGACATGGGAATGATTCAGAAGCAAGGAAATTGGGTGCCGTACGAGTTGAAACCGGGAGATGTTGAACGGCGTTTGTTTGCTTGTGAACAGTTGCTTGAAAGGCAAAGACGGAAGGGATTTCTGCATCGCATTGTGACTGGGGACGAAAAATGGGTTCATTACGATAATCCCAAGCGCAGAAAATCATGGGGATATCCCGGCCATGCTTCCACGTCGACGGCCAAACCGAATATTCACTGCTCCAAGGTCATGCTCTGTATTTGGTGGAACCAGCTCGGCGTAGTGTATTATGTTAAAACCGACTGAAACAATCACAGGCGATCGTTATCGAACGCAATTAATGCGTTTGAGCCGAGCATTAAAAGACAAACGGCCGCAATACAACGAGAGATACGATAAAGTGATTTTGCAGCATGACAATGCTCGACCCCATGTTGCGAAAGTGGTCAAGACATGCTTGGAAACGTTGAAATGGGAAGTTCTACCCCACCCGCCGTATTCTCCAGACGTTGCTCCCTCTGACTATCACTTGTTTCGATCAATGGCACACGGCCTGGTTGACCAGTACTTCCGGTCTTACGAAGAAGTAAGAAATTGGATCGATTCGTGGATCGCTTCAACAAATGACCAGTTTTTTCAACGTGGGATTCGTACGCTGCCCGAAAGATGGGAGAAAGTAGTGGCCAGCGATGGACAATACTTTGAATCATAAATGTATAAGCAGTTTTTTACAATAAAGCCTCGAATTTTGGAAAAAAAACGGCGGAAGCAAAGTTGTACACCTAATAGATAATTGATTAAAAATTACCCGATTTATATCGTGTTTGGTATCATTTTAATCGGTAAAATATCATTAATTCATTGGGTAAATATAGCGAATAGGGGACCCAGCCCCAATGATCTTGACCTTGACATATGTTGTCAAGGACATAATTCTGTGTAACTTTTTCTTCTAATTTAATCGTCGCTCGTTGCTCATTAAAAAATTATTAACAAAAAAAGTTTGAAATATACCAAAGTACATGCACGGACAGGAAGAACGCGCGCGCGTGCGCGCATACACACGCACTCGGAAGGGTGCAAGGGGGGGCCTTCGGCCCTTCTCCCGCACCCACCCCGCCGGTAGGCAGGGTGGACCTCGCTTTACAACTAACAAAGTACATGCTACATTCTAAAGCGAGGTTCACCCTGCCTACCGGCGGGGTGGGTGCGGGAGGAGGGCCTAAGGCCCTCCTTGCACCCCCCCGTGTGTGTGTGTATGTGTGTGTGTGTGTGTGTGCGCGCGCGCGTGCTTCCTGTCCATGCATGTACTTTCGTATATTTCAGACTTTTTTTGTTAATAACTTTTTAATAAACAACGAGCGACACACATACACACACACACACATACACACACCATACGCACACGGGGGGCTGGAAGGGGGGCCTCCCTCCCGCACCCACCCCGCCGGTAGGCAGGGTGGACCTCGCTTTACAACTTACAAAGTACATGCTACATTGTAAAGCAAGGTCCATCCTGCCTACCGCGGGGTGGGTGCGGGAGGAGGGCCGAAGGCTCCCCTTGCACCCCCCCCCCCGTGTGTGTGTGTGTGTGTGTATGAGTGCGCGCGCGTGCTTCCTGTCTACGCATGTACTTTGGTATATTTCAAACTTTTTTTGTTAATAACTTTTTAATAAGCAACAAGCGACGATTATATTAGAAGAAAAAGTTACTCAGAATTATGTCCTTGACAACATATATCAAGGTCAAGATCATTGGGGCTGGATCCCCTTTTCGCTACATTTACCTTTTATTTTTGAACACCCTATATATGTAAAAACTTGTGTTTACTTCAGTTTATATGTGTAGTATACGTAGGACTATTTCTGTAAACTAACTTAAATTTCCAGTTTTTCATTGTCAGACTATGTATAAATCTTGATTTTTACAAATTTTTATTTGTTAATAACTTTTTAATAAGCAACGAGCGACGATTAAATTAGAAGAAAAAGTTACTCAGAATTATGTCCTTGATAACATATGTCAAGGTCAAAGTCATTGGGGCTGGGTCCCCTATTCGCTATATTTACCATACATTGTAATTATTTTCGGATCAATAAGCGCGAAAATCAAAAATTTTACAGTAACGATATATAACGCGAGAGATTATAGATAAAGCGAGCCTCGCGAGCGAAACTTCGGAAGTCTTTCATGTTAGCTATCTCGCTTGCTCCTCATTCGTTCTCTCTCTCTCTCTCTCTTTCTCTGCTTGTTCTTTATTGTATTCTTTCATTCCCATTATTATATTCTTTTATTTGCTCAACTTTTATTCTTTCTATTCTTGTTTTCCTATATGATAATAAATTATTTTATTCATCTTTATTTTATAAATAAAAAAAATATTATGTATGTGTGCGTGTGCGTGTGTATTTTTGTATGTGCATGTGTTATATTTAACTAAAGTGAAACGTAATTATGTATTGTATTAACTATATATAGTGAAATAAAAAAAGAAAATAACGTATTGTATATCTCATTTATGCTATTTAAAATAAAAATAAATAAATTTGTTTATTTACGTGTAGAGAGATAAAAATAAAATAGAACAATAAATGTTGAACAAATACAAAAATATAATAATGAGAATGAAAGAATAATGAATTAACAAAAGGAGAGAGAGAGAGAGAGAGAAAGAGAGAGAAAGAGAGAGAGAGAGAGAGAGAGAGAGAGAGAGAAGCGCGAGTGAACGCGTAAGTGAATATGCTAGCAGAATAAAGCTAAGCGATATGCAGTACGTAGTAAGCGAACGATTAGGAAGAGAGATACAGAGAGAAACAGAGTAAGTGTATGATCGAAAGAAAGAAGATATTAGAAATTGCGATATGTTAGTGCGTACATGTATATTACTCTCTCACGCATGAATTAAAGTTTGGTAATTTATCAATTAATTATTGTATATAGAGTAAGTGAAACTTTAAATGCTCGGTTATCAATTATTAGACGCACGAATCACAAGCGATCATCTAAATCATAAGTTGTAAAGTGAAAGCTATTACATTTTAGAAAATACTGCTTAAAAATAAATTGATAAAAATTTATGTTATTTAATATTTCCAGAATTATTCCATCGCAAAATTTAAATTTTGAAATTTTGAGGGACACCTTGTATATAGCATATAATGTGTAATATACAAAGATAATACAATTATTATTAATTATACAGAATAATCCATATAATTAATTTTATATAATGTTTTCGTTAAATATAAATAATGTTTTTATGTATAAAATTAATTTAGCAATATAAAAACAATGTTTTTATTCGGTTATACAATATTCATTTATAAAGATAAACATTTATAAAGATGTGCATTAGTTTTCATTTTCATCATAACGCGATATCTATAGCAATCAGTACGTAAATATGTATGTATCGGGCAGTAAGTCGGCTGTACGCACACACACATGCAAACAGACGAACGCGATCATATCAGTGCGCGGCAGCTCAGTCTCAGTTTGTCGCGTGTGTTTTGTACATACGCGTAACAAGAGATTATCGCGCGCTCAACCGTTATAACGCGTTATAACACGTTGAAGTGAAAAAACTGTGTTCTTGTGTTTTTAATTTTTAATATATAGTGTGTCCACATAATGGGACAAAAATATAATGACAAACGCTTGCCTCTCTCTGTCCGAAGACTTTCCTTAAAAAGAATAAGGGTCAAAAGGTTAGTATTATTTATATATAAGGTATATTTATACAGGGTGTCCGAAAATTCGCGCAACACCCTTTAAGGGAAGGTAGAGGGTGTTATTCTGAACAGAAAAGTCCTGTAACATTTTTTTCTATAACGCTTCATAATTGAGTAAAGTCTGGTCAATCAGCGCCGACTTTTAGCCGGGCGCACGTCGGTGAGTCGCGCGCCTAGTAGTGTGCGGCGGCGCACACTTCGCAGCGCGGGGCTCACTGACGTGCGCCCGGCTAAAGGTTGGCGCAGATTGGCCAGACTTTACTCAATAATAACTCCTTTATGAAGCGTTATAGAAAAAAATGTTACAGGACTTTCCTGTTCAGAATAACACTCTCTACCTTCCCTTAAAGGGTGTTTCGCGAATTTTCGGACACCCTGTATATAAGGTAAATCCAATACAGATTGACTTGCGTGAAGTTGGCACCCGATTTTAACCAAATCAAATTTTGAAGTTTGTTTCTCATAGAATTTCGCTTGCAGGTGATTGAAGTAATAATTTTATTGTTTGCAGTTGAAATATAAATATGATAACGATTTTTAAATGACAGTAAGGAATTTATTTATAATTAGAGCGCAACTGACATCAGATTATAATCTAAAATCGTTTGTAGTTGTTTGTAGTACAAGAATTTTTGTTTATAGTTGAAAAATTGTTTATAGTTGAAAAATAAACAAATAAATTAACAACAAATAAATTAGTGAAACTACGAAATGTTAACTAACAAGAAACGTAATTAAAGTAGGCAATCAGGAGCAAGCGCAGTGTGTAGGGCGCAATTAGATTTATTGACAATAGAAAATTATATGTAAATAAAATTCGCGAATGTTTCGGTCTTTTTTGAAACCCTCTTCAGCGCAAAACAAAATTAATAGATAACTTTTACATAATATTATAAATCAATGACCGCAAATAAATAAATACATAATAATAAATAATAATAAATAAATAAATAAATAAATAATTAATAGATAAATGGTACAACTATCAAATAAGAGTCAACCTCCGCAACGGAATAGAATGATCGATATAAAGGTTTTTCGTTGACATTTGATTTTTATATTTACTGACTTGTTATGATTTTTCTCTTTTAGTTTTAAATATAAAAGTAGTTTGCCACTTTTGGTGGGACATCCTGTATAAAATGAATTATTTACGTAAAAAATTTATTTTATACAGGTTTTCTCCAATTTAAAAAAATTACTAAAAAAGTAAATGTAAAATAATTTTATAATAATTATTTACAGAAGATATCAGAATAAATTTTTTTCATAATTAATTTTGTAAATAAAAATTTAAATTAACTTACTTTAATTACTTATATATATATATACACAAGTCAATCATCGCCGATCTTTAGCCGGGCGCATGTCGGTGAGCCGCGCGCCTGGTAGTGTGCGTGAGCGCTCAGTTGTTACAGCTACAGCGCGGTTCACCGACATGTGCCCGGTAGTGTGCGTGAGCGCTCAGCTGTTATAGCGCGGCTCACCGATGTGCGCTCGGCTAAAGATTGACGATAATTGACTTGTGTATATATATATATATATATATATATATATATATATATATATATATATATATAAGTAATTAAAGTAAGTTAATTTAAATTTTTATTTACAAAATTAATTATGAAAAAAATTTATTCTAATATCTTCTGTAAATAATTATTATAAAATTATTTTACATTTACTTTCTTAGCAATTTTTTTTTAATTGGAGAAAACTTGTCAAAAACATTTTTTGAATTGAGATTATACAATTCCTGAGTTTATACAAAAAAAGATAAAATGACATTTAATGTTTAAATTTATATTGATTTCTATCGTTTTACTTTAATTTAAATTATTATTAAATTTTATTTACTTACATCTTTTTTATATAATTATTTAATTATATTTACACATATATTAGAATCTATATATATATATATATGTATATATATATATATATATATATATATATATATATATATATATATATGTACATGGTCACAAACTCCATATACATAATGCATTCTAGAAATAAAATAGTCAAAAATTCTAATACAAAAATATCAAGATTGCAATAATTTTTGAATTATAAGTGATTAAAATTTGCTAATAATATTGCATACAATTCATATCCTCAGGCTTTATACACATACTGATCTGTCATCTGTTATTGCTGACAGATAAAAGGAATAAATAAATTTGTACAAAACTTGATCAAAATAAATAATAATTTAATAATTAATCAATAATTGAAATTGTTATTTAAGAACAAATTAAATATTTTACGTACAAGTATAGTTTGATATGAGCTAATTGCATAATATAATACTCATACACATAAAAAACAATAAAATCAGCTGTGCAGTAAAAATCAATATTACCTGATTTGTAAAATCAATAACAAATGACAGATCAGTACGCGTATATGTGTAGTTACGGAACTGAATGCGCGAGATGTATGCGATATCATAATAAACTTTGGTCATTTATAACTCAAAATATTACAGCTTCAAAATGTTTGTATTTCAATTTTTGACTCTATTTTATCCCTACAATACATTATTGTACGGAGGTGGTGAGACAAGCTATGTATGTATGTATGTATATATATGTGTGCGTGTGTGCGTGTGTGTGTGCTGTGTGCGCGCGCGCGTGTATGTACACAGTGTATATATATAAGTAATGCCCAATATATAACATAAATCTCTGAAAAATAAGAACGCAGTCTTTTGCTTATTTTGATATTTTATTGAAAATTTATTATATTTGTATTTTATAATAGTAGTTAGTGCTACAGTAGTTAGTTAGCCAGAGGCGGTCAATTCGTGAGTTGGTTATTTTAAAAATATTTGACACCAAATGCGTTTTGCATGTTTGCTTTGGTTAAAAAATATATGCCAGAGGCGATCAATTCGTGAGCTGGTTGTTATTTCACACTAGATGCGATTTGCATGTGTGTTAAAAAATATATGCCAGAGGCGATCAATTCGTGAGCTGGTTGTTATTTCACACTAGATGCGATTTGCATGTGTGTTAAAAAATATATGCCAGAGGCGATCAATTCGTGAGCTGGTTGTTATTTCACACTAGATGCGATTTGCATGTGTGTTAAAAAATATATGTCAGAGGCGATTAATTCGTGAGCTGGTTGTTATTTCACACTAGATGCGATTTCCATGTGTGTTAAAACATATATGCCAGAGGCGATCAATTCGTGAGCTGGTTGTTATTTCACACTAGATGCGATTTGCGTGTGTGTTAAAAAATATATGCCAGAGGCGATCAATTCGTGAGCTGGTTGTTATTTCACACTAGATGCGATTTGCGTGCGTGTTAAAAAATATATGCCAAAGGCGATCAATTCGTGAGCTGGTTGTTATTTCACACTAGATGCGATTTGCATGTGTGTTAAAAAATATATGCCAGAGGCGATATATTATTCTGTTGCGATTGAGACAAACAATGCATAATAAATCTTTATTACAAATATATAAACATTTATGTATACGAACAGAAAAAGACAATATAATATATATTTGTATAAATAATACATTGTTGTTATATATCCATTGATTATATCGATTGAAAAAAATTAGCTGCATTGCATAGATCGCAACTTATAGAAGGTTACATGATAATATTCAGAATATATGTATATATATCATACACATACATCTGTATACGTCTATGTAATATATATACACAATTATATATATAACACCTAACCAAATGTTATTCCTCTTGGAAGATATATAGGAAGACACATAGCCCGTATGAACAATGTGAAATTATGTTCAAATATGTGATAAAGGCAGACACATCTATATTATACTGTTATCTATACGCTTAAATACGTTTAGATATGTGTGCGAGGCAATAGAGCAGTAGAAATACACGATGTTGTCCGATTTCAACATATTGAACACAATTCTCTTTCAAATATGCATAAAACATGCAGAAATATTAATATCGGTAACAGCGGAACTAAAATTATTGATATTATCGATAATTTCGGTCGGTATTATCGATAATTTTAGTTACGCTTAGATGAGGGCGCTAACCCGTCGGAGTTCGGCCGTCACTTTTGGATCCCCTTAAGGCATGTAAAAAACAGGGCGGCGGCTAGTCGGCGCGTGTACGGCAAGGCCGTGTTTATTTTGACGGGCGCTGAATATAATATATTGTGCAAGGCATGACAGGTATTTCGGCGCGGCGATTAATTCGGACGGCAAAACCGTGTTTTATTTTTGCGTCGATATTAGATGCGTCGCATATTTCCAGATGTTCGGGGATGCGGTCAGAAATCGGGTACTCCCGATCGGGCGGAGAACTCTCCGTCCCTATTCCGCACACTGATCTAAGGATGGTCAGTCGAAGTCGAGAATGCTCGACGGGGCAGCGAACCCGCAAACGCACGGTCCGTCTGGCCGGAGCGGTCGGATGATAGACCGGAAATCTAAGAAAGCGGCGAACGCTCCGCTCTCATTGAATCGGTCGGAAGGTTGGTGAGGATTCGTAGTCGGAGCGGAAACCGAGAATGCTCGGCGGAGGCTGCGAACTCGTCAACCCCACGTTCCGTCGTGTCTTCGAGGTTAAGGATCGGATATTTCGGAGTATCTCGAGCGTACTGCTCGAGAGATTTCTGGTATCGGTCTGGTGTTGAGATGTATTTCGATTTCCTTTTTATCCTGAGAGAATAATGGGAGCCACGTCATTTCACGGTGGTGGAGATAACGACGTGTTGTTTTCTATGGTAATTTCGGGTAACGTGCTGTTTCCCTCCGGCGGGAAAACGACGCGGTGTTTTCGGCGGATGAGCGCTCGGTATTTTACGGGAGTGCTCGGCAGTTCTCGGTATCGTGACGGCAGCCGTATAACGGTTGTTCGGTATTCTAATATTCTATCTCGCTATGAGTATTAAAAAGGACGCTAAGCGCCTCTGCCCCTGCCCGGCTGGTGTTCGCCGGGCGGCAGACTTCCGGCTGGTCAACTGTCGGGTAACGATGGGGGGTGCATCGTTACAAGTTTAAGGCCTAACACCACTTTGAAACTTTGAAAAAATCGAAAATTTGTTTGGCTTAGATGACATTTTATAATCATAAAAATAAGGTGCACTTGGTTGGAATGCAAAATTCGAATTTTTTATGACTCTACAGATGCTTACAATCGGCGCCGTAGGTAGGATCCGAGCGGTTCAGCACAGGGGATTCATCAGGTAAGAAAGAACTCTTTGAAAAGGGAGCAAACGATTTTTTTGGTGCATATGGATGTTAGTGATAGAAGCTGACATGGACTTGGACGGACAGCTGTATTGTGAAGGAATTGCAGATTAAAGGTAATTTTTCAATTTTTCAATTTTGTATACGAAATATCACTATGTAAACTTTAAACGCGTTTTTCTCGAAATAACCTTTTTGAAATTGGCGTGCAGCATAACTTCTACAATTTTTATCCGATTGACTTGAAATTTTGAGAGGATCTTTGTAAATCAATTATCCAAGGAAATATGTAGAGGTTTTGCAAAATAACAAAAATTGTTTTTTTTGCAGCTATTTTTAAAGCAAATTTTTTTGGTGAAAAATGACACTTTTTTTCAAACGTTCACTATTTTCATAAAAATTGATATTTCGTAAAACCTCTACATATTTCTTTAGTAAATATCATATAGAAAATAAAAATTTTTGGTTTTTTGTTCTAGGTCCAACTGTGACAGAGAAATTTTGCACGCCGATTAGACCCTTGCCAAAAAATCGTCTCCGAAGATCCGCCATAACGACGTCTTTTTGTTCGAAAAATATAAATAAAAATACATTTTATGTATTTAAAAATATGTAGAATAATATCTTTTTATAGATTTTTAATTGCTATTACCGTTTTCTCAAAAAAAATTCTCAAAAATAGGCTTTTTTTTTGTAGTTCGAAGTGGTGTTAGGCCTTAAGTGCGGTTGAGTATTATATCATTATTTTATTTTATTTTATAAAACGATTGTTTTTGTAAATGCAAAACAGTTGTTCTTTGAAACCCTTAGGGGAGATTAGGAAATAAAAAATTTAAGTAATATATGAAATGTATTAGACAGAAGTTCATTTACGTATCACATACATAAATAGGTTATACATCAATGATACTTTCCTGATACTTCTAATTATGTAACAGGAAATATCAATTACATGTGCATTTGCTGGGAAATTAGTTTCGACCGGGTCGATAAAATATCTGGGAGTCGCCTTAGATAAGAATTGTTTTGGAAGAAGTATCTTGATAACATATGTAAAAGCATCTGCACTTCTGCATATGTAGAAGAACGTTTGGTCAGATTTAAAGTCTTAGACCCAAACTAATCTACTAGCTCTACACTCCGTCCCAAACTACTGTACGCATCAGTGATATGGTGGCCTAGAGTATAGAGCAATTTAGCCAAAGTGGCGTTTAAGCATGTCAGAGCTTTGATTTGGAGAGAAGATCTGGATACTATGCAGACCATGCTAATGGCGGCATAGCATGGGGATGCTGTTAAGCCTTGAACGACCTCATCAGGTGGTGCTGGCGGCAGGTGCGGCTGCGTCTGAGATGTGAATAAAGATGCAGCGCTGATGTTAGATACATAAGACTCCCTGGAAACGCTCTATCTGATCCTATCTTCCGAATGGGACATAATAGAATGCCAACAGTCCGTGCCCTTGAAAAGTAATATAAAGTGTACTTTCCTGGACGTGAAGAATGAAAGAGGTCGTAGAGGCCGGTGCCTCAGAACGGGGACATTTGGTTCACGGTTGGCTCCAGAACGAACACGGATTTCAGTGAAAGCCTCTATTATCATCGGGATAAGATAAGAGAGACTATCTCTCGGCAAGTATGCTACACTCTTTCAAACAGATATTGTAATAATTATGAAATGTGCCCAAACTGAGCTTGTGTTGAGGAAGACAGGCGCTTCAGAATCTATTCGAACAGCCAGGCGGCGCTTAAGGCGCTTGGTGCTCCGATTTTTACCTCACGGCTTGTCTGCAGCTGCAAATGTGCCTTAAAAGAACTAATGAGGGAAGACGACATCATCAAGGTATGAATCCCTGGGCGTTCAGGAATCAAAGATAAGAAGATTGCCGACCAGCTAGCAAAACCAAGATCGGAAGCAAAGATGCTGGAAACTGGCCCTGGGGATACTTTATTGTCTAAATAGGATGAAAATCAGGGATTGGCTGCGGAAAGAAACCAAGACCAAATGCAGACAGGTCCGGGTCTTACTAGGAGATTTACCCGGGGAGGACCT
>WHNR01000038.1:767500-872815 GCA_009859135.1 Formica selysi
GGCCCCCACTCCTCAACACTCGGTCTAGATATACTATGTCTATGGGGCGGACAGAGAGTAGACCGATAAGGAAGATGAAGGAGTGGATAATACAGATCGTTACCATAAAGAGAGGAGAAGGAGATGCAGGAAAAGGAGGCAGAAATTGATAGGACGGAGAGTAAGGAAGGAAACCCTGGTGGGACTTGGAAGAGAGAAGAAGAGAAGGAAGAGAAAAAGGGAGAGGAGAGAGTGAGAGGAGGAGAAGGGAGAGTGTCGAGAGAAAAGGAGGCAAGGGAAGAGAGAAGAAGAGGAGGAAAGAGCGAAGAAGAAGGATAGAAGAGAGCACAAAGGAAGGGAAAAAAGGAAGGTGCGTGGTGGTAAATAATTGGAGACTATGGATTGATGGGAAAGAGGGGAAGTGGGATAAGGAGAGGAAGATAGGGTGGGGGAGGGGGTGACAGGAGAAAGGTGTAGGGGGAGAGGTGACAAGAGGGGGAGAAGAAGAGGTGATGAGAGTAAAGGATTGTAAAAAAGTGTGAGAGATAATTGGAAAATTGTAAGATCGTAAAGTGTAAAAATTGCAACCCCATAGTGGAATCAATAAAGACCATATCTATCTTATAGGGAATTTGTAAGAGTGTTTTCGTTGGTACCAAAACTCTTGTTTATATTAACCGAAAATCAGGTTAAATTTAAGTGATCTCAAGCTTGCTAGAAGGCTTTTGAAACATTGAAGCAGTATCTGGTTTTCTTACCAATTTGGTCTTTTCCAAACAAATTTGGGGAATTGGTTCTTGATACTGCCGTGAATCGTAAAATAAATGCAGTCTTGTCGCAAATTCAAGATTTCAGGTTCAAAGAAGGTTATTGCTTACTTTAATCGAGTTTTAATTAAAGCGGAAAAAATTATTGTGTAACGCGTCGAAAGTTGTTAGCTATAATAATAGAATCGATAAAATCTTTCATCACTATTTGTAAGAGAGAAAATTCTTCATTTGCACTAATGACGTCTATTAGTCAATTAGCTCAACTAGCGATGAATGGAAAGGTTACAGTAACATAAATTTGAAGTAATCCACCGAAAGAAATGCTTGCATCAGAATGCTGATGGATTACTGAGGCGACCATGTGCAGAGAAAGAATGTGGTTATTGTAACAAAATAGAGTCAAAGAAAGATGCGTTGCACGTATGATTTTAAAAGAAGATAATTTGGAGGAATGGAGAAAGCATCTGTGAGAAAACAGCAATTGAAAAATGCAACAATTTCAATTTTCTTGTGGAAAGAAAGCTGAAAGACCTTGTCTTTGACAGGAAGTTATCAAACAGGACATTTCGGCCTAAATTTATTAGTTTTATTGAGATGCGGTAGTTTTAAAAGATGGTGTTCTCTTTAAAAAATGGGTATCTTTGAATTTAAAGACAACCATTTATCGTTCCAAGGAAATATATAAGCTAAATTTTGGAGTTGGCTCATGATTCTGCATTTGGCGGACATTTTAGAGTCAACAAGAGGTTTGAGAAAATATGAAAATGTTTCTATTAGATTACGTGCAAATATAATGCAGAATTGATGTCGCTCTTGCAAGATATGTGTTAAAAAGAAAGATCTCTTCCCTCTCTTTGGGAAAGAGAAAGTCTCCATTACAGATTTATAATGTTGAAGCTTCGTTCGAATTCAGATAGATGTACTTGATTCTCTTTCTATTATTACGATTGTAAATCGATATTTGTTAGTGGTGATAGATTATTTTACAAAATGAGTTGAGGCTTTTCCATTAAAACAATATTAGAGCCAAAACAATAGCAAAAGCTTTTGTGAATTAAATAGTTTTTCGTCATGGTATTCCTTTGAAGGTTTATATTCTGATCAGGGAAAAAATTTTGAGTTGAGAGCTTTTCAGGAAATAATTTATTGGACATAAAAAAAATTAGGACGATTGCCTTACATTTTCAGTCGAACTGGCAAGTCGAGGGTCATTATCAGACAATTTTAAATTATTTAGCGAAATTTATTTCAGATAATCAGAGAGACTGAAATCGCTGAATTCTTACTTCGTTAGCTTATTGATCGTCGGAACATGAACCCACTAGTTACTCTCCGGCAGAATTGTATTTCGCTCAAGATTTAAGGTTGCCGTTAGATTTACTACGACAAAGTCCTTCGGATTGTAAGGGAGTAAATTCGATTAGAGGTTACGTTCAAAAATTAAAAGAAAAATTAGAAGTTCATAATAGCGTCGGGCAATGTTTAAATTTTCAATCACTTCGAGCTAAAATTCGTTAGGATTAAAAGATCAGATAGGTACATTTTGATGAAGGACAGGATGTTTGTTTTTTCAATATGCGAAGAATAAAAGGAAGGGCTCCTAAGTTGCAAAATAATTGTATTTAAGGACCCCTATAGGATAATTAAAAAAAATATTGTTAGTAATGTTGTTTATGGGATTCGAAAATCAAATAGATATCAGAATAAAGTTCATGCCGATAGGTTGGTTCCTTACTATGAAAGATTAATTATAAATTAAAGTAAATTTGAGAGAGAAACTTGAAATCCGATAAAAAATTAACATTTATATTTAGATAATTATAAATAATTTAATTAAAATGATGTTATTAAGGTATTTTGGTATTTGTTTTATTGATTTTTTTCGTTGCAGAATTTTGAACGAGTAATCCTTGATAAAAAAAATAATTGTTTTTAAGAAAAAGTATGTAATTATTTATAATGTATTTTTTTAAACAATTATTCGTTTTTTTAAAACTAATTGATTTGTCTCATTATTCTGTACATAAAAGTGTTACGGTAAGATTATCGAAAACTAAATATTTTACGAGATATTTTAATTTTTATATCAAAATATGTCAAATTAAAATATAAAATAACTCAAAAAGTACTTAATGAAAAAATACTTTATTATAGTGTTTTGAAAAGCTCTCGAGATAAGCTACAAGAATATGCAATAAAAAGTAGGCAGTTCCATTTAAAAAATTGAAGGTGACCTTGCTTTTTTATGGAAAAAAAAATGTTTGGTCAATTTTTATTATTGCAATTTGTTGCCGGTTAGAAACTGATAAATTTCTGTTTATCACTTTTTTATGTCAGATTATTGTAAGTGCCTTAAAAATCGTGGCGACCGTTACGAGGACCACCCTGTATAATTAAAACAATAACAATCACTGAAAATCACAATGTAAATTCCTCGGGTATTATCTTTTGGTATACATTTTGTAACGCTCCGCTTTCGCGAGGCGGGGACAGGACAGCTCGGTCGGGATCCGGGGCTCGAGAAAGGGTAGCAAGACACGAATATATTATTCTTAAAATATATTTTATTGTACTTTAAGTTGTAGGGCGTACAGTGAGCGTGTGAGTGTATCAGATGTGTGTGTGTGCGCGCGTGGATGTATGACAGATATGTGTGTGAGCGCGTGAATGTATCAAAGATATGTGTGAGAGCGCGTGAATGTATAAAAGATATGTGTGAGAGCGCGTGAATGTATAAAAGATGGATATGTCAACGTGTGGTCGCATAAAAGTGTATCGCTGTATACAGTGTGTGTGTATTTTGTGCGCGGACGGCGATGCATGCAATGCACCGCGGTCACTCGGAGTGCTTGCCGGTATCTCGAACGCGCGATTGATTATCTATAATAAGTCGCGCGGCGCGGATTCGGCAGGAGCCGCTAGTTATCGGGTCGTAGGCCGTGCGGACGGTAATTTCGGTAGCGCCGGTGGGCGGTCCTTTGGCGCGTATGTGCGTGATATTGATTTCGCACGTCGATCGGTGTCGCGGTAGAGGTGCAGGTCGTCCCTCGGCGCGGGACTTATTGCTCCGTAATAATGGCGAGTCCGGTTCGCTTACGCTGGTCGTGTTTGTCGGTATCTGCGGATAATTGACTAGAATCGATTGTTTGGATCGCGGTGTTATTCGTGCGGAATAGGGAATGCAGCGGCTGATGAGGACACCCGTCCGTGGTGGAGAACTCCCCACCACGTGAGTAATGCCGGTGCACGCAGGCGGTCGGAAAATCGTGAGGTGCCGAGAACTCCCGGTGGGGTCGAGTACGCCCGATCCCGTTTGCCTCTAACTCGTGATTTTGCAAGGATTGCTCTTAGAGATGTCGCAAACTCTCGGCGGAGGCTGAGTACTCCCAACCCCGTTTTCTCTCTTAGGAGCGTTTGTAGGATCTCGGATATTTCCAGGGGTCTTACTGGCTCTGGCGGTTTCGGAAGATCTGGTCTCGAGATGCTAAAACGCGCTCTATTTATACTCGATTTTGGCGCGCGCGTCTGCGTATTTCGTTAATTGTTTTAACAGAACTTATTATCATTGAACCGGCGCGCGCGACTCGGGTATATTCGGTATCGGTCGGTCGATACCCGAGCACGGCACCGGCTCTCGGCGGTTTCACGCGCCTAACGGTTGTTTGTTTGCGCGTTTATTTATAATTTAAAAATGGGCGCTCAGCGCCTCCGCATTTTGCCCGACCGGTGTTTGTCGGGCGGCGGTCTTCCGGCGGATCGGCGGCCGGGTAACGGTGGAGGGATGCATCGTTACAAAAAAATAAAAAAAATAAAAAATTGTCTCGTAGACGTCCACGCATCCCCTACCCCTTTTTAAAATAATTAAAATTATCTCGTAGACGTCCACGAGGCCTCTCTTTTTTCCATAGACACCTGTGGTGGGCATGGCCAGACAGACACACAGCAGGGGGTCGGGGCCAGGGGTGGGGGTTTGTTGTGTCTAGCTATAGTGGCCCCTATACTTCTCTAAGGTAATTAAGCAAAAATATCCGTTTAATTGAGGATTGTTTGTCTCGATTGAGTGATAAATCTGTTTTTGCTCTGTTAGACTTGAAAGATGGATTTTATAATATTAAATTACATCCAGAGGTTACTAAATATTTTGCATTTGCCACACCGGATGAGCAATTTGAATACACAAGATTACCTTTCGGTTTTTGTGAAGCTCCGGCTGAGTTTCAAAAAAGACTGGTTCAAATTTTACAACCGCTTATCAGAGAGGACAAAGTCATTGTATACATCAATGATATTTTAATACCTTCTTTTTCAATAGAGGATAATTTGTTTACACTGAAACAAGTACTAGTAGAACTCAAGAGACACAATTTTCGATTGAATTATAATAAATGTCTCTTTCTGAAAACAACCATCGAATATTTAGGATATATCAATACAAAACATGGAATAACTCTCAGTTCTCGGCATGTTGAAGCCGTTAAAAATTTTCCTCAACCTAAAAAAATAATAGAGGTTCAAAGATTTCTTGGTTTAACCAACTATTTTAGAAAATTTATTGTAAACTATGCTACTATAGCAAAACCACTTAACAATCTTTTACGAAAATCAGTTATATTTGATTTTGATGCTAATTGTCGATCAGCGTTTGAATCTTTGAAAAACAGTTTGATTTCTTTTCTGGTATTAAGTATTTATAACCCCTTTTTGAACACTGAAATTCACACAGATGCTAGCGCCATTGCAGTGGCCGGTATTTTATTACAAAAGCAAAAAACAAATCTTTGGGCACCGGTAGCCTATTATAGCCAGACAATAAATCAGGCTGAAGCCAAATATCATAGTTTTGAATTGGAAATGCTAGCCATTATTAAAACTATTGAGAGATTCCATATTTATTTATATGGACTTGAATTTACTATCATTACGGATTGCCATGCGTTAGTACACGCTGTTAACAAACCTAACATTAATCCGAGGATAACGCGATGGATTCTTAAACCCCAGAACTGTAAATTTAAAATAATACATCGCGATGGAGGAAAAATGGCGCACGTTGATGCATTAAGCAGTGCTGTTAGTTTAGTAGAAATTCTTCCTCTCGAAAAGGAATTAGGGTAATTGTTTCGAGTAAGGCCTTTTCTGAATTTTGAGAAATATGATTGAATCTCGGTAAAACTCTTTGTTGTGACCCCAACAGTGATAATCATTCAGGGGAGCCCGACCCCCATCACGCCCACCCCCCAAAAAACGAAAAACCCCAAAATTACCGAAAATTAGGTAATTATGTACTATAAAGTTCGCTCCACAACCAAACTAAATTTTAGTTTTAAATCAGCAATAGGTTTGGGTTAGGTTATATCTTCCGGAAGTGGAGCCCCCCGTAGGGGGGGGGGCGGAACCCACTGCGTCCGCGCGTACACTTTTCCATCCACACAACAATTTTGAGGTGGACCTCGCTTTGCTTTGTAACCCATACAACACTGAAGCTTGCAACAACATTGCTGCAACATTGCAATATTGCATATTGCAGTGTAATGTTGCAGAAATATTGTAAAGACATTATTTTACAATATAACTTTAGCAATGTTACAGCAACATTCCGAAAATATTACAAAATAAGTATTCGATAATCGCTAGTTCATTCGTTTACCGCTATGCGGCGCATGTTGTGTTATCTATTCCGCATTTAATTTTTAGTCACGATGATTATATAAAGTTTACAAAGAGCGGCTAGTAAGATTAAAGATATAATAAATATTTTTATTAGTTTAAGTTGTATGATATGACCCTAACACAGGGGATTCAGACATTGGACTAAAAATTCTTTTAATAGTTTCCATTCTTACATAAAATAAAAAATTTGATAATAATTTTCTAATATGCAAGATACTTCAGATTTTAGTAAATAAATTTTAAGATTATATAAAGATAAGAAAGATGTGAAAAAACTCGTTGTATGCGTAAATCCAGCACGATCTTTTTGCATCCAGATATCTGAATATTTCGGGTGCAAAGAGATTGTAAATTTACACAATTGCAAATTCAGTTTTTTCTTATTTCTCTTAGATATTCTCTGTCACTGAAGGAAGTCGAATGTGCACCGAAAAATTTACATTTTATAATTTTGTTATTATAATACAGAAAATCTATATACACACTAGATCCTGACTCTTATAGGCCTAATTTCTTATTATTTTTTTCATATGTAAGGATATTATTGTCGATAAATATACATAAAGTATTATTGCATATATATTATGTTGCTATGTTGCTGCAATATTATATTGCAATATTTCTGTAGGCGGACATTTTATTGTTGCTGCAATATCATAACAACATTGCAGCAATATTTTGCAATGTTGCAATCTTGCAGAAAAATGTTGCTGCAATGTTGTTACAATCTTGCGGTGCTGTATGGGAACGTATATGCGTGGACACAATGGGTTTCGCCCCCCCCTACGGGGGGGCTTCACTTCCGGATGATATAACCTAACCCAAACCTATTCCTGATTTAAAACTAAAATTTGATTTGGGTTAGGTTATATCTTCCGGAAGTGGAGCCCCCTCGTAGGGGGGTCGGAACCCACTGTGTCCACGCATATACTTTACAAAGCAAAGCGAGGTCCACCCTACAATTGTTGTGTGGATGGGAAAGTGTATGCGTGGACACAGTGGATTCCGCTCCCCCCCCCCCTACGGGGGGCTCAACTTCCAGAAGATATAACCTAACTCAAACCAAATTTTAGTTTTAAATCAAAATGAGGTTTGGGTTAGGTTATATCTTCTGGAAGTGGAGTCCCACCGTAGGGGGGGCGGAACTCACTATGTCCACGCATATATTTTACAAAGCAAAGCGAGGTCCACCCCACGACTGTTGTGTGAATGAGAAAGTGTATGCGTGGATGCAGTGGGTTCCGCCCCTCCTACGGGGGGGCTCCGAAAGGGGGCTCAGAAATAGGTAATTATCTAATTTTGGGTAATTTTTGGGGTTTTTCGTTTTTTGGGGGGAGGGGCTGATGGAGATCGGGCTCCCCCAACTGATTATCACTGTTGGGGTCACAACAAAGAGTTTTACCGAGAGATCCGATCATATTTCTCAAAATTCAAAAAAGGCCTTATTCGAAACAATTATCGGAATTAGAATACAAACAGTTACAAGATCCTAAAATTAAAAGAATAGCTAAAGATCTTGAATTTGAAGATCAGAAAAATTTCAATTAATCAATGGTCTTGTCTTCAGAAAAAGTATAGGTAAACCTCGCTTCATGGAATCCTTGATCTTAAATATAATTTGAATTTACCATGACGAAATGGCTCATTGTGGAGTCGAAAAAACAATACAAGGTATTGGTAATAATTATTGGCTTCATACTATGCGAAGAAAATGTCAAGCATACATTGATAACTGTATTACATGCTTAATGGCTAACTCAACTGCAAATTCTCGAGAAGGAGATGTGCAGATTACTGAAACTCCATCAACACCATTTGAGATAATCTATATCGATCATTTTAGTCCTATAAAAGAGTCCACTAATAATTTCAAACATATTTTAGTAGTTATTGAAGCCTTTTCTCGATTCACTTGGCTTTTTCCGGTTAAATCTACCACCTCAAGTGAGGTAATCAAACATTTGTCATTTTTATTTAAAAATTTAATATGTCCACTAACTTTAATTTCGGATAGAGGAACAGCATTCCCTTCACAAGAGTTTGCAAATTTCATTAACTCATACAAAATTAAACATCATTTGGTTGCTGTCGCTGCACCTTGGGCCAACGGCCTAGTAGAAAGAGCTAATAGATTTATAATATCTTCTCTTAAAAAAGTCGTTAGTAATCAAGTTAATTGGAGCAATCATATTGTTATGATTCAATATGTGATAAATAATTCGTACCACTCATCAATTAAAACATCTCCGGCTAAAATGCTTTTTGGCATTCATCAGCGTTTACATATCGATGTTGAATTGGTTAAATGTTTGAATGACATAGCTAAAGTTGATTTAAATAAAGATAGAAATACTAATTGGGATATCGCTCAAGAATCAACCAGAAAAATTAAAGAATATAATAAATCTTACTACGATGTAAAGCATAAAAAACCTCGGTATAAAGAAGGAGATTACGTTTTTATTAAAGACTCAGCAATTAAGCAAGGAGAAGATAAAAAACTTAAAGCTAAATATAAAGGTCCATATAGAGTTGCCAAAGTTTTAAATAAAAATAGGTACGTAAGAAAAGATATTCCAGGTTTCAATGTAACAGCAAAGCCGTACGACTCAATCTTATCTTCTGATCGTATGAAACCTTGGACCAAACCCGTTGATCATGTATCATAATGTATATACTATAATTTAAGTACCTTTGTAAATTCTCATTTAGATTAAGAGGCCGCTAGAACATACTGTTTAATTGTATGCTTAAAAATTAGATCTTCCTAATTTACATTAAGATGCATTATTTTCTATTAACGTTTTATTTCTTCTCGTATGTAAGTATATCTCAATAGCCCCTACACATTTTATCTAAAATGGTTAATTTCCATTAGTGTAACTGTATAATTTCCTTTCATTTTATTTGGTTGTCCATGTTTATTAACGGTATAATTTAATCCAGATACAATTTAATCTGGTCATGCAGACTGACTGTTTTACTTTATAATATTATATAATTTATTCTCCCCTCACCTGATCTCACATAATTTTAAGCAGTATAGTTTACTGATATATGTTATTTTATTTTTAGTAATCTTTGATATTAAAGATCCAAAGTTTTTGTATCCACTATGTCTATTATAAAAATACATTAAATGTATCTAGTTTTAAGGTAGTTTTTAGTGACATCGTTAAGATATTTAATCTTTCATTTATTCTTTTGTTTAATAATTGATATTCTATTAACTTTATATATGAAACATATAGTTTGTAATTTTATTATCTAGCTTTATATCAATGAAATATAAAATATCGAAGAAAAACTTTTAATTTTGAGAATTCTCGCGGTGCATTTAGAAAAGTATTGTCTTATTATTATATTTGGGCATTCTTACATACGGACGCTCCTGAGACGAAGCGTCGCGCTCCTTAGTTACGCGTATCTGGCAACTCGTTGCTAACGCACGAGCGGTGAGTGGGGGGCAATAGGAGTGAGCCACGGAATCGGGCCGAAATGTGCAATCCCACACTGCTGTAAATCAAATTAAAAAATTTGAACTTGTCAACGATATCTCCATAAATGTATATAGTATCGAGAAAAAGAACATTATCCCGATACATATTAGTGAGCCAAAAAAAGCATAAGAATCAAAAATAAACATGTCAACTTGCTGTACATGGAAGACAATAACGTTGGATATTTCTCGTAGATCAAGAATTTATCCCGACTCGTAAGCTCGCAATTGAACAAACATAATGGTCAAAAATATGTTTGCGATTGATACATATATTAAATATAATGCATTGTAGAAATCTTTGAAGAAAGATAAAAAAATTATTTCTTTTTACAGATGTTTGTACTACTTTGGTTCAGGCGATAAGTTGCAGTCGATAGACTATCGAGAAGTGAAGGATTGCGCTATCCGATTACCAAGCGATAAGGACAAGTGGCTCACGTTCAACAACTTTAATTGGAAAGGGCGGCTTTCATTCGTGGTGTACGCCGATTTGGAGTGCGTTTTGGCAAAGACGGATAAGAACAAGGAAGAAAAAAAATTTATGCTAGTACCATAAAGTATTTAGTATTACATATTATGTATATTGCTCGTACGATGATTTATTATTCACGAATCAGTCCTGCTGCAATATCGATGTCATAGTTCACCGAAGAACTAAAAAATTTAGCACTGCGTATAAAGACTACCTTATCTGCTAATGTCCCTATGGTAAATTCAACACGAGAAGAACGGGAAAAATTTCATAACGCAACGCATTATTATATGCATATGCGAGAAACCATTCGTGCAAGATGATACATGCGTACGCGATTATTGTCACCTGACCGGACGGTACAGTGGTCCCGCGCATTCAAATTGTAATCTAAATTTTAAAGATTCTTTTTACATTCCCATAGTTTTTTATAATTTATCAGGTTACGACATTTTCATTATCAAAGAAATAGCTGCAGCGTTCAAAGGGGGAATCGAGTTACTTCCGATAACAAAGGAAAAATATATATTATTTATGAAAAATGTTAAACTTACAGATGATAAATCGAGAAATCATATTAAATTGCGTTTTATCGATTCGTATAAATTTTTTACAATCAATTTCGACAAATCGGCATCATTCTTGAATAAGGATAAACTTAAAATTTTAAACTTACTCTGAATTTTAAAATTTACCGACTGAAAAGTTCAATTTATTAAGGACGTCTTTCCATATGAATATATTGACTGCGGCGACAGGTTGCAAAGTATATGTTTACCGCTGAATTATTTTACAGTTCCTTAATCGGTGACACGATATCAGAGAACGATTACGCGCACGGCGAGAGTATCTGGAAGCGGTTCTCCCTTCGCTAGGCGAATATAGCAATTTGTATTTAAAAATTGATGTCTTGTTATTAGCAGACATTTTTGTAAATTTCCGCGATAGTTGTATTAAAAGTTATGGGCTCCATCCCGCGTATTACTATACTCTTCTCATTGTCAGATACATGTGGGACGCCATGTTAAAGCATACAAATATTACGTTCGAATTGCTTACATATATCAATATAGTTATGTTTATCGAACGCGGAATACGCGGCGGTTTGAATGTATTTTGAATGTTCCAACAGGTACGCGCATGCTAATAACAAGTACATGCAATCGTACGATCCATCGAAACCTTCATCGTATCCCATGTACTTTGATGTAAATAATTTGTACGGATGGGCAATGCGTCAGCCTTTGACTTATACAGATTTTTGATACGACGACGACATATCCAATTTTGATGTATCATCAATTGCGCTCAATTCGCCTACAGGCTACATCCTTTAAGTAGATTTAGAATATCCGCAACATCTTCACGATTTGCACACTAACCTACCGTTTTGCCCGACACGCAAACCATCCGGTAAGCGGCAGGACAAAGGCTGCTCGCAGCCTTAAGGTGGGTATACATCTACGAACGAACGCCGAACGAACCACGAATGCGAACGTCTTGGGAAATGTCTTGAATGTCTTTCTCGCACGAATTGTCTTTGATGTACCGCCTCATGAGGGAATCGAGCCGAATGCGAATCGAACTGTTGGCATTCGCTTTGGCGTATATATCTGCTGAATGATAACAACGAACGTTCGCATTCGCTGTTACGATTTTTTTGCAAGTGAATGATTTTGGATTGCAATATCTAACGAATAGATTTTATTTAGTTATCACTATAAATATCAAAAAAATCAAAAATGCAAGTGATGTAGAAGAATTCTTAGAAAAACACTTAGAAAAATGTTTTAATTTTAATATCCTAATTCTATGTAAAGAGAAAGATATATGGGCTTAATAGTTTGATGACGAATTTTTAGAAATCTTCGTGAGTGTCAACTAAAATCGATATCCAGATTCTCTCATACTTATTATTCATGTTTAATGCGCAGAGGAACGGGGGGGGGGGGATAGTTAAAAGCGATAAAGACGAACAATCATTTTCACTTGAGTATTTGAAAAAAAGAATCTTCATGTCCTATGAGATATATGCATATATGTAATACTCTCTATTTCTCTCCTTTTCCGCCACTATAAAAAGAAAACATGCCCTCTACCTAAAATCAAAAAAGAAAGAAGTCTAATTTATTCTTTAATACAAGTAAAAGCCACGATTTTAATAAAAATATGATGAGAGAAATTTGCTAAGATAGCTCGAGAAAGTGATAAAATCATTCCTTTCCATTCTTACTCTTGAGCGGTACAATCCATGCATACTTGCTCAACACATCGATAACTGTGAATATATAGTTGTTGCCTTTATTGAATCGTACATATGGACGCATCTCGACCATGTCCGCCTGCCACAGATTGTTGTATCAGCGTACTATGACACGTCTACGTGGAAAATTTTTTCTCGCTCGAGCATGCAATTCCTCCACGAGTCGCTGTTTTTTCAAAGCTCTTCCGTAGCATATTTTATCGAGGCATAATTCGTAATAATGAGATAATTCCTCCATGTATAGTTCTTTATGTATCTTTCGCCTACTGCGCTGACAATGAGTCAGATATAGTCCGCGTGAGTTGCATACCGAAGCATTTTCTGCATCTCATCCATCGTTCGATCCATTATTCGTAGCATCTACATATTCCTCTTGAGCGTAATTATTTTTTTCTCAAATTTTTCCTGTCGGTTTCCCAAAAGCTTGATACTCATTCCCACGCACCATTTGTTTGTAGCATCATTATCATCTTCCGATTGCGCTACACGTCGTATCTTGCGCGGTTTTGCGTCAAAACCGGAGGCTGTCTGACACAGAGCGTTATCGGTTATCGCGCACGTAATTTCTTAGTAATTCATTTCATTGGTAATATGAATTATTCGATGTTCTCAACGATAATCCAAATTTATTAATCGATATTTCGATACCAATAATATTGACAGAATGACTCGTATCGTTGACGCATAGTTTAATTTATAATAAGACCAGCTTCGCGAAATTCCTCGAAAATTGACAATATTTAATTGTCGTGAACATTGTTGGCGGCTTGACGTGAAGCTTCCAACAATCGCAGGCGATTTACCAATTAGTTAGAATCATTTCAATGCACGTAATCAATCTTATTGTCGTTTAGCGCGGTATGTTTATACCTCTTCCAGCTTTTTTGCCAAAGATTAATGGCGCAATTATGAATTTATACTTGTATTCCTTGTTACTTAATACTGGATTATACATATTGTCACCGCATCTATGCGCATTTGTCGCCAGTAATATACTTTTACATTTATACATATCCTCAGTGTATACGGCATCGTCAGGCATTCTCTTGAAAATCAACTCGTAGAGATCTGGTGTTCCCACATATTTTATTCCACCGATAATTATATTGTCGTCTTTATCTATATCAAAAATTTTATCACCAATCATCATTCCTTTGTTACAAAATTTAACATCATATACATAATTCATAAATCTTTAAACAGGGCTGAAGGAGCAAATAAACATTGTTCTTATATAAACAAGTTTAACGCATTGACAATTGTACGAACATTTAATTAGAAACAAATTAATAAATCACATCATATAAATAATAAATAATACTTGTTACAATAAAAGTCAGAAAAAAGTACAATTAAGAATGATAAACAAACGTTTCTGTCCCAATCTGGACTTTCTAAGAGAGTTGGACAAAAATGTTAGCTAATTAACAATTACAAACTACAATTACAATGTAATTCTTAATGCAATTAATAATTACATTTTATAATCGTTAATTATTGCAAACAGTTACATGAGATAATTACGAAAAGTAATTGTGTACAAATTACAATTAAGTAATTGTTAATTGATAATTGATTAAATGTAATTGTAATTGTAATTGTAATTGTAATTAGAATAAGAGCGACTAAGAGTACGCGTCGTCTAAAAGAACGTATGGTTAATACCTTGACTAGGGATGGAATCAAGTTCAATACATATTTATGAATCTCAGTTTAATTCAATAACTAGATTTTATTTTATTGAAATAAGTAATATTTATAAAAAACATGTATTTAATGTAATTATAAAAAACTATACAATTATGAATGAAACAAATTACGAACAATGAACAATTACAATAACGAATGATATTGGTACGAGTATCAAAATGTAACTGAAAGTTTATGAAATATACTCGAATCTTTTACTTCGAAACATAGCTCTCTCTATGTGCAATCGAAATTCTATAGTATGTACACATATACAGGGTGTCCTAAAACTACCGTACTTCCTTTTAATAGTAGACTCCTTAGAACATTTCAAGACGAAAATTTTAATACAAAAATGTCGAGGCTATGATAGTTTTTAAACAGGAAGCGATTATATTTTACAAATAGCAAGGCTGATATTTCGCGCGCTCAGGCACGGCGAAATACTAGACACCTTCATGGTAACATTAATCAACCACTTTGACAGCTGAAGTTAAAACATGACTTGAATCATTTTTGAGATGCCTTCTTGCACCCATTATTCGTAAAAAGAATGTACTAATGCAATGCGTAGCGGGAAAACATATAATGACAATGCTATTGTAAATTTATACGATAATCATAATATCATAAAAAAGGCGCTCCATTCATAGAAGCACTTTTTTCACTTGTCATTTCGACGTGCCTGAGCACGCAAAATTTCAGCCCTGTCATTCGTAAAATATAATCGCTTCCCGTTTAAAAACTATTATAGCCTCGACATTTCTGTATTAGGATTTTCGTCTTGAAATGTTCTAAGGAATCTGCCATTAAGAGGAAGTATGGTAGTTTTAGGACACACTGTATATACTAGATAATTATTTTCTTTATTCAAACACTACTTATTTTTAGACTGATATCATATACTGAAAGTAGAAACTAACGAAACAAAACCGCTTAATGCTTGTTCATTTCAAAGGAAACAAGTTTGAATAAGTTGTGTAAATAAACCCTCAAATATTATAAAAAGAAAGTTCGGGAAGTTCTGTTTCCGTAGATTAAAATGTAATCGCAATTACTTATAATTGCAATTACCATGTAATTACGGTTAAAAGTAATTACGATTACATTATAATTCCAATGTATAATTATAACGGAATTATAATTATAAGTAATTATAATTACAAGTAATTGTGATTACATTGTGTGGAGGTAGGTGTGTAGAAGCGTGCTCGCTTCCCTACTCCACAATTCGCAAGAGGAAAGTCGTGTAGAAAGGCGGTCTTCAATAAGTTAACTTGATGGACTGTGTACAAAAATTTATTTGATGTAATATACACTCGTTATTTACAGGAATTGTTTTTAGATTAATTCTGTGTGGCCCTGAAAAGGGCCGGTTGTACGCTGCTGTTCGCACTACTGTCTCCGTTCACGCCACTGTATTCACGGTTCCGAGGAAGTGTAATGTGGTGGACCCCACTTCGTCCAGAGCGCCGGAGGAATCCCTGGAGGCGTGTAGTTCCCTCCAGACAGCAGTGGTTGTTCGTCTATCTGTGTGGGGGGCGATCTGTGCTGCTTCCTCCCAGTCGGAGAGATCTGACTGCGTGCCCCGCTCACAGGTGTTGGTGGAGTCCTGTGTAGTCTTCTCTTGGATGGAGGAGTACGCCTGGGTACCTCGATGTACCCTACTCTCGGGGCTCGTCTGTGTCCCCTTGTCTATCCGCTCCGAAGGTGATGCGGGTAGTGGAGAGAGCTTCAGCGGGTATTTCCACCTGTATGTCGGCGATGTGTAGCGCCGTACTCTCACGTCCCACGTCGAGAGGAAGTCCCTTCCAGGGCGAGTCCGATGCACAGCTCCAGGGGCGGCAGCTTCCACTCCCTTAGCGTCCAGCAGACGCGGCTAGTGGAGGGAACGGCTGGTATCTCCTCGGTCCCTGTTCGCAAAGTCCCAGGTGATGCGGGCGGCGAAAACGGACGTGGACGCTTCCGTGCTGTGTGCTCCTTATTTCTAAACAAGGCTCGAAATGCTTAACCGAGAGATCCGAGTTCTGTCGGCCGCCACTAAGCTCTGCTGTGTTATGCGAGAGAAGTCCTCTCAGACAGCGTAGAACCGCGACTGCTGATATCGGCTGGCTCGCGGCCTTATATCCTGTCTCTCACTGGATCCCACTCACAGGTAACACCTCGCGGTTGACGCCGCGTCGTGGTGAGCTTCTGAGGCTGCTGTGTGCTTGCACGTACCGGGCGCGTGATCGCCGCCCGTATTCAGGGGCTTGTTTTGATCTCTGCGCGCCTGTCACTTTTGTGGCGGGAATCCGCCACACATTGTAATTACAATTACATTGTAATTGCATTATTTTAATTAAATTATTTAATCACATACATTAAAATCAATTAACTCCCAACTCTGACTCTCTTCAATGTATAAATTAAAAATAAAATATAAAATGAGTAGCGGTCAAAATTCTAAAAGTTCTTCGAAAGACATGGTTCAAGAGTAAAATATAAATACATAGACGATTAGTTGTTATAAAAATCGAAATCCCTCCAACGGCCTCCCAAGGGAATGCATTGTCCACCATATAGTTGTTTCAAAAACTTGCGGGTAACAATTATAGCCCATGGAATTTCTAAAAAATGTTTAAATAATGTGGTGGAAAATGCTTAAAATAACAATAATTAGTTAAGACTTATCGATGGAGGGAGGATCAAAACACTCGATAGAACAGGACCGTCACACAACAAGGTCTGTCTAAGACTGCCGCGAAAATAAGAGGCATAAACAATAGACGAAATAGAGACAAACGAGGCATACAGTATAAAATAGAGAGAGATACACCGACTTAAGGGGATCCTAAAAGGTCTGTTTTACCGATAAAAACGCGAATATTAGTTAACGTGCAAAATATTTTTGTTAATAAATCCTTTAAAGTACACATAGTAACGTAGTGCGGGGTATATGATTTCATGTAAAAAGAGAAAAAAAATTAAAAATTACAGTTTTGTTATCGGCTTTTGCCATCAACATTTGCTTAATATAAAAGATTTGTAATTTGCACGTGCCTAAGAAGTAGATTCAGCACTCGGCATTTTATCAAAGAGTATCAGTGAATTTTGAGAAGTGAGTTTAGAAGCTTTATAAAAAAGATTTTACTATGCAAAACTTTCGTGCATATGTGTGTGTGCAAGATCGACGCTCAAGAGTAAAACAGAGCAGTAGATTAGTTGCGTGATGTCGCGATAGACAGAACTGCAATCTTACATGACAAGGACAGACATAATCGTACTATATTTGTCTCTTTCATGTGTGGAGAGTAATATACATGTACGCACTAACATTATTGCAGTATCTTTCCTCTCTCGATCATACGCTCTGTCTCTTTCTAATCGCTCGCTCACTATGTACTATGTATCGCTTAGCTTCATGCTCCTCGCATGTTCACTTACGCGTTCACTCGCGCTTCTCTCTCTCTCTCTCTCTCTCTCTCTCTCTCTCTCTCTCTCTCTCTCTCTCTCTTTCTGCTCGTTCATTATTGTATTCTTTTATTCCCATTATTATATTCTTTTATTTGCTCAACTTTTATTCTTTCTATTCTCGTCTCCCTACATGAAAATAAATAAATTTATTTATTTATTTTTATTTTATACAGCATGAATGAGATACACAATAAGTTATTTTCTTTTTCTATTTAACTATAATTAAATACAACACATGTACATACAAAAATACACGTAATTAAATATTTTTTTCTATTTATAAGATACACAATATCTCATTTGTACTCTATAAAGTAAAGATGAATAAATTAATGATTAAATTAATAATTATTATTATGTAGGAAGACGAGAATAGAAAGAATAAAAGTCGAACAAATAAAAGAATATAATAATGGGGATGAAAGAATGCAATAAGAAAGGAGCAGAGAAAGGGGAAGAGAGAGAGAGAGGGGGGAAGGGAGGGGTAGAGGGAAAGGTGGGGAAGGGGAGGGGGATGGAGGGAGAGGGTGGGAGAGGGAAGGAGGAAGGGAGAGAGGGAGGGAGAGGGAGGGAGAGGGAGGGAAAGGGAGAGAGAGGGAAAGAGGGAAAGAGGGAGAGAGAGGGAGAGAGGGATTGATTGATTGATTGATTGATCTTTATTAGCTTTCTCAGCTATTTGTGATACAGATCTAGTTTACATTAAATACAATATACTCCTTTTACAATTGTTTAAACCGTTCAATTTTTACATCGTTTTATCTCAGCTGGTAAGGCATTATACACTTTAACCCCTTCGTACAATATACTCTTTTTGTACACTCATAGTTCATAGTTTTACGAAATTGCAATGTCCTCAACTAACAGCGTTGCACAATCAAAGATAGGAAGAGGGGGACGGATTTGTCCGATTTTTACTAGCTTTCTCAGCTATTTGCATTACAAATCCTCAACCCAGCAGTCAATCCAGTCTCCGACAGTGCTATGCATGATTCATTATCTTCATATCTGATGCTGTATCTTCTTCCTTCTGTAGTTGTTACTAGTGTCCTCCCAGCCGGCTCTCCTCTTCTCTTCCTGTATCGCCCTTTTAAATGTCGGACATTCCAGATCAAGGGCGTCATGCTCATCACTTATTTTCAAGTTGTATGTTTGAATCTTAAACATACAATTTATACATCTTTTGTTTGTCGCCGTGCATTCAATCGCTCTATGATTTTTTGCACGTTTGTGGCATGTTTCATTTCGTGTACAATTCTTTGCAATATGATAATAACCCCAGCATTTAAAACACCTTTTAATATTAATGTGATTAAATATCAGACACTTTCTCCATCCTACATTCAGTTTTCCCATGCTCAACATTATTTCATGAGTTTTTTCATCTGCTTCAATTATTACAGAACCTTCTTCTTTACCTCTTTTTCCGGATTGACTTTTAACTATTTTCTTCACTATTCGCATATGAATTTCTTCATTCTTCGCGTCGATCTTGTTCTGTTTTTTGATTGTAACTATTAAATTATCATCATTCAACTTCATTTCTTCTTCGCCAATATTGACAATTTTTATCTTAGGTTTCATCCGCGGTGACTCAGTTACTTTGAAATTTTTGCCCAGCTTGGTTTGTACTGTAGCCTTTAATTTTTCCATTTCTTCTCCAGTCTCACAACCTAAAATCACTGTTCCCTTGCTTCCTTTTTTTAACTTCGTTACTCTCACAGGCATATTCTTGATGTTTATCTTTTCTTTTATCAATTTTTTAGTAACTTCATTCTCCTGTTGCATCTTATGTTTGACAATTATAATATTTTCTTTTTTATTCTCTTTAATTGCATCACTATAATTTCTTTGTGCTCCTTCTGACGGTCCTGAAGTTCCTTCCTGTATCATTCTTCTCAATTCTCTCACTTCTTGTTTAAAATTTTCCAATTCTTGTCGAACTATTCCTTAATCATCATCTTGACTTCCTTTTCACACGCTGTTTCATCTTTTATTTCCTTCACTATTTTTATAAGCCAATCTATTTTTACCTCAATTTCCGCTGATCCACTCGCGCCTGCTACTTTGTTTCCACTGCTTGATGCCGTACTCCCCGTTGATCTTCCTGTCGATGTCATAGCCGCTTCTTTATCGCTATCGATAATAAATTTGTCAAATGGTCCACGACACGCCACCAATTCGTGGTTTCTATTATATATTTTATGCTTAATTACACATCCTGGATGGTAAAAAAGTTTATCGCAAGACTTGCATGTTACAACTTGGTTTTTTATTGCTTTCTTAAGCCTGCGGCACACGGTACGATTTTTCGTACTAGATCGCATGCGAGACATTTTGCTAGCAATTATAGTGGCTATACAACTTGAAATATTATGTGCTGCGTGTTGCTGTGCGTGCTAGCATGCTAGTTTTTGGTAATAGGTTCGGCGCTATATTTCACAATGGTTTTGTTGCTAGCTGCAGACGGATATTACGACAAAAACGCAAAAAATAAAAATAATAATAAAGTAAACATAAAGACAAAAATTATATATATATATATATATATATATATACATATATATATATACATATATATATACATATATATATATATAAGTAATTATGTATTTTATTTATAATTATGGTGATATTAATTGAATATGTATGTAATTAATTAAAAATGACAGATTTCCTAACCTAATAAAATTTTAAAAATTTTATTAATTCTTCCATAATAAATAAAAAGTGATTTTAATTATATATTCATAATTATACATATATAATCATAATTATACATATATAATCATATACATAATATAATTGTTCAAGATTGAAACGTTTAATTTAATCGATAAATTTAAACTGTAAATTCAACTGACAAATCTGAACGGTAAGAGCCGCAATCAAAACCCGAGCGAGAATAAACATCGTCGCGATTAGCCGATCGGCGCGTGATCGCGTGATCATAACAAAGAAAAAGTGTGACAAACACCTATATTCTCGAACGTTCGGCGCCGAAAATATCCTATTATGGAAATCGGTCGACCGCGACTCTTTTCTGTAGTTATTCAGTCTGCCGCTAACGACGATTCGAGCTGGTCGATAACAATCGATCATCATTTCTCGTATCATAATTTCTCGTATTATATTATCTCGTGTCGTATTCTCGCTTGTGTCGTGTCGCGGTACTCATAGACCATTCGCGCTGCTGTTGTTAATCTCGCTCGTGTCGCATGCGCTCTCGTTATTCTCGTTGTAAATTCTCAACCGACATTCTAGCATACGATCGAGCATCGAACTCAGTGCGAAAGACGCCTCATTGTCTGTATTACTACACGCTCTATACTTATTGAGTTTGTGATTGTTAATTGTTTAGAGTCCGAGAGTCGACGCGCGTTAACCGTTCCGCGAATGTCCTCTGCCTCGCACCAAGCAACATCCGGCGTCCGCGTGCAAGATATCCGTTCTCGCGAGAGCCTCTAGCAAGAAGCTCTACAAGATTTCCGATACGCGTCGAAGGCAGTCATTAATAGGACATTTCGAAGATTTCCGTCGGAGTCGCGGAATACGTGCCGTCGCTCGCTCCTATTATTCAAAATTAAACGAATCTTGAAACAATCTGCAATCGAGTATTTTCTGAACATCTCCTTATCCTCCAGCGGATCTCCGGATTCGCGTTACACACCGCTTCTCGCTCATCTCTGAGCGTTTTTCAAGATTCGGGCGATCTCGTCGAGATCGACTCCCGAACATATTGGTCCTTCGAGCCGGATAGGAGCGTGTGTGGAGGATACGTTCGCGAGTGAGTGATAGTCTGACACATCCACGATGTCGGAGCACATCGCACATCAGCAGCAGCTGCAGCGTATGATTGAACGCTCTCTTGACGATTTCAAAAAGGTCGGCCGGAGCAACTTAACTCCGGCTAAAGTACGTGCGAGGATCTCTACGCTTAAGGACATCTGGATTCAATTCTCCAATGGACATGCAGAGGTGTCGCGGAAGGTCCCGGAAGCAATCCGGTCATCGCTTAGCTACTACAAGGAGAATCATTTCGACTCAACCTTCGCTGCCTATGAGAACGCTTTGGACCACATGTCGGAAATCTTGGAGGAAATGGAGCCGGCCGTGAGTCCAAACCCATCTCTGTCCTCGACGAGGCTGCCCGCGGACGCGTCCGCGTTTTCATTATCGCATCTTCCGCCCATCAAATTGCCTCCGTTCGACGGCAATTACGACGAATGGGAACAATTTCGCGATCGATTTACGACACTAATTCGTGAAAATTCGGATCTAATTGATTTCGCTCGCATGCATTTTTTATCATCGTGTCTGAAAGGTAGCGCGCAGGAATGTATCGCGAATATTTCTGTAACGGCCGCTAATTTTGAAATAGCGTGGAAAGCGTTGACCAAACGGTACGACGACAAAAAGCGGTCGATAAATAAACATCTCTCGACCTTACTCAGCTTATCGTCTATCCCGCGCGAATCTGCCACCGAGCTGCAGACTTTAAACGACAAAGTGAATATCGCAATGGTATCATTGAAAGCCCTCAATCGAAAACCGGAGGAACTCTGGGAAGATATTGTCGTTCATATCGTTGTGCAAAAATTAGATCCGGTAACGCGAAAAGCTTGGGAACTAAGCATCGGCCATAAAGATGCCCCGCAGTCTCACGAAACCTTAAGCGAATTTATCGAGTCTCGCACTCGCGCGTTAAGGGCAGCCGCCCCCGGGTCAGCCGTTAAAACCGGCGTAAAACCAATCGCAGCCTCGCGAGTGCATGCCGCAACCGTATCCTCTAGCGCACAATCGCAGTGCCCATTATGTTCAGAGCGACACTTTCTTAATGTATGCCCTACGTTCGTAAACAAGAATGCGAGTCAACGTCAAGATATCGTTAAGCAGCAAAAACGTTGTTTTAATTGTTTAAGCTCGAAGCATTCAGCTCAAGCATGTAGGAGCAAATACACATGTCGAGTTTGTCATAAAAAGCATCATTCGATGCTACACGTTGACTCGGATTCTGGCTCAAGTTCCTCGAGAACTATTATGCCGGATAGCTCGTCGCCTCAACCGTCCGGTTCGACACCGGAAGTAAATTCTCTGATCGCCTCAACGAGAAAGCGATCATCCGTCTTATTAGCGACGGCCTGGGTAACGGTGCGCTGTCCGTCCGGTCGTACCGCTGTCGTTCGAGCCCTCCTCGATCAGGGCTCGGAAATGACATTCATTTCGGAAAGTTTAGCGCAAATCTTGCGCGTAAAACGCATTCGCATGCCGATCTCCGTTTCCGCCGTCGGCGGGATTCACGCGGGGACATTTCAACACGCGACTCACATATTCATTTCTCCTCGCAATTCTCTCGTTCCGTCGCTTTCGACCACCGCGCTCATTATGAAATCGTTAACTTCTTATACTCCGAAACAGAACGTGGACATTTCGTCACTCTCTTATCTTTCTGATTTGCCGCGAGCAGACGCGGATCCGACGAATCCCGATCCTATCAATATCATTATCGGAGCGGACCTCTACAACGATATAATTCTCGACGGTGTTTGCAAAGGAGGCGTCGGACAACCCATCGCTCAGAATTCCGTCCTCGGATGGATAATTTCGGGACCTATCACGTCATCAACGATGAATAATTCCTCGTCGCCGACAATTCTCTCCGGAAACTGCGCTCTCAGTCGCGTTTCGACTCATCATATCGTCTGCTCTCCTTCTCTCGAAGAGGAACTTCGTCGCTTCTGGGAAGTCGAAGAACTCCCACGACAAACTCATCTCACACCGCAAGAACAGCAGTGTGAAGAGCATTTTCGCTTAACGCATTCTCGCGAGTCTGACGGACGGTATGTCGTGCGGCTACCGTTCAAGAAGGATCCTCCGATTGAAATCGGAAGTTCAAGGCTTCACACGGAAAAATTGCTCAATTCATCACTTTGCAGATTTCGCGATAAACCGGAAGTCGCGAAAGAATATGGCGAATTCATGTCCGATTATCAACGACTTGGGCATATGCAGCCCGCGCCGACAGCTCAAAGTCAAATCGAGCAACATGTTTATCTCCCGCATCATGGGGTGATCCGGGAAAGTAGCTCTACTACGCGTCTTCGCGTTGTTTTTAACGCATCGAGCGTTACGTCTAACGGCACATCGTTAAATGATCATTTAAACGCCGGGCTGAAATTACAAACCGATCTCATGTCGGTCATCCTACAATGGCGTAGATACAAATACGTCTATTCATCCGATATCGCGAAAATGTATCGCCAGATTCACGTCGATGCGCGTGATATAGATTATCAACGGATCTTGTGGAAGTCATCGCTGTCGGAACCGCTCATCGATTATGAATTACTAACGGTTACGTATGGAATGTCATGTGCTTCGTTTCTAGCCCTTCGGGTATTAAAACAACTCGTCATCGACGAAGGTCAGCACTTTCAGCTCGCAGTTCCTATCCTAAGCGATAATATTTATGTCGACGACTTACTTTTCGGAGCTGATGATACCATTCGAATTCGGCAAGCGCGCGATCAATTAAACTGTATGTTAAAGCGCGGCGGATTCGTATTACGGAAATGGGCGAGCAACTCGCCCTCTCTTCTCGAGGACATCGAAATCGCAGATCACGGTCTAGCCACGAACAAACCTCTGGCTGAAGACGAACGAATCAAAATCCTCGGAATCGGGTGGAATCCGACAAACGATATTTTCGAGTTTCGCGTGTCGCTGGCGGATAACGCCCCGGAAACAAAGCGTACGATCTTATCCGCGATCGCAAAATTCTACGATCCGCTTGGGTGGGTCACTCCGGTCACGATTACCGCTAAAATATTTATGCAACAACTCTGGCGACTTAAAAGCGATTGGGATGACGCGATTTTCGAGCTACACATCGTAAAGTGGAGAGAAATCTATTCTCGGCTCTCATATCTCAATAGTTTGCGAATAATACGCTGGATCGGTCGCGGATCGGATACAAATCACGCCGAAATCCACGGATTTGCGGACGCATCTACACATGCCTATGCCGCATGTGTTTATATCAAAATCATTTCGTCATCAGGTCAAATAACGACGACTTTGCTCGTCGGTAAATCAAAGGTCGCGCCATTAAAATCTCTGAGCATACCACGACTCGAATTATCCGCAACATTATTACTCGCACGACTTGTCGAGTTCGTTCGCGGATCGAACGGTTACAAGGATATTCCGTGCTATTGCTGGACAGATTCCACGATCATGCTCGCGTGGGTAAGTCAAACTCCTTCGCTATGGAAGACTTTTGTCGCCAATCGCGTTAATGACATTCAGACTCGTCTTCCAGACGTCGAATGGCGGCATGTGTCAACGGAGGACAACCTCGCAGATTGCGCTTCGCGCGGAATATTTGGCGATGAAATTATCAATCGCGAGCTATGGTGGCATGGACCTCCATGGCTGTTCTTCGATTCCGATAAATGGCCATGTAACAATGAGCGTCTTCCCGAGGAAGCGCCTCTCGAAGAAAAGGTTAGTTCGCTACAATGCTCTCAATCGCTCTTTAAATGGGACCTCGCTTCTAAATTTTATTCGAAGTATTGCCCATTGCTAGCTATACATTTTTCCCATGTCTCTGACAATTTGTGGATGCCACGCCAAAAAAACTGTTGCTCCTTTGAGGCAAACCAGTTATCGAGCCATTTTCGTACATTTTCGTAAGAAGTGAAGTGCTGCTCAGCAAGTGCGTGTCCCATCGATGCAAATAAGTAGTAATCGGATGGAGCCAAGTCTGGTGAGTAAGCCGCATGCGAAAGTATTTCCCAACTAAACGCCTCAATCGTTTCCTTGACCGGTTTTGCTGTGTGTGATGGTGCATTATCATGAAGCAAAATCACTTTGTGTTGCCTTTTTTGATATTCTGGTCGTTTTTCACGCAAAGCTTGATTCAAATCGATCATTTGTTGTCGGTAGCGTTCAGTATTAACGGTTTCGCCAGGTTTTAGCAGCTCATAATAGATCACACCCTTCTTCCACGTTCTTCGTTTCTCACTTCAAAATCGCCACTTTTGAATTTTTTAAACCATTCAAAGCACTGTGATTTACCAAGAGCATGCTCACCGTAAGCTTCGACAAGCATTCGATGCGATTCTGCAGCAGTTTTCTTCAAATGGTAACAGAAAATCAATGCTGTCCGCAAATCGTAGTTTCCAGGCACAAAATTCGACATGTTCAACGCTATTAAAAACTATGCTGTTGTATGAAACTTGTATTGTTGTGAGTTGAAAATCTTTATCAGATGTCAAAACAAGAAAATGGCGCCAATGACGCGGTTTGACGGTAACTACATTGACAGCTAGGGCCATCTATGGGCAAATTCCGGTTTTATATTTATATACCTGATATAAAGAAGATGGTTGAAAATGGAGCAATCGCCAATTTAAAACTCAGTAACAAATCAAAGTTTTTCTGTGAAGCTTGTGAATATGGCAAGCAAGCTACCATAAGTCATCGGCCAGTAATAGTACCCAGAAAGACTGAACCAGGTGAGATGGTTCACAGCGACGTTTGTGGACGATTTGATGTCGAAGGACTTGGCGGAAAATACTAATTTGTGCTAAGGGACGATACCACAGAGTATCGCGTCGTGTTTACCCTACGAAGTAAGGAAAAAGTCGCTGAAAAGGTAATTGAGTATCTCAATCTAGTACGCAATAAATTCGGTCACGAATTACAAGTATTTAGGTCAGATAATGGTCGGGAGTTCGTAACATCGACGTTACTGAACCAGTTCAAGCAACGTGGAATTACTTTCGAGACATCAGCACCACATACTCCACAGCAGAATGGGAAGGCCGAGAGAGAGAATAGGACCTTGGTGGAGTCTATGCGATCAATGATCTACGGTCGGCATTGTCCGAAATTTCTGTGGCCAGAGGCTGTGTTAATAGCTGCACAAGTTCGTAATCGAGTAACCACGGAAAAGGGAGGTAACAAAACGCCATTCAAGCGCTGGCATGGAAGAAAGCCAAGCATAAATAATCTTCATGTGTTTGGTTCCAAGTGCATGGCTTAAGTACCGAAGATATTAAGAAAGAAGCTTGACAAGAAAGCAGTTCCGAGTCTTCGTTGGATACAAGGACGATTCAGATAATTACAAGGTGTTTGATCTGGAAACAAGAAAGCTACAGGTGGCCTTAACGGTATCTTTTGACGAAATTGAAGCTGGTAATTTCGAATTTGAATATGCAACCGTTGAAATGGGAGAATCAAATGAATTGGTCGCCAAAGGTGAAAATACTCCCAGGGAACTAGATAACAACAATTCGGAAACACTAGATCAACAGGAAGATATTTTGCAAGAGTCAGAAGCAAAGAAGAAAGGTAGCAAATCATCTGGATTGGTCAAGCCGACGACTAATCAGCGAGAAGGCTTACGCGATAGAACAGCGATCAAAAGGCCAGATCGTTATAACACTGGAGCGTATGTAGCCATCGTCAAACCAAGATCTTATCAAGAGGCTATAAATGGACCTGATACAGACAAGTGGGAGGCAGCAATACGTGAAGAGATCAATGCTCATGACAAAAATAAGACATGGTTCAAACCAGATATACCAAAAGATCGTGAACCTATATCGTGTCGCTGGGTATTTAAAGTGAAGCATGTACCTGGTGAAGAAGATCGCCTTAAAACAAGATTAGTTGCTCGTGGCTTCACGCAACGTGAAGGAATATATTTTGAGAAAACGTATGCTCCTGTCGTGCGGTATGACACATGTCGTGTTTTGTTTGCAAAAGTTGCGATGGAAGATTTAGAAATGATACAATTTGACGTGAAGACGGCGTTTCTCCATGGCGAGCTGCGCGAGAATATATGGATTATACTGCCAGATGGACCATGGCCAAACACTGAATGTTTCGTGAAATTAAGTAAAAGTTTGTACGTTGACGATGGGCTAGTGATTTGTAAATCGAAGCCTGTACTGGATAATTTTTTCGACGATTTGAAGAACGCTTTTGAGATTAAAGTCAACGAACCACAATACTTCATCGGTTTCAAGATTGAGCGGAATAGAGCCAGGAAAAATCTGAGATTATATCAATCCGAATATATTCACAAACTCCTTAACCGATTCCAAATGAATGACGCAAAAGAATTATCAATACCGGTGGATCCAAATGTGCGTTATTCAAAAGCGATATGTCCAACGACAGGTGAAGAAGAAAAAGAGATGAAAAACAAGCCGTATAATGAACTCTTAGGACGTCTTTAGTTCGTCGTAAACCTAACGAGACCGGATATCGCATTCGGTGTTAACATGCTGAGCCGTTTTAAATCAAATCCAGGCGAGCAGCATTGGATAGCCGTAAAGAAGATTCTGCGTTATTTAAAGAAAACAACAGATCTTGGAATCATTTATCGTTTTATACCAAGTAAAAATAATTTTAATTCATTAATTGCTTACAGCGATGCAGACTGGGCCGGCGATCAAGATGATCGAAAAAGCACAAGTGGCTACGTGATGATGTTTGGAAACGGACCGGTAACATGGGCATCACGAAAACAAGGAGCAAATGCTCTCTCAACATTAGAGAGTGAATATTTGGCCGCTGCAAGTGTAATACAAGAGGTAAAGTGGCTGCGTCGTCTGTTTGCATCTATTGAAAAGAACGATGAAGAACCAGTTATACTTGGATGTGATAATTAGGGGATGATTAAATACAGCGCAAGTACGGAACAATATCGAAGAACGAAGCATATTGATAATAAATATCATTTCGTGAAGGATGAGATTGAAAATGGACGAGTTATAATGGAATATGTGCCGATGGACAAACAGCTTGCATATCCGTTAACAAAGGCACTTTCAAAAGGGGTTTTCATTAAATTCAGAGATATGATGGGGCTTGGCCCGAGCCTCTTGAGTGGGAGTGTTGTGTATAGCGACAGACTCGAGCCATCTATCGGTTGACGGATTTTCATGTAATGTTATTTATTCTTTTCCCTATGCAGCGAGTCCTCTGATTTGTTCCTTCTAAATAGACTGCGAGTCGCCAGGTGGCGTTAAAAGGTTTTTTTCTTTCTTTTCGTTTGCGTGCTCGGTACTTACCTTACTCTGTTACTCTTCGTATTTTCTCTGTGTAAAGAACATGAATAAAACATTATAAAGCAACATAAACAATTAAATTCCTCCATATCTTTATTACCGAGAACCTATGGGCTGCCAAAGATACATAAACAGGACCATCCTCTTAGGGTCATTATTTCCTCCATCAACAGTCCGCTGTATTCTCTAGCATCTTTTTTGAATAATATAATTTAAAAAAGCATCCTTCTACCACCCAGTCACGTACTCAACAGCTTTCAGCTTATTAAGAAATTATCTAAAGTAAAGTTGGAGGAACACTATGAACTTGTCTCTCTTGATGTAGTATCGCTTTTCACGAATATTCCACTGAATTTGGCTATTGTTGGCATTAGAGAGAGATGGAATTTGATTTCCTCTAACACAAACATTCCGTTGGATGAATTCGTGTTAGCTTTGAGGCTGATCTTGAACTCTACATTTTTTTACCTTTAATGGGAAAATTTATAAGCAAATCTTTGACACACCAATGGGCTCTCCTTTGTCTCCAATCATTTCCGACGTGGTATTACAGGATCTTGAGAATGAGGCCCTAAAAAACCTTTCTATTAATGTACCCTTCTACTTTAGATACGTAGATGATATAGCGTTAGCGGTTCCTTCAGCATTTTTCGAGCACGTGTTGGATATTTTCAATTTATTTCACCCCAGAATACAATTCACGATGGAAGTTGGCCTCAATAAAACTTTGAATTTTTTGGACATTACCATCATTGCCAAAAGGGATTATCTTATTTGTGATTGATACCATAAACTTACATTCTCGAGCAGATATTTAAATTATCACTCTCAACATCCCCTCTGCCATAAAAATGGTACAATAATTAGACGTGTAGATAGAGATTTTTTCCTTTCACATCCCATTTTCCATCAAAAAAATCTTAAACTCATTATTGACATTCTTCTAAATAATAACTATCCGTTTAAATTCATTTTTGATACTATCAACTTGAGACTAAAACATTTTTTACATCGTAAGGATACCACAATAGTGGATAACGTTGACTCTGACTCTAGACACTTTTTTCTACTACCTTATATTAAATCAATATCTGAGAAATTTAAACCCTTTACGACGAACGCCGACCTGTCCTTAGCTTACACCTGTCTTGACAATCTCAAAGGTTTTATTAAAGGGCATAAAAATCCTCTTCCACATTCTTATTTAAACAACGTGGTGTATAAAATTGATTGTGTTGATTGCGAGGCATCTTACGTGGGTCAAACTAAGAGATTCTTAAAAACAAGAATTGCAGAACATCGCAACCACATCTCTAGATCTTGCCCATAGAGTTCCGTGATCACAGATCACAGAACCGAAAAACTATGATTTTGATTGCGATAATATACAAGTATTAGATAGCGAACCTTGTTACCATCGCAGGCTTACATCGGAGATGCTGCATATAAAAAAAACTAAAATGTTCCTCTAGAGCGACACGGAATTGTTAAACCCTTCCTATTTTCCGATCATCGAAAAGTTAAAAAAGCATTAATTTGCACGTTTAAGTCGGTATATCTCTCTCTATTTTATACTGTATGCCTCGTTTGTCTTTATTTCGTTTATTGTTTATGCTTCTTATTTTCGCGGCAGTCTTAGACCTTGTTGTGTGACGGTCTTGTTCTATCGAGTGTTTTGATCCTCCCTCCATCGATAAGTCTTAACTAATTATTGTTATTTTAAGCATTTTCCACCACATTATATAAACATTTTTTAGAAGTTCCATGGGCTATAATTGTTACCCGCAAGTTTTTGGAACAACTATGTGGTGGACAATGCATTCCCTTGGGAGGCCGTTGGAGGGATTTCGATTTTTATAACAACTAATCGTCTATGTATTTATATTTTACTCTTGAACCATGTCTTTCGAAGAACTTTTAGAATTTTGACCTCTACTCATTTTATATTCTATTTTTAATTTATACACTGAAGAGAGTCCAGATTGGGACAGAAACGTTTGTTTATCATTTTTAATAGTACTTTTTTCTGACTTTTATTGTAACAAGCATTATTTATTATTTATATGATGTGATTTATTTATTTGTTTGTAATTAAATGTTCCTACAATTGTTAATGCGTTAAATTTGTTTATATAAGAACAATGTTTATTTGCTCCTTCAGCTCTGTTTAAAGATTTGTTTTTTAACTTGGAGCCGTTTAGTTTGTTTTGTTTTTACATAATTCATATTTTTGCCCAAGTGGACCCATGTGATTTCGCAATGAATTTTGTCCCTCGGGCTTTTGTAATAGATGTTGAATTGATGTCACAAGTGTTTCAGGTGTGGTCTCAAAAATCTCATCCACAGGTGGAGACGGTCTTTCGTGCAATATTTGACTTGGTTATACATCTCTTATCGGAGTAGAAGTAACTACATTCGATAATTGCTTCATACGCTTACGTTTTGATTGATTCGGAGTAGAAGTTATTAGGGAATCGTTCAATGATATATTTGATCGTGTTCGCTTGGTCCATACTTTGACTCTTTTTTCTCATGCTTCTCTTCGAGCATACTCAATGGCTCGATTTTCGCTTCATTAGATTCCACATTGATTGCATTTTTGATAAGCTGTTTTAGAGGTTCGGTAATTGGTTTAAAATGCCTCTCCAATGCAACGTCTTTCTTCATTTGACCAGTTTTCAAAAAGCGATATTTTTTGCGTAATTAATCGCTCGTTTTCGCAATCTTCTCGCGATCGTCAATCGTCGTCGTCATATTGCGCTCGGACGAAAATTTTTAGACGTTGCTCGATTGATGTGTCAATAGCGACTTCCGAATCACTTTACGGTATTACAAATCGTTAAATCCTTTTCTGTATCGTCCATTAATCTGTGAACTGTCTTTGTCAATCACTACGAATCCATACTTGTGTAGCCAACATTTTTGATAAAATGTGCAAAAATCGTCGTAAGACATGTCCGTATTTACATGATCGTTGTATACATGTTTCAAGTTTGTACCATCTTGTTTTTTGGGAAGCTATGAAAACAAAGAGAAAATTCGGTATGGAGATAAAAACAAAATAGTTATCGATGAAGAAAAAGATTGAAAAAACGAATATTTCCGTGGCAGTATCTTGCCAATTTTGCCATTATTGAGAGTTCTCGGTTCTTTGGCTGGCGGAGCAACGGGAATCGCAAAGGCGGTGAATGCTAGCAAAGCGGCGCAACGTCAGCTCGAAGAAAGGCAAGGTCATAATTGTGGCATGGAAGGTCACGGACTTTATCTCGCTCCATACAAGCGTGGACAAGGGTTCTCAACAACGGCTAAGAAAAAAACCGTCAAAAAAGGGGTAAAAATGCCTGCCGGTGTAACAACCAATGTGCAATTAGAACAACTGGCAAAACGTATGCGTATACATTCTTTAAAGGCGTTTTCATGCGCAATTACTTTTAATTAATTTACCGATAAACAGCGTACAACGAAATGAGCGCGGTATCGTCAATTTGAATGACGCCGATGGTCCCGGTATTTATTGGGTAGCTCATGTAAAGAGGGGAGATCGGGTAGTATATTTCCATAGTTTTGGAAATCTTCAACTGCCCAATGAATTAGTGCGATATTTTGGACAGAATGTGGTGAATATAGAATACAATCACACGTCCTATCAAAATTATAATCAAAGTATTTATGGACTATTGTGTCTTGACCCTTATGTCTATGACTTCTTCAAACGGTAGATGATCGATATGAATTTAAAGCCTGACAATTCACCGTCGCGACTCAGGATTTATTCGACAGTTTTCCAGCATGTCACTGACACTTACGTTGACTGGCAAGAATAGCGTTCTTGCTGTAAGTTACTTTTCAGCTATAGATTTACGATCACGATTATAAACTCGGTTTAACGGACTTTGAAACTTATTATACGATACCGAATGTGAATGCTTGGAATAATAAATTTTATTTTGATAACGATGACAAGGAAATTACGATTCTCGAGGGGTCGTACGAATTACATGCTATAAATGAGTATCTCCAACGTGCAATTTTACATTATCGACGCGTAGTTGATTCCAACGATGTTGTTAACGAAGATATCGTGCGAGAAGAGAAAGAAGATGATCTCAAAGAACATGAATACCCAATAGTGCTTTGCGCTAATCATAATACGTTAAAGAGCGAAATCAAATGCGTCTATAGAATAAACTTTAATAAACGAGACAACGTAGGATCGTTGTTGGGATTCTCATCGAGTCATATATTGCAACATCGAAAATGGCACGAAAATAGGATATTTCGATAAATATTATTAACGTAAACATTACTCGTATAGAATGCAACGTGACCATTGCGTACAAGCAATGACAAGCGCGTACACACAATACATGAATTTTTACCAAGCGTACTGCCAGGATATAAGAGAGTATCGGAAACGAACCACAGATCATTTATCTACCGATCATCGCACGGAGCATTACTGATTTAACGATACGCATTGTTGACCAAGAAGGATGATTCCTCGATTTTCGAGGAGAGGAAATTACCGTAAGATTGCATATATGATGGCGGCAAAAATAATAGCATGTGCCAATTGAAATACTCGTGTTGAATGAAAACACGGAGCACGCGAAAGACAATATTTTTACGAGGGATATTTTTGTGAGAAAACGAGTGATTGCGGTATCGGGTGACAATAATCAAATATCTTGTTACGCTAAAAAGAAGCTCAGCGCGTTGAATCGCGAATTTTTAAAATCATTGAGATTCGTCGTACGAAATACTTGAACAATATCAAGCGACGCGGTAGCGTCGCGACGCCAAGTATATAAAAAAAACGTTTCGGCTTGTCAACGGTTTGCCTATGTTGCCTATGTACAGGGGCCGCGACGCTACCAAGTAGCTTATCCGGAGTTTTACGTCTAATAAACTTTCGATTAAAATTCCTCAGGAACCAAGCCGTTAATCAAAAATCTAACGGCACTTTTCTCATACAATGTGGATGCAAGCTTTCGATTGCGACCAGTTTGAATAAGATTGGTGCAGTCAATCCTGAGGAATGATAATCGTATACCAGAAATGTGACATTTTTCGTTTTCCATCATTATCATCATAATAATCATAAGTTTCAGACTCTCACGTACGTATGCTCGCACGCATACACGCAAAGCGAGTTTGTCCCTCAAGGCGCGTTTGCAGCGCTCATGTACGATTATTCGCTTGAGTGTGCAAATACGCCTTGAGATACAATGTGTATGTGCGTGCATACGTATATGATACGTGTCAAGCGGTACGCGGTAGCATCGCGACGTCAAGATATAATAACGTTATAAGGTTAATGTTCGCGACGTCAAAATATAATAAAACATTATAAGGTTAATGTTATATTTGAATCTGCTGCAAAAAATATATTTGGTCCTATTGAGTAAGTAGACTGAAATTTTGTATATATATCTGCTTATATATGTCTGCTTATATATGTTTATTTATTGTTTTATAAGTATATTATTTCTTGATTATATCTGAATATTGTCTAAATTATAGCGCTTATTTGCAGGATAAAGCAAAATCAATCAATCCTTTCAAGAAGGCCGGTATACTTTTAACTGGGATTTCTTCAGCTGGGATTGCATACGGTATAAGACCAATATTTGCTAAACAGCGTAACATATTGGCTTATAGAGATTTGGCAGTAACAGACAGTAAGTACAATATAGTAGCACATATAAAACATTCAGTAGCACATATAAAACCAGATATGTAAATTAAATTAAATACTAAAATTCTATTCTTTTCATTGCACACAGATAGAGGGAAGTAACCATAAAGCACTTAACTTCGGATGGACATAAAAACGATTAATAACTGTCGAAGTAAAAGAAATATTTACTATTTATAATGGGGTAAGGGGAATCCTTGTTCTTATGTTAAGTGATTGAACTGAAGTTGAATTCAATGTGTTGAATAGCTTGAAATTTGTGAAACATGAATACCGAAAATAAATTTAAGCTATAATTATAACTATATAATTATAGCTTAAATTTATTTTCGGTATTCGTGTTTCACAAATTTCAAGCTTTTCAACACATTGAATCACGTGTAATATTATAATAGCATGTTGCAATGCGAGATATATATTCATAAGTTTTATGAACATTATCAGAGAGAAATCACTGACATTATTACATTTTTGATAAAATCGTAGGAATTTACAAGTTTTACTTCACAACTATATAATCAAAAATATAATAATGTCAGTGATTTCTCTCTGATAATGTTCATAAAACTTATGAATATATATCTCGCATTGCAACATGCTATTATAATATTACACGTATGCAAAGGAAGCCAAAGTATTCATACGTAGTATTTATTTATTATTCTCAAAGTGGATCTTACTGCAACAAAATTTTGATCGTTTTAATTTATTAATCTGTTCATCAGTATACATACATAGTATGTATACTTTGGCTTTTTTTATACGTATAACTATATTACATTATTTAAGAAAAAGAAAAACCTATGATAATTATATATCACATTGCACAACATGCTATTACAATATTAGTTATACATATGTGAAGAAAGCCAAAGTATACATACGTAGTATTTATTATTCTCAAAGTGAATCTTATTGCAACAAAATTTTAATCGCTTTAATTTATTAATCCGTTTGTCAGTATATATACGAAGTATATGTATATTTTGGCTTTCTTTGCATACATATTGAAAGACAGAAAGACGAATTAAGTGTGACTTGAAAAAAACTGTATTTAATTATATGTTTGTGTAAAATAAAAAGAACAATTATAACTTTTATACATATATTAAATTTTTATTTAAATATTCTATCTATAATTATATTTTATAAAAAAGAGAAACCTATATAATGAATATACATATATTTCACATTACACATATATCTCGCAATTATACAACATGCTATTATAATATTAGTTATATGTATGCAAAGAAAGCCAAAATATATATATACATAGTATTTATTATTCTCAAAGTGGATCTTATTGGAACAAAATTTAATCGCTTTAATTTAGTAATCCGTTTGTCAGTATACATAGTATATATATTTTGACTTTCTTTGCATACATATAACTGATAGGTTATTTTATAAAACAAAAAACTTATGAATATATATCGCAATATCAAAACATGTTATTATAATAATAGTTATATGTATGCAAAGAAAGCCAAAGTATATATACGTAGTATTTATTATTCTCAAGGTGGATCTTATTGCAACACAATTTTAATCGCTTTAACTTATTAATCCGTTTGTCAGTATACATACATAGTATATATATTTTGACTTTCTTTGCATACATATAACTGATATGTTATTTTATTAAAAAAAAACTTATAAATATATATCTCGCAATATCACAACATGTTATTATAGTATTAGTTATATGTATGCAAAGAAAGCCAAAGTATACATACGTAGTATTTATTATTCTCAAGGTGGATCTTACTTATTGCAACAAAATTTTAATCGCTTTAACTTATTAATCCGTTTGTCAGTATACATAGTATATATATTTTGACTTTCTTTGCATACATATAACTGATACGTTATTTTATAAAAAAAAAAACTTATGGATCTATATCTCGCATATCACAACATGTTATTATAGTATTATACGTATGCAAAGAAAGCTAAAATATATATACTACGCCAAAATATACATACGTAGTATTTATTATTCTCAAAGTGGATCTTATTGGAACAAAATTTTAATCGCTTTAATTTATTAATCCGTTCGTCAGTATACATATATAGTATGTATACTTTGGCTTTCTTTGCATACGTATAACTATATTACATTATTTTATAAGAAAAAGAAAAACCTATGATAAATATATATCACATTGCGCAACATGCTATTACAATATTAGTTATACATATGCGAAGAAAGCCAAAGTATACATATACATACATAGTATGTATTCTTTGGCCTTCTTTGCATATGTATAACTAATATTATATTTTATAAATCACATTTTTGAACAAAACTGGCTTTTTGTATGTTCTGTAGGTTTGTATACGCTGTAGGACGATTGTAGGTGTGCAGCACTTTCGATTTAGTGTTGCTCATTGTGCCCCGTTCTGCTGAAAATGGACATAACATTATTGATACCATTATGTTCATAAAGTTGAAGAACTTTTAATGTACAGATCACTTCTAATAAAATTTTTATCTAAATATACTAAAAAATTTCTTACTTTCTTGGTCTTCCCCGTCTGCCCCAATTGTAGTGAGCCGAAGACAGCTGGTATAAAAACTTCATAACAACCTCACAAAGCGTTGCTGTTGTTTACGAACGCCTCCTGCATTTCCTCTTGGTCTTTGAACTATGGAAGTAAAAAAAGTATAAAAATAATGAATTAAATGTAAATAAAATAAAATTATGTAATTAAAATATTACCTCTATTTTCACGATTATTATAGATGGGACCAGCGTCGGCGAAGGGACCAGCGTCGACGAAGGGATCAACGTCGGCGACGGGACCAGCGTCGGCGACGGGACCAGCGTCGACGACGGGACCAGCGTCGGCGACGGGACCAGCGGCGGCGACGGGACCAGCGGCGGCGACGGAAACAGCGGCGGCGGTGGCGGGACAGACAGCGATGCCGGCGGGACTAGCGGCGGCGACGGAATTATTTTTATGTCTAGCGACGGGGCGCGCAGAGATGGGACGTGAAGCAACGGTAGTGGGAATGGGAGCGGCGACAACGTGGACGGGAGGTCTAACCACGGAACCACCGGCGACTTGACCGGTGGCAACGGAATTATTTTTGTTCATTTCGAGAGAAAAATCTTGAAGAAAATCGTCGACATCTACAAGCATCTAAAATTTTAAGTAAAATTATTATATAATAATTTATTTTTTGATAAAATATAAAGGATATTAAGGACAGTACTTACATCTTCTTCTTTCTCTTTCGCCATCTTTGATTATCGATTCAACCATTGATCGATAATTTATTATATAGATTCGTAACTTTATAGTGAAAAAGTGTTGCTTCTCATTGGCTGTATTATTTTAAAGGTGGCGCCCCATCGTTTTCAGAACAATTAAACTTGCTTCAATCGAAAACGATTGCGTGCTTCATGTCTTCACATAGTAACGGTTAGTTACCATTACAATATAGTTACGACCGTAACCTGTACGTGCTTTACATATACTGATCGACGACGATTCTGAGCAATAGGTAAAAAAATAATTATTATACGCTTGGTAATAAGAATGCCTTATAACATGAATTTATGCATATATCGGAATATATATATATGTATATATACATATACATATATGGAAAATGTATTCTGATATGTGTATAAATTCGTGTATTAATAAGGCACTCCTGTTACTGAGTATATGTACACATACACACATCACAATTTTATTTATAGACATTATATATATCTAGTCCGAGTGTTTGTTCGTATTTAAGTAGTAGGGATAAAAATCGGGGCACAGACTTTTGCATAAAGACCATTGCACATTCAAAAGTTTTAGTCGTAATCATAAACAAATCGACCAATCACAGTTCAAACATTTTTATTACATTTTAGAATGTTTGATTGTGATTGGTCGATTTGCTTACGGCCTTACGATTATTACAACTAAAACTTTTGAACGTGCAAGGGCCTTAAGCGTATAACCATAAATATAAAGATTGGTCCATAAACATATGCATAAGGAAATGGACCAATCAATTCCCTTATGTTTATGATTATGCGCTTATGCAAAAGTTTGTGCTTTGGCTCTAAAGGTGCACATATAAAAGGGCTTACTCTGACCGGTATTCATAATCCAATGTTATATTTGAGATTGTCTTAAGTTCAATTTTGAGATGAGATCATTTGATTGGTTGAATGAGATCTTAGAAATGGAATCTTAAGATAACCCAAGACCACACTTAAGACGATCTTAAATATAAGAACACATTACGAATATCGGCCTCTGTTCTGTGCCTCTTGCGTTCTCGCTCGCTCGCGCGTAGCATAGTGAGAGAGAACGTTATGTTACGTGCGAGCGAGAAAGAAGCACGGAACAGAACGTGTCCTTTTCTACGTGTATCTTGGCTCTTACTCCTCAACACTTGGTCTAGATACTATGTCTATGATTTTATCTTATTATAGCTGTTATTATTGTAGCTACCACAGAAAGACAAAGTGCCATAGGCTTTCGACAGCGGCAAATATCCAATTGTTTAACATTACATAATAAAGGTATTATATAAATAAACATTGAATTAAATTATGGATTGTAATTAATTAATAATGAATAAAATATTTTTATTTGCTGGTTAAACGTGAAGAGAATTTTCTTTAATAATTGTTATAGCGGCTGCTCTCTGGCGTTAAGTTTCGGCTGCCATAAGCGCTGCATTAAAAAATCGGCTGCTATAAGCGCTGAAAACTCAGCTGCAACTCAGCTCAGCTCAGTGCTAAGTTTTTCCTTTCTTAGCAGTTTCATTGTTGATAAGAATTGTTTGCTATAAAAGCGTTGAATTTAAAGTATTGTTAAATATTTAATGTTAGGCACCTAATTATTAAAAAAGTAATAATAAATAAATATTCTAATCTTTATTGTGTAATTTATTATGTCTGCTAATAAAATAAATGATAATACCCGATCCCTAAATACTTATGCGATGCAGATAATAGTTGAAAATAAATGGTTAGAAGACATTCATATTGATCACTTTGGGTTATTATTACGATCTTGTTCAGAATATCGACCACGTGAAACATGGAGAATACAATGTCCCAATACAATCGAATCTGTTTGTAAGGAACAGAAACATATTCAAATATTACATAGTTGTAGCGATATGATTACTAATGAAAATGGGCATTGGGTTTGTAGCTATTATGATACAAAAGATATTTATATTTACGATTCATTGAATTTAAAATGCTTGCATGCTCATCATAAGATATATCTTGACAAGTTATATCCATTTTATTCTTTTGATAAGAAACCGGTACGATTTCCGTCAATTCAAAATCAATCTAATGCTTATGATTGCGGTGTTTTTGCAATTGCATTTGCAGTATCACTTTTATTTGGCCTTCGACCAGATACAGTTATGTATGACCATACTTTAATGCGTCAACATTTGGTACACATGTTTCAATTAGAAAAAATAGAACATTTTCCTCGAATTATAAGACCTAATAATCCAAAAAAATTATTTAGTTTGGATGAAATACAAAAAAGGGAAGCCTTAGCTAGAAAAAAACGAGAACATCGACAAAAAAAAACTGAACAAGAAAGGTCTGTAGATTTAATAAAATCAAAAAATAATATAACTGAAATGACAATGGAGCAAGTAGCAAAGAAACATGATAAAGATCCATTTGATCATTACAATATAATAAATAAAAATAATAATATTGTAAATGAATGTAATGATGTTGAACATTCTATTCATGACACTTTTAAGAATTCCTTTTCATCACTGCATATTTCTTCAGACAAAACGCAAAATAATATAAAAAACAATACATGTATTCAGGAAAATATGTTGTCAGATGTCACTTCTTGCATAACAAAAATAAACGAACACAAATATACAAATCTTGTTGCAAATATTTTACCTCTAAGCATGCAGTATATACAGATTATTCTTAGAGGTGAATGGTTAGAAGATATTCATATTGAGTATTTCGGTTTATTATTGAAAAGTTGCTCAGAATATCAACCACGCGAACCATGGAAAATTCAATGTCCTGATAGAATTGAACCTGTTCATAAAAATCAGAAACATATTCAAATATTGCATAGCTGCAGCGATATAGCGACTAATTTAGACGGTCATTGGGTTTGCAGTTATTACGATACTAAAATGATTTATATTTATGACTCATTGAATATGAAACGATTACATGTACACCATAAAATTTATCTTGAAAAATTGTATCCATTTTATTCTTTTGATAAGCAACCAGTACAGTTTCCAACAGTTCAATTGCAACCTAATGGTAATGATTGCGGGGTTTTTGCAATAAGCTTTGCAGTATCCCTTTTATTTGATCTTCAACCAAACAGAATTATATATGACCATAATTTAATGCGTCAGCATTTAGCAGAAATGTTTCAATCGAATAGAATAGACACTTTCCTCAAATTGCAGGAGTAATTGATTCAAAGCAAATTAATCATAAATATGCATCCAATGAAAATAATATAAAAGATAGTATCGATATTAATAACATTACTAAAGATTTAACTAGAGATCAACATGGTATAAAAAGAAAAGTAAATTGTAATTATGGAGATAGTAATAAAAAGCGAAGTAAGAACTGTAAGATTTATTCGGAAAATGTTCTATCGCATAAGACAGATGTTATTAGTTTACGTAAAAATAAAAGCGTTGTTAATAAAACATATTATAAATTACATAGAGACGATTTATTAGCAAAACAAAAAATTTATGATGAAAAACACAGAAATGATATAAAAAAATCGAACAAGAAATATTATGAAAAACACAGAAATGACATAAAAAAATCGAACAAGAAATATTATGAAAAACACAGAAATGACATAAAAAAATCGAACATAAATATTATGAAAAACACAGAAATTATTTAAAGAAATGGATGAAGAAATATTATGAAAAACGCAGAAATTATTTTAAGAAATCGATGAAGGAATATTAAGAAAAACGCAAAAATTATTTGAAGAAATCGATGAAGGAATATTATGTAAAACGCAGAAATTATTTTAAGAAATCGATGAAGGAATATTATGTAAAACGCAGAAATTATTTAAAGAAATCGATGAAGGAATATTATGTAAAACGCATAAATTATTTTAAGAAATCGATGAAGGAATATTATAGATTATATAGAAACAATATACTATTAAAAAAGAACATTTACTATAAAAACAAAATAAATAAAGAATTAAAAAATAATTATAACAAAAAAACAACAAAAATAAATGATATGAAATACAATAAAGAAAAGTGTATTAGAAATATATCAAAAATTCTTAAAATGTCGTCGTTGTCCGAAAATAGATTGGAAGCTGAACGTATAGTAAAATGGTGCTTTTATATAAGAAAAGTTTATATTTTACAAATTAAAAGAACATTTAATAAATGTAAACAAAAAATGGAAGTTTGTTTGACACGTGCAACGGAATGTTCTTCATCAAAATTTACAGAATATGTAAATATGTTTTGTGGACAAGATAAACATACCGCTTCTTCGGAATTATATTTTGCAGAAACTACCTATCATACATATAATGTTTCTGAACCTATTATAATGGATTCCGAAGGTAAAGCAATTAACATTTTACCTTTAATAGAATCAAAACATAAAACCACAAAAGCATGGCGCTGTAGTTCCCTTTGTAAAATGGAAGAGATCATTATTAACGATTTGAAGTGCTGTTTTGAAGAATTTTTAAATTGTACATTAATGACTCTACGTAAAAAATTTTTATGTTCTCATAATTGTTACAATCAAATACATCAAGACAAAATAGGTCATTCTAATGGCTGTTATATCGACTACAAAATGTGTAAATCATGGTTTTTATCTATTGAGATGGTATCTCCCCATTATCCGATGATACGATATATTAAAAGATTAATATATAATTTGATTAATTTTAATAAAAAATTAAATAAATTACATAAAGCATTAAATGATGTTGATATAAACATTCTAAAAGATATTGCAATTGAGGCTCAACAAAAAGAACAAACTGTAACACAGGTTAATGCGGAAATTAATTTAAATGAAGATGAAATTCATTCTCAATATTACTTAGCTTTTACAGCATTTACGAAACGATCGATAGATGTTCCAAAGTTTGCTTGCATTTCTTGTACAAAATATTGCTTCAAAAGAGATATTGTTATGAAAAAAATTTGTAAGGAAAATGATACAACAGTTTGGAACAATTTTATTAATGATATAGGATTAAAAATTAATGAAAAATATATTATTTGCAACTTTTGTGATCGATATTTCAAAAATAATAAAATGCCACCAACATGCAGAATCAATAAGCTCGAAGTGCTACCAGTACCAAAAGAAATAACAACATTAAATGATTACGAGCGAATTCTTATACAACGAGCGAAAGCATTCCAAATTGTGCAAAGAGCGCATACGGTAATAAATAAAAATCTACCGCACAGAGAAATGATATCAAAAGTGAAAGGTAGAACATTCCATTTGCCATTGCCGTTAAACGAAACGTTAAACAAAATTTGTTCTTCAACTGAACCTATTAATTTAAATCATGAGCTATATATATTAGTTCGTGGTATTCCAACTAAAGCAAATATAATCTGGGAAAAATTAGTCGATGTAAAAAAAGTATGGACTGCCTTAATATGGTTAAAACAAAATAATCCTATATATTCAGATATTATACTACCGACATCTCCTGAAAATTTGTTGCATTCCAAATTACGAGATGTTGAGTTTCAGGAACATGATTTGAAACTTCATGACAAAACTTTGGGGGAAGATAATGAAGAAAATGAAAAAAATAATACTTCTAAGGAAGAATGTAAGGCATTATTGACTCAAATGTCGCAAACAGATCAATATTATGAACAATTTACTATATATCCAATGTATGAAAAAAGAATAAATGAATCTGCAACTACACTTTATCAAATGATAAATGTTCAAGATATTCCATTGGATAATCGTAATAAAGATTTGGATATAAAATGTTTTCCTGATTTATATCCATATGGTGCGAATGGACAGCATGAAGATAGAAGTGTCCGGATAACTGATTTTGAATATATTAAAATGAGACTTATGTCGCAACACTCACAATTTCGGTTAAATATACAATATCCTTTCTATTTATTACATGATAACAATATGCGACAATTAAATACTGGAATATTTCATAAAATGAATGTTACCAATCCTCGTGAAAGATATACAGCTGCTACTTATTTGGAGCAATTATCTAACCAGCAGCTTAAATCTAATTTAAGTACTATATTTTCAAAGTTACGTAATACAGAACAATATTGGAGAATACCTAGAAGTAATTTGCATTGTATGATATGTAATTATGGACCTCCTACTTGGTTTCTTACCATCAGTCCATGTGAGTGGTTATGGACCGATTTGATAGAATATCTTCGAGAAATAAATGAACCAATTGCCAATCAAAAATCTGCGAACGAACTTATTGCTCTTGATCCTGTATCAACTTCGAGATTCGTAGATAATAAATTTAAAGCTATGCTTGATTTTATTTGTTCACCTGATAATCCAATCGGAGAGGTCACTCATTACTTTTGGCGTCGTGAATATCAAGATAGAGGTATGCAACATTTTCATTTGTTAATTTGGATAAAAGATGCTCCGATATTGGTACATCTTCTAATGAAGATATTGCATCTTTTATTTTAAAATATGTCACTTGTAGAATTCCAAATAAACAGTTATCACCTGAATTATATCGACGTGTAAATATACATCAACGACATAAACATAATAATTATTGCTTGCGCACCAAAAAAACTAAAGTAGGCTTTTCTAAAGTATGCAGGTTTGGCTTTTCACGATCCGTAACAGATACTTTGAAAATTAAAGACGTTGCTATTTCAATAGCGAATAGAAGAAAATTGAAAACAAAAAGCAGACTCTACGATTTGCCACGATTTAAAGAGGAAGTCAATATTAATGATTATAATCCAGCTATTCTTACTGCTTGGGAAGGAAACATGGATATTCAATTTGTAGGTGAAAAATCTACGTTATTAACTTGGTATACTACGAAATATGTTTCCAAAGCAGAAAAGAGTAATAACGCAGAAGATACATTTGAAAAGATAAATTCAACAAAATCGTTGAGAAGTTGTCTTTGGAATATTGGAATGCGTATGTTGAATCATAGGGAATGTGGAGCTCTCGAAGCTGCTGACACTTTATTAGGAATACCATTATATGGTACTGACAAAGAAACGACTATAAGATGGTTAGATGTAAATATGATTAGAAGTAGAAGACTTAAATCTCGCAAAGAGATTGAAATGCTAAATTCTGAATCTATGTATATTTTTTATCCTTCTCTAATTGATACATATTATCCAAGCAGACCTAAAGAACTAGAATCTACTAATTTGTATGATTATGCAAAATGGTATGATATTACGAAAACTGAACCAATTTCTAAGACAATAAAATATTACATGCTTGGTGAATCTTTATATTTAAAGAAACGTAAACGTGGATATCTTATCAATCATTACAAATATAATGTCCATACTCAACCAGAGCGTTACTATTTTTCATTATTGTTATTATTTCAATCTTGGAGAGATATTAGTGAATTAAAGAATGAATGTAATAATTATGCAGAAGCATTTTCTTTAATACAATATAAATTGAAAGATGCTCTTCAGTATCATGAAAAAATAACCGACATTCAGCAAGGTATGGATAATATTAAAGAATTAATTGAAAAAAAAATATCAGAAATTACAAAAAATGAAGATGAAAATGGCTGTCTTGAAAATGGTGCATTAGAATGTGTTCCTGTCGAAGTTGAAGGAGCTATGAGGGACTTTAAAGATGTTGGCAATAAATTTGAAATTAATGTCGATGAAATGGTGACGCAATTAAATATTGATCAAAAACGAATCTTTGGTAAAATTACTGCTGGTATATCTGATGATAATAGTGAAGTTCTTAGACTTTATGTAAGCGGTGAAGGTGGTACTGGAAAGAGTTTTTTGATAAAAACTATTAGATGTTGGATTAAAAAATATATTGAGAAAGACACAGCGGTAACTGCACCAACCGGTATAGCAGCTTTTAATATTGATGGACTTACTATTCATAGATTATTTCAATTACCGGTAGAACATGGTCGTACTGCCAAATATACACAACTTTCTGATGTAGTTCTTAAAATTATAGGAGAGGAACTTAAGAATGTTGTTTTAATAATTATCGATGAAGTTTCAATGATTTCAAATATCACTTTAATGTACATACATCTTCGATTAACAGAGATATTTAATACCATGGATTGCGATAATGGATGGTTCGGCAAAAAACATATACTTCTTTTTGGAGATTTATTGCAACTTCCACCTGTGCATGAAGATCCGCCTTTTATTGAATTATCAAAATTAAAAATTGAGAAATACATTGGTGCAATGGGTTCTATAAATTTATGGTCTTTATTTAGTTATGATGAATTACAAATTAATGTACGACAACAAGGTGATAATTCTTATCGAGATATATTAACGAGAATTCGAATTGGAACAATTACAGATTCGGACGTAACTATTTTAGAAACGAGGAAAATCAATTTTAGAGAAACTAATTGTGACGACCGATTACAAGAATTATGTAATTATTTACAAAATTTACCAATGGATACTGTTTGCTTACTTCCAACTTGTGCATTATGTGATATTTTGAATACTGCAATGTTAAATCGTATTTCTTCGGATAAGATAGAACTCGTTGCTCAAGATCTGACAGAATGTGCACCATATTTTAAGAAAAAAGTTATGAAGATATTAAATAAAGATGATGAAGATAGTTCTCGAACAGCTGGATTAGCAAGAATCATAACTGTCAAATTAGGAGCACGTGTAATGGTTAGAAGAAATATCGATGTTAGTTTAGGTCTTGTAAATGGTACGATTGGTACAATTACATCAATTATACGTAGCGCAATTGACAATGAAGTAGAAAAAATTAAGATAATAGTGTCATCAGGAATAGAGCATATTATAGAACGTTTAAATGTCAAGTTTGAAGTAATGGATAGAGCATTTGTTATAAGAAAACAATTTCCTATATGTCTAAGTTATGGTATGACTATTCATAAAAGTCAAGGCCTGAGTTTAAAACATGCTGTTGTGGAAGCTGGAAATTCTATATTCAGTTGTGGACAAGTATATGTCGCTCTTTCACGAGTGACTACCCTGAGTGGATTGCACTTTATAAATTTTGATCCCTCTTCTGTAAAAGCAAATGAGTTAGCTATAATAGAATATAATAGATTGCGAACACAATACAGGCCAGATCTTATACATATTAATATTTTGAAACAACGTGTTCACAAGATTCGTGATACAATTTGGGCAATATCATCAAAAAATATCTTGGAATGTCAAGTTAATGATAAGGATATTTTCTACTTTATGGCATATAAGAGGACTTCCAAATGTTGATAATATATCTTGCTATGCTAATGTTTCAATTCAATGTATACTTCATTCTTCTATTCTCAGAAAATTGTTGCTTCGTCTTGAGCATAGGAATATTATAAGAAAATTTATTAATTGTTACATGTCAAACGATGAAACTATTAATATAATTGCAATACGCCAATTGGCAGGAGATCAATATCTTGAAAAGATCCAACGAGATGTTAGTGAGTTTATTATACATCTTATTAATAACATAGATAATATAAAGAGTGTAATCGAGCACCAATTAAACATAACTTTACGATGTAAGGTATGCAACTATACAAACACAAAAATTTATACAAATTATATATTATTGCTCCAATTACCCGAAAATTTAAAAAAATCATATACTTTACAAGAATTAATACAATATAATTTTTCACATTGGAATAATGTTGAAAAAATATGTACCAATTGTAATGCTGTCTCTGTACTTGAAAAGACTGATATAATAATAACAGGAAGTATTAATATCTTACAGTTATCGTTATTTAAAATTAGTGATACAAAAATTATTAAAGTAACAGATTTAAAAATTAAAGCTGTACCTACAGAAAAGATATGTATTGGTGCGAATATATATAAAGTTATTAGTGGAATTTTTCATCAAGGTAAAGTACAACTGATGGACATTATACAAACATAGTACGTGCTAACGGTACCGAGTGGCAATTAATAAATGATTCAAAAGTACAAAAATGCAGTTGGCCTCGAAATGCTAAAAACGCATATACATTTTTTGCAGAAAAAATATAGATTTTTACAAAAAGCAATGAGATCACCTAAAAAAAACCTCACAAAGGTAAAAAAAATACGCCAAGTATATAAAAAAATCTTAACTTGTACGCAAAAAAAGTTTAATATCTATCCCTACAAAATAACTTAAAAAAATTTTTTCTTGAAAAATAATTTTCATACAAAATAAAAAACTAAAAAATGATTTTCCTCTAAAAATAACTAAAAAATAAAAACCTTTAAAAAATCAAAAATCAAAACTAAATGAAATCAATAGTTAACTAGCCAAGTATTTAGAAGCAATTCAGTTTATAAAGATTTATAATTTGAAATAGTATTTGTCATAAAACCAATCTTGTATTTATAGAAATGTTATAGACAGATTCACTTACAGATTCACGGGTTTCTATGAAATTAAAACGCATTTTATTTTTATTAACAGAAACCTGATTTTCAAAATAAGTTCAACAATTTTGAATATTGTATATCACAAATTACACTATTATAGAGTTTATTAAGGGTGTTATATGCTATAATATCAAATCATATTGTTGATGTTAAGTGCGATTAAAATTCTTTTGATTTGCAAAGTATATCTTACAGGATGTATAATTCGAAAGAAAATTTTTCGTAAACTCAAAGTCGCATAAAACAAACTTACACCAAAGCAAAGTATAAAAACTTGGCCCGGGTCGTATTAAAATATATGGTCCCAGATTTGTATCGTTCATACAATATTTCATGTTATATGAAAATTATTGCATATATATTTTTAGAAACATTAAAATAATTTTATATATTTATAATATGTATACGTCTTAATGCGACCCGGGGAACGCCAAGTTTTTATACTTTGCTTTGGTGTAAGTTTGTTTTATGCGACTTTGAGTTTAACAAAAAATTTTCTTTTGAATTATACATCCTGTAAGATATACTTTGCAAATCAAAAGAATTTTAATCGCACTTAACATCAACAATATGATTTGATATTATAGCATATAACACCCTTAATAAACTCTATAATAGTGTAATTTGTGATATACAATATTTAAAATTGTTGAACTTATTTTGAAAATCAGGTTTCTGTTAATAAAAATAAAATGCGTTTTAATTTCATAGAAACCCGTGAATCTGTGAGTGAATCTGTCTATAACATTTCTATAAATACAAGATTGGTTTTATGACAAATACTATTTCAAATTATAAATCTTTATAAACTGAATTGCTTCTAAATACTTGGCTAGTTAACTATTGATTTCATTTAGTTTTGATTTTTGATTTTTTAAAGGTTTTTATTTTTTAGTTATTTTTTAGAGGAAAATCATTTTTTAGTTTCTTATTTTGAATGAAAATTATTTTTCAAGGAAAAATTTTTTTAAAAGTTATTTTGTAGGCATAGATATTAAACTTTTTTTGCGTACAAGTTGGGATTTTTTTATATACTTGATGTATTTTTTTTACCTTTGTGAGGTTTTTTTTTAGGTTGATTGATATCTTGAATATCGGGGGCGAGCCAATCTTTGACGATCGTATCGTCAAGATTGAGATTCATATGTACAATCCATATGCCAATACAATGCTTGGATATAGTGACGAGATACGAATACCGATACAACATTAGAATTGGAACACGTTACTATGTGAAAGCTTTCTATATGTCGAGGAAAAGTTGACGGTGCATAAAGTGGATGAAAGGGCAAGGGTGATATTGGGAAACTATTGTGTTGCGTTTATGTTTGATGAACTTCGATATGAACTTGATAGTGTGGAGATTGACCGCAATAGAAACGTTGGAATAACTTCCAACTTCCGATTAAAAACTATAAAAAACCTCTCTCTAACAACCGAGAGAGGTGAAATCTTGGAAAGTGCTGCGTGAGATATGTCACATAATACTATTAAAGCTTGCTTCAACTTTTGTGTGCTGCTAAACATACTATTGGGATTTTGCGAAGATTATAAGCGAGTTGTGATTAACGCTTGTCACAAATTAAGGTAATTATTTACATTAACGGACACCTCGCCGATGACCTTGATCTTGACATATGTTGTCAATTACATAATCCTGAGTAACTTTTCCTTGTAACTTAATCGGCGGTCTCTTATAGTTTTTGAGATATTTAATGTTAAAGTTTGATTTGAAACAAAAATGGGTAAATGTTTGGATTAACTTACACCTCACAGATTATTTTCATTTTTACATATATTGTAGAGGATACATTTCTAAATAGTACACACTTTGAATTTTGTGGTGCTCTCTCCTGGTTCCAGAGATATGTGATTTTAAGTTTCAGAGTTTTAAAGTATTTTCTGTTATAAAATAAGGAAAAATAAAGTTTATTTACGTTGTATTTGTGTAGAGCAGACGTGGAAAAACTATCTGTTTACGTTTTCAGGGACAGATTCCTTGGGTTTTTCTACTTTCCACGCAAAACGAGGTTCAACGCACACCTGTGTCTAATTTTTTGATAGTGGAGCCCCCCGCCCCCCCCCCCGCAGAGGGGGCTGAACATACTGCTTCCACGCATATACTTTTGGTAATTATCCAGAATCATGGCTTCACCTGTAAATGGGCTGCAAATTTTTTTACGGATTTTCTATGTTTAAAAAGAAATATAAATAACCATTTTTAGTTGGGGGAGGCCCCAAAAAAAGTTATTAACAAAAAAAGTTATGAAATATACCAAAGTATATGCATGGACAGGAAGCACGCGCACGCGCGCGCACACACACACACACACACACACACCCACACACACACGGGGGGGGGGGGGCTTCGATCCCCCTCCCGCACCCACCCCGCCGGTAGGCAGGGTGGCCCTTGCTATGTAGCATGTACTTTGTAAGTTGTAAAGCGAGGTCCTCTGCCTACCGGCGGGGTGGGTGCAGGAGGGGGGGCCGAAGGCCCCCTTGCAACCCCCCCCCCCCCGCGCGCGCGTGTGTGTGTGTGTGTGCGGAATGTATTTGGATTTTTTTTTTAAATAGATTCGCTCTCTTGTTCAATGTGTACTCGCGTTTTCGCAAATCTTATTACTGCGATATTGATGATGTGCTATTAATCACCACAAAGTTTCTATATTGCTGTTTTCTCGCGGTTATTGAGTGCTCGTGACAAAACGAGTCTGTTAAAAATTCGACTGTGGATGTGAGAATAGAGTTTGAGTGCAAGGAAGATATGCCGGCAAATACTACCGCCTACTGTCTCATCTTGCACGATCGCGTTGTTTAATATTGCCCGTTGATCAACATAGTCCGTAAAATTACATAGATCAGCAAATATCCCCTTCAATATCAAAAAAATATACAAATTGAGATTCTTGACGATCGAAGCAGTCGTCCATCATTCTTGCAATCGTAATTTGATGGATACATTTTCAAATTAACTAATAAAGGCTCTTATGAATATATCATGCGAAGGAAATAAAAAACAATCAAGAGCCAGCGCGGTAATTTGTGCGCATATGTTTTATTACAATCAAATTACATTGATATTTTAAATGTGATAGACAAAATCACAAAAAGCGTACTGTTACGTCCAGACTCAAATGAAGGGAGAATCAGCGGGAGGGCGTAACTTACTTATCTCTAGGCAAACGCTAGACGATGCGTGTCCTAGAGTCGAACGAACGATACAGGGCCTTAGACAGGTCAACGACCGGAAGGGTCGCTCTTACTCTGTCCACGGGCCGTTCGGTCGGCGGTCCCTTTTTTGGTAAAGAAACTGAATCCTTATTACCTGGGACGGGACCCTGTGAGATTTCGTGTAACGGGAAGGAAGTCGGGTTAATAAATTGCTCGAATTTTAAAATCTAACTTTACATTTATTCAAGAAATAAAACGAATAATTTTAAAAGATACAATTTAATAATGAATCATCTGATTCATTTTTATAGATTGTTATTGTAAAATAACTTGCTTAAGATCTAATATGTTTGTGTGTAAATGTGTGTGTGGATGGAATTTGTGTTCTCGCGGGTGTTACAATGAATACGGAGGACGTCAACCGGAATTAAGCGGGGAAACTAAAATTTAAATTCCGGTTGGTAATTTACAATAATATGTTTAGAAAAATTGTTTACAATAAATGTGTGAGGGTTGGACGGTAGAGAGAGAGAAGAGAGGAAAAAGGAAAAGGGGGGGGGGAATTATTAAAGGTCTTGGAGTTGCACGGTGGAGGGGGAAGGGAACTTCATCCAAAAAACCTCGATGGGGACGGCTAATGGAAAAGGGCAACCCGGGCCAAAAAATGGAATTATGGAACCGGGCGGACTAGTATGGAGAATATGGTAAAATTGATCGAGGTCCACTATATCTGGACCGACACAGTAATCCTCGTCTGTAAGAGGGACAGGATAAGGAGGAAATTGATTTAGGAGATACCTGTACCAGGGTTCCCTGTCCTGGTCTTCGAGAAAGCACTCCGACTCTCCTTCGGGATCGGAAGGTTCCGGTTTGAAATCTTCCGGTTCCGTTTTGAGATCGGGACACTCTTCTACGAAGTCCCGAAGGGCTTCTTCGAAAACGCGCGACTCTTCTGAGAGATCGGGCGTTTTGAGGTCTGAAGGGGGAGGGGGAGTGGGTATTCTTGAGGGTTGAGGTTCGAGTGATGGCGAGTAGTCGAAGGGGGGAGGGGGAGTAGGATTTCTCGGCTGTGGCTGGAAATCAGCGAAAACGGGCGAATATCCGGTAGGAGAAGGGGGACCAGGGTTTTCCAGATGTTGCGGAGATTCGGGGAAGGTAGATGGATGTTCGGGGGGAGAAGGAGGAGTAAGATTTGCTAACTGTTGAGGGGATACAGGGAAGGTAGGCGACGGGAAACGCTCGGGGGAAGAGACGGGTGAATAAGAGGGGGGAGAATAATGAGGAGAGGAAGGTGGAGGGCAAGGTGGTAAGTTGTGTATTTTATGTGTACGTTTTTGTTTATTGTATATCTTAATTAGTCGATGAGCTTTTTGGTTAAAGGAGTCCTTATCTAAGTTAAATTTCTTATAGTCTACTGTGTAGTTAGGGTCCGCAGCCGCCCGAGCCAATTCTTTTCTTAGTTGCCTATTCTGTCGGTTTCGCGACGCTTTGATGGTCGCGCGCGTAGGTTGATTCAATGTTTCCACTAAGGAAAGGGGGCCGTGATGAATAATGATAATAATGAAATCGATAGTGAATAGATTCTTAATTCACGAAATAATTCTTGGAATTTTTTCTTTAATTGATTGAATAATTCTAGTTTTCAAGTCCAGATAATAAAGAAGGTTTCATTTTTATATTTCTATATGAAAGTTTTGGACGACCTGGGAGTATATATATATATATATATATATATATATATATATATATATATATATATATATATATATACGTAATACAGGTAACTATCGATGACGGACTAGGAGTCAGGAGTCGATTTGTAAAATTCAGGTAACTCGTGACGACCGTCAGCAAATCAAGAGTTACTCTGTGAAATACAGGTAACTCGTGGTGTTTGGTAGGAAGTCGGGAGTCGCGCAGTAAATTCAGGTAACTCGTGACGACCGTCAGCAAGTCAAGAGTTACTCTGTGAAATACAGGTAACTCGTGACGATTGGTGGCAAGTCGGGAGTCACGCTGTAAAATACAGGTAACTCGTGACGACCGTCAGCAAGTCAAGAGTTACTCTGTGAAATACAGGTAACTCGTGACGATTGGTGGCAAGTCGGGAGTCACGCTGTAAAATACAGGTAACTCGTGGTGTTTGATAGGAAGTCGGGAGTCGCACAGTAAATTTCAGGTAACTCGTGACGACCGTCAGCAAGTCAGGAGTTACTCTGTGAAATACAGGTAACTCGTGACGATTGGTGGCAAGTCGGGAGTCACGCTGTAAAATACAGGTAACTCGTGGTGTTTAAGGTAAAGTAGGAAAAAAAGGGGAGATTCGAGGTAATATTTCAAAGGAAGAAGAATGAGGATTAAGGAAGAGAAAGTTATACAAAAAACAATCGAAATCTAAGTACGAAGCATCGAAATGAGATACTGATTGATCCAAGAATTATTTCAGAATGCAAGACGTAAAATAATAATAATAATAGTAATATAAACAAAGGGAAGGATAAAAATTGAAGTTGTTCAACCCACTTACTACTTGAGAATGCGTTGACTTGTAGTTCGGTTACTAAATGTGGTTCGGTTCCAGCTGTCGTGGCTGATTGGAATGGGCTCGGCAATGATGGCTCGGGAACCCGGTCTAGTGTGTCGCTGGTTTAAACACCTCGGCTTGCTGGCACTTAACACTTATCACTAAGTCTTTCACTTTAGTTTGAGCTCGGTCTCTGCACAACTTAAAGTCGCGGAAAACTTGCCCTCAGAGCTGATTACTAGCTGAGTAGTGAGTCGGTTGAAGAATGAAAACGGAATGAATTTTCGAGCGAGGATTTCGCGTGTCCTCGAATCTTAGCGTCTCTCCACGTACCCTCTCCAATAGGCAATCAGAATTCTTTTTTAACAAATCAAATCTTTACTATTTACCCCTCTCATGAGTAGGAGGTGCTACCCTTCCAGAAGAAGGTCCAGAAATTGCGCCTATTGGTGTAGGCTTTTGTTTTTAGAAGTTAAGTCCAGCCTATTAGAGAGTCCGTTATGATCGGCTAAGTTGACATTTTTATTATTCCCGCTGAAATTTATCTCAAACAGATAACACAAGGAGGTGGTCTGGCAGGCGAGCGCGCGGTGTCACGTATCGCGAGTTCTGCTTACGGATTTTGGTTTCATCTGTAAACCATCGTCCGTGTCCCTCTCCTTGTTCTTTGTTTTAAACCCTTAAGCTCGGATCTTAGAGTTGAATATTTCATTCATCTGTTTGTTTTTCGTACGCACATGGTTTAGATTTCTAGTGTTCGAGGGTCTCTTATCTTTGTTTAAAATTTCCGAATCTTGACGTGGGTTTTAGTCCCGGAATATTTATTGATCCGTCTCGAATTTTCGAATCCTTGACGTGGGTCTTAGTCCCGGAATTTTTATTGATCCGTCTCATAGTTAGAAAATTGTATTGTTCTAAAAGATTAGTCTCGCCTGCTAGATACCTCCTTGTTTATTGTTTACGTCGTGTGCAGAAAGGTTTCAGAGCGTAAATTTTTTATATCCGTGAAAGAGTTCTATGAAAGAAAAGAATCGTGGAGTCCACCGGATGTAACAGTACGTTTCGGTCCCTTTTTTGGACCATCCTCAGCGCAATTACAAAGTATATGGAATATATTATATCAAAAATGTGACAATAATAATACGCAGAACAAGAGTGAGTCACCCATGTTGTCAGATGGTAAATGATATATAATGTAATTTCGAGACAGAAAGAGACTGTCCGATAAAATATACTACATTAAAAAATAATTGTCAATATAATTATACCGAACTTGAGTGAGTCACTCATATTGTACAAAAGGCAAATGTTACACACGGATGTTCGAGACAGAATGTCAAGTCTTTTCATATCACACGATATATACAGTAAGTATGAATACAAAGGAGTGTTTACAAATAAGACAGCATGACTTTCAAAGTTTTGGTAATTTATCGATCACATCCGTATAAGCATAATATAAACATTCCGTGTCTGTCTGTAAATTAAGGCTATTTTCTTGCCTTTTAATATATTTATACCATTTCAGAAATTAAGCGCTTTTTAAATAAAGATTCACTATTCAGAATTTCGAATCCATCCCAATCAAAATCGTGATTAAATTCTAATCTATGATCGGTTAAAACGGAATGATTCGTCGTATTCCATCTAATATGACTGCGATGCGATATCCTTGTACGTAATTGTCTGCCCTTTTGACCGACGTATGAGGTATTACAATTACTGCAGTTGATTATATAAACAATATTGCTGTGCGAAGCTTTAGGAAGAGTGTGTTTGTGAACTCTAATGTAACTATGTAATTTATTGAGACTAAAGTAGGACAATCTGACATTGAGATTCTTCATAATATTAATATATCGTTCGGATATAAAGGGAACGTACGGTATAGTGAAATACGAAATAGCCTCGTTTTTCGTTTCCTGATTAATATTCAGTTCTCTATTTTTCGACTTATTGAATAATGTTTTGAGACGTGCGTGAAAAGTTTGAAAAATGAGCTTCAATGGATAACCATTGTCTAGAAGAATTCTTATAACCAACTCAATATTCTTGGAATGAAACTTTGAATGTGAGAATAAAAATGCTTTGTCAATGAGGCCAATAATTATGCCTCTTTTCTGACAAGTAGGATGTTGGGAGAAGAAGTTCAGATATCTCCCCGAAAAAGTTGGTTTATGAAATCAATCATATATTATACGATTTTTATTTAAAATCATAGTGATATCCAGAAAATTTAATCTGTTGTTTGTTTCTATTTCCAATGTAAATTGTAACTTGGAGTTAAATTAATTGAAAATATTCAATGTATAATCGATTAAAGAAGATGGGACAGCAAGAGCAATATCATCCACATATCTGAAGTAAAATGGAGGGGTGAACTTTAATGACCCAAGCGCTTTTTTCTTTAAATCTTGTAGTACAATATCCGCGATAATGGAGGACAGAGGGGAGTCCATGGATGTACCAAAGGTTTGTTGGTAAATAATACCATTAAATGTGAAAAAAGTTGAATTCAAAATAAATCTAACTGCTCGGAGAAATTCTGATTTAGAAATCTTACAATTATCTGAAATATAATTCCATCTATCCGAAACATTGTCCATCGCCATTTTAATAGGTATATTTGTAAAGAGAGAAACGACGTCTAGCGAAATTAGACTAAAGTTATCATCAATATGAATCTCCGAAAGTCTTTCTACCAATTTGAAGCTATTTGAAATGTTACTATGGGCTGTTGGAAAACTTTTAAACATAATGTGGTGTAAGTAAGAAGCTAAGTGATATAATGGACTATTTAGAGAAGAAACTATCATTCTAAATGGACAGTTTGGTTTATGTATTTTAGGGAGTCCATAGGCCCTTAGTAAGTTTTAAACAGTCTAAGACTCTTTTCATCAGGAGATTATTACAAATCGAACTCAGAAACACGCATTGTAACATTAGATACGCACATATTTAGATTTTTTAACTTTCTCATGCTATTAATTTTCACATTCCTGTGCCTGTCTGTAATACGTCTTTAGAGATTTGTACGCCCAAAGGATTAGGATCCACGATCAAAATAAGACACTCCCGGACGTTAGGTATAAATTAGTATATTTTGCAAGGTTCAGTACTCTTTTCACTTATTCGCGATTATAATGGTTGGGCGCGATAAGTACGGTACTTCCATACTGTGCGATTGGATTACTGAGCGAGCGAGCGAGTGAGCGTCGGTGCATCTCGCGCTTATTATATATCTTAATTAATTAGGTCGTTGATTAGGAAGGAGTGTGGTGACCCTGACCGGAGCATGTCTCGTGCTCCGCTTGTCAGTCTGTCTCGTCAGCTGCTTACTCAGCTTCCGAGAACTTGACCGTGACTTCCTTCTTTTAAGTCACATATCTTACTTTTATTTTATTAATAATCTTTTATTCTTTCTTGATTACTTTTCCTTGAGCTCTTTCCCTGATTCTAATGCTTTGCTTTAATCAGCTCTTTCTCAATCTTTTCTGTTCTACTTTTCTTGTTTTATATTTTTATATTAAGAAATTGGTCGGGTTACGACATCCCTTCCCCTTTAGAAAAAGTAAATTAACTATACGTGAATTTTCGTCTACATATTCTTTCGCTATACTTTTTTCGCATTTTACAATTATTTCTTATAGTTACTTTATTTTAATATAGCATCGCAGTGTTAGTTATCGTGGTATCAGTTTCTATCTCTACTGTTACATTTGATCCGCTTGCGGTGCTGTAGATGTGCTCTTGAATTATTTTCGGTTTGCACATCGGATTTAAATTGATATTTTCCTGACGCATCGGCTTTCTTAGAGACTACCAATAATGGTGCGTTCCATTGGCTCGTGCTTAGTCTGATTATTTCTGTTAAGATATGTAAAACATTTTCACTGCGCCAAAACTTTGCTGGTCTAACGTTGGCAAGCATGTGAGAGCGCTGTAGTCGTCGTTGTAGCAAGCCGCATGCATTGTTGTGTATTAAAAAGAGTGAAAGATTTTGCGTTAAATAAATTACTTGTAAAAGCATATTAATGTTGGTTATTTGAGAAGAGAACCACGTGAACATTAACAATTTCATTTTTTAACATTTCTCGGACTTGTCGATTTACTTCTTCTTTATGCTTCTCCGATAAGCGGTAAGGCCGTACGTTGACCGGCGAGCTATCTGTTTGCGTTGTAATTTGATGAGCGATTGTGTTGGTGCAAGTCAGTGGTTCCCCTTCGATGTGGAATATATCGCTGTAATTTTCGCATATCTCTTTTATTGCTCTTAATTCTTCCTTATTTGAATGGTCGATTCGAAAAGCTCTTGTTACCTTTTCGGTACGCGGGATGTCATCTTCTTCCTTTTTCGCTTGTGTGGCGTTTATTTCCACTGTGTTTTCTTGTGAAATTTCTTCAATTGTTACTTGCGGCATTAACATTTCGATTACGTTATCTGTCGTGTTTATTACACTTGCCGGACATAAATAATTTTGTGGGTCGACCAGGTAGCTTCCTATAAATACTCCTAGTGCAGCTTCTTCTGCTTAAATGATGCCTATCATATTTCTATTCGTAGCTACTTGTATTATCGTTTCACCACGGGGTTGCAATGTGGTTTTTTGATAAGGATATAATCTCAACATATTCTGTCCGATTCTTAGTTGTTTCTTCGAGTAGTTGCAACTGGCTCCGTTTCTTCAGGAAATCCACTCCGTCGTATTAGGGAAATCATCTTTTACGACATACATTCTATGTTTGATTCTACCGTCGTTTAAATTTATTGTAGCGTTGATTCTTCCTATCGTATATACTTTGTGTCCTGTTACTCCTGTAAGTGCTATTTTATCTTCTGTTATTAGCGTTTCGTCTTTTAAGTGCTCTACTTTAATTAGTGATATAGCGGCTCCCATGTCGAAAAATAAATTTATTTTTCCTTTTTTCGATTCTTGCATAGGTAAAGCGACTAAGTCTAGTCCTATATGCGTTCGCGGGGCACGCTTCACGTGTGTAACGCGATATTCGATTGCGGGTCGTCGCTGCTTCGTTTCTTCCTTGTCTTCCTCGTCGCTACTGTGCGCAGTGTTAGATTTCTTTTTTCCTTGCTCGTTAATCTTACGATTTTTATTTTCCGGTCGCGAATTATATTGTTTGGTTCGGCTCGATTGGTCTCTATTGGGTCGTCCGTGTAATAACCAACATTCTTCGCGATCGTGTCCGGATTTTTTGCAATAATTGCAATATTTATTTACCGTATTTACGCGGGGTTGTCTATCGGGTTTCGGCAATGAAAATCGGTTGGCGTATCGGCTAGTTCGACAATCTCGGCCGTAATGCCCGGTTTTTCCGCATTTTTGACATTGCACGTTTATTTTATTTTCCTGTTTATAGGTCGGTGCGAAACTTATTTTGCTTTGCGTGCCGGTGGCGGACAATCCTATTTGGAAGTTTTCTAAGGCTTGCTGTTGTATTATTTCCATTATTGCGCCTTTATTATCTACTGTATGATGACGTCCTTCCATCATTGATTCGTATAGCTCCATGGCTAGTTTGTTGGCTCTAAGTCCGTAAGTTCGCGCGCTTTCTCCTGGTTTTTGTTTTAGCGTGTTGAATTCGATTTGTAGATGGGTCGTACTCTTTTTACTTGCGTAACAGACCTCTAATTCTCGTTTCAACTGTGCGAAATCTCGAATTTTACGCGTTTGGAAATCTAGCATCTCTCTGCCTTCTAATTTCATAATACTGCTCCTAATAGCGTTACTTCATCTAACGGGACGATGTGTTCTACCGCATAGGTAGTCGCGCTCAAAAATTCTTGCAGTTTACTTGGTGATCCGTCGAATTCCGGAATCATTCCGCGAGCCTCATTTAATGGTAAAAATCCGCGTCCTCTTCGATGTCGTACATCCTCGGGTGTAAACTCGTACGCGATCTCGGTCCTTTCTCCCGGCGGAGTTCTATGCCCGTTGTTTTGCCGGGGTTGCGGCTCTCTAGTTCTTAAATCGTCTATCTCGGCATGCATATTTCTAATTTCCTCTCTCATTTCCCGCAATATTTCCCTAAGGTCGTCAGTTGCTCCGTTTGTTTCTTTTTGCGGGTTGTATTGACCTTGCGCGTTTGCTTGTGACGCGTTTATATTTGCTTCTTCTTGTAATCGCTGAATTTCCTGATCAACATCTTCCAATGTGATGGGTTGCAAGGCGGAAGTGCTTGGGTTATACCTCGAGAGCGATAGATTTCGTCGGGGTCAAAGATACTCAAATCGTATGACGTTAGTGAGAATTCGCGGCGGTGTGTTGGTTTGCTAGATGCGCTTATCGATGATTCGACCTCAAAATCTAGTTCTATATTATTCGCTATTAAACTGTTATCTAATTCGCCGAATGAAAATTCGCGTTCGATTACAACGTTCGCTCCGAGTTCTGGTTCGGACAAATCCTCGTTTGAACTTAATGCGCTTAGATTTCTTCGTACGTTATCGCGTATATCCCGGAGTGCTTCTACTGCTACTCTTGTAGGGCTTACTGCGCTATTTCTAATGGCTCTATTTGTTGATTCGGTAAATAGCCACGATTTATTCGCTACGCTTTTTTGTTGCGCGTTTCGGTTTTCCGACATTCACGCGTTTACAAATTTTTGATTGTTTGACTTACAATAATACGATGAGCAGTATTGTCTCTCGTTCGTTTTCGGCAGTCGAGCGTCGATCGTCGCGTGCCGTTGAGATAGATCGGTGCGCCTTCTCAGTTGTCGCTTATCGTTGTCGCCTCGATGTACCGGGTGACTCGAAGTTCCCGCTGGACTTCCTTTTTCCTCGGTTGTAGTTGTCGATCGTTTGACGGAGTTTTTCTTGCTGTGTCTCGTTCTGTTGCTTCCACGCAGTTTTTCTTCCTCGTGGTTATGGACCTTTGCCGGTGTCGATCCTGTTAGAGTTGGCGTATCCCACCGCTGCCACCAATTAATGTTGTGCCTCTAGCCGCTAAGAAAGAGGTCTTTAGGGATTTGTACGCCCAAAAGATTAGGATCCACGCTCGAAACAAGACACTCCCGTTAGGTATAAATTAGTATATTTTGCAAGGTTCAGTATACTTTTCACTTATTCGCGATTATAATGGTCGGGCGCGATACGTACGGTACTACGATACTGTGCGATTGGATTACTGAGCGAGCGACCGAGCGAGCGTTGGTGCATCTCGCGCTTATTATATCTTAAATATTCTATCTTAATTAATTAGGTCGTTGATTAAGGAGGAGTGTGGTGGTCCTGATCGGAGCATGTCTCGTGTTCGCTTGTCAGTCTGTCTCGTCAGCTGCTTACTCAGCTTCAAAGAACTTGACCGTGACTTCCTTCTCTTTAGTCACGTATCTTACTTTTATTTTATTATTAATCTTTTATTCTTTCTTAATTACTTTTCCTTGGGCTTTTTCCCTGATTCTAATGCTTTGCTTTAATCAGCTCTTTCTCAATCTTTTCTGTTTACTTTTTTTGTTTTATATTTTTATATAAAGAAATTGGTTGGGTTACGACATGTCTCAAAACATTATTCAATAAGTCGAAAAATAGAGAAATGAATATTAATCAGGAAACGAAAAGCGAGGTTATTTCGTATTTCACTATACCATACGTTCCCTCTATATCCAAGCGGTATGTTAAAGCTTCGCACAGCAATGTCGTTTATAAAATAAACTGCAACTAATTGTAACGCCTCATACGTCGGTCAAACGGACAGACAATTACGTACAAGGATATTCGATCATCGCAGTCATATTAGATGGAATTCGACGAATCATTCCGTTTTAACCGATCATAGATTTCAATTTAATCACGATTTTGATTGGGATGGAGTCGAAATTCTGGATAGTGAACCTTTGTTTAAAATGCGCTTAATTTCTGAAATGGTATACATTAAAAGGTAAGAAAATCGCCTTAATTTACAGACAGACACGGAATGTTTATATTATGATTATACGGATGTGATCGATAAGTTACCAAAACTTTGAAAGTTATGCCGTCTTATTTGTAAACACTCCTTTGTATTCATACTTACTGTATGTATCGTGCGATATTAAAAGACTTGACATTCTGTCTCGAACATCCGTGTGTAACATTTGCCTTTTGTACAACATGAGTGACTCACTCAAGTTCGGTATAATTATATTGACAATTATTTTTTAATGTAGTATATTTTATCGGACAGTCTTTTTCTGTCTCGAAATTACATTATATATCATTTACCATTTGACAACACGGGTGACTCACTCTTGTTCTGCGTATTATTACTGTCACATTTTTGATATATATTCCATATACTTTGTAATTGCGCTGAGGATAGTCCAAAAAAGGGACCGAAACGTACGCTTTTTGTGATTTTGTCTATCACAGTCAAAATATCAATGTAATTTGATTGTAATAAAACATATGCGCACAAATTATCGTTCTGACTCTTGATTGCTTTTTATTTCCTTTGTAGGATATATTTTCATCATGGTCGCGCCGACGTTGGTGGATCTGTAAGGATTCATTATTGGGAGAAACTTTATCGCGAAGGAAATATCGATACTGAAAAATGGATTTGTTCTCTCTCACTACATTTTCGAAAGTCCCGTACCATCGCGTCTGCTTACAAAATCTGAGAGATCTTCATGGTTAAATTAGACATCATCATTGTCTTCAATGGGAGGATGGAAACGTTCCATATAGCATGATTAAGTGTTTGATTACGACGGCTGTGATGGGTGCGACGAAGAAAAAAAGATGAAGCATCTCTTATCATGTACGTTAAAGGACGCGAAAAAAACGAGAATGTCTGGCTGATATACTTGACGATGATGCAAGAAACGACGTTATTATTGAGACCTTGGATGCGGACTATTGTGCCTCTAGCCGCTAAGGAAGAGGTCTTTTGGGATTTGTACGCCCAATGGATTAGAATCCATGCTCGAAATAAGACACTCCGGGACGTTAGGTATAAATTAGTATATTTCACGAGATTCTGTACACTTTTCACTTATTCGTGGTTATAAGGATCCGATAGGTGCGATACGTGTAGTACTTTGATACGGTGTAGTTATATTAATGAGCGAGCGAGCATCTCGTGCTTAATATATATTAATTAATTAGGTCGTTGATTAGGGAGGAGTGTGGTGACTCTGACCGGAACATGTCTCGTGCTCCGCTTGTCAGTCTGTCTCGTCAGTTGTCAGCTGCTTACTCAGCTTTCGAGAACTTGTCTCCCTTCTCTTTAGAGTCACGTCTCTTACTTTTATTTTATTAATAATCTTTTATTACTTTATTCTTTCTTAATTACTTTTCCTTGGGCTCTTTTTTTAATTTTAATGCTTTGCTTTACTCAGCTCTTTCTTAATCTTTGCTGTGCTACTTTACTGTTTTATATTTTAATATTAAGAAATTGGTCATATATACATACATACATATATATATATATATATATATATATGTATGTATGTATATATATATATATGTATGTATATATGTATGTAACATATATATATGGTATATATATTGTTGCGTCCCTGCGGGTCGTCTAAGGCGGTTATTCGTGAATCTGCTGTATTTGTATCCGGGAGAACGTTGCTAAGCGTTGTTGTTAAACAACGGCGGACATCTTGGGAGAGATCGGCCATCTAGAGTCTCGCGACGGATGTCATTCCGGGCGGACATACTTGATATACGATTACTGTTATTACCCGTTCTGTGTTCCTTGTTCAATTGTGTGTTCTGTGTTGCTATATTAAAGTTCCTTTTATTCTTTCTAAAGAGTGTCAATCATTTACTCGCGATACGCGGGTGCCGGTTGTGTCGCGCGTGTTCGAGTATTATCGAAGTCGACGCGCGGACGAAACATTTTGGGGGCTCGTCCGGGATACGATACGACGGAGTGGACGATTTTCTGGAGACGATTTTCTGGAGAATTGTGTGTTTCTTGTCGTCTATAAAAAATGGAACGGGAAAATTTGCCGACGGCAGGAGTTTCGACGAGAAAGAGGAGTCGATTGACTTCAACGGCGGCTACGACATCGGGACCATCATTGGAAGCGATTACACTTCAGTCAGCGATGCGAGAGATTCGTGAGCTACGCGAGGAGCGGCTGCAGCAGCGAGCCGATTTTGAGACGCAATTGCGCCAACACGATGAGCAGCGAGCTGTATTTGAAGCACAACTGCGCGAACGCGACGAGGCGTTACGGGGGATGGAACAGAGGATTCGTCTGCTGGATAACAACAACCAGCTAAGTCGCCCCATTAACAGAAATTTTTTGCCTAATATTGCGCCTAATTTCGAAAGAGACGCGCGTGTTAATATTAACACAGAATTAGGCTTTAAATTGAAGCCGGACATTTTTGACGGGACTGTTCCGCTAAGAGAGTTCTTCTCACAGTTTGAGTTAATTGCGCGAGCAAATAGGTGGAGTGACGCTGCGAAAAGCGTCGCTCTCATTTCATGTCTTAGAGGAAAGGCGCGTGCGGTATTGGAGTGTGTCGTTAATATTGAAAATCTCGATTACGCAGAATTAAAGTCTAAATTAGAGTTGCGCTTTGGGGAAGGATTGTTATCTCAGTCTTATTATTCCCAATTTACGAACAGAAAACAAAAGTTGGGGGAAGATGAGGCCACCTTGGGCTCTGAAATTGAACGCCTTTCGCAGTTAGCGTATCCCGAATGTACGCACGAAGTTCGTGATAAAATTGCTTGCGCGCAATTTGTTACCGCTTTGTCTAATGGATTTGTGAGAAGGACTCTGCAGTTGGAAGGAATCACTTCCTTGAAAATGGCCATACAAAGAGCCATGGCAGTGAAAGTTATACAGGAAAGTAATTTTGAAAGACGGAATAATAATTTCAACTTTGGCAGTAACAATAACAACAAAAATAATTTTGCTAAAGGAAGGAGGTTCAACAATTTTGATTTCGGGGATAGGAACAACTTTAACAAATTTGACGGAAAAAGGAATTTTGGAAATTCTGGCAATAAAGCAAAAGAGAGAAAACAGGAACAAAATAAAAATTTTTACAAGAGTTCTAACTCTAGCAATAATAAAATGTTTGTAAAAGAATGTTGGCAATGTGGAGGCTCAGGTCATTTTCGAGCGGAGTGTCCGTTTTTAAAGAAAGGGGAAAACTGAATTTTGTCGAGCTGTTTGGGGCAGGTTCGACGCGAAAACGTGAAGCCCCAATAGAATTACAGAGTTATTGTTGTAATTGTAAAAATGTTAATAATAATACTGGCACTAATAATAAGAAATTATTTAATTTTAAAGGATTTATCGATGAACAGTTATGTAATTTTAAAATTGATACGGGTTCGGATGTGTCTCTTATCAGGAGTAATTTTGTTAGAATGCCTAAGCGGCGGATTCCTCTTGATAGTTCTTTTCATTTGAAATATCCCACAGGGGAAGAAGTTCCCGTAAAATTTAAGGTAATCGTGATAATTAGCTTGGGAAGATGTTCTGTAGAATTTCCGGTTTTTGTTGCTGATATAGCTGAGGATTGTTTATTGGGGAATGATTTTCTGTCCATTGTTAATTTGGAAAATATTTTTGAGCCAATCTTTGGCGATTCTAATGGGGGGAAAAAGGAAAAGTTTTTTTGCTCACGCATTGAAAATTGTGTAGATGAGGTTCCTCCATTTTTGAAAGAACTCTTTCAGAAGGAATCTCAAGATTTTTCAAGTAAACAGAAGGATATTTTTGCTCGATTTTTGGTAGAATTTCAGGATATATTTTCGGAGGAAATAGTAGCTGGAAATTGTGATGGGGTGGCGCATGAAATTAATGTGAATAATTCTAATCCAATTAAGCAGGCTCCCCGACGAATTCCGTTGCAAATGCGGGAAGAGGTCGATACAATTATTGAGGATATGAGGCGTCAAGGTGTAATTGAGGAATCGCAAAGTCCATGGGCGTCTCCTGCGGTTTTGGTAAAAAAAAAGGATGGGACGATTAGATTCTGTGTTGATTACAGAAAATTAAACGCCGTGACGAAAAAAGATTCCTATCCAATGCCTCGGATTGATGATATACTTGACCAGTTATCCGGAAACTCTTGGTTTTCTTCGTTAGATTTGAAGAACGGATATTGGCAAGTGAAGATTCGTTCAGAAGATAAGGAAAAGACGGCATTTTCAATTGGAAATGGCTTGTGGCAGTTTACATGTATGCCATTTGGACTCTGCAATGCTCCTGCCACTTTCGAGCGATTGATGGAAAAGGTTTTGAAAAAATTATCCAAGATTTGTCTAGTGTATTTAGATGATGTAATTATCTTCGGTAAAAGTTTCGAGGAGATGTTGGATCATTTGAAGCAAGTCTTCTTGCGATTACGCTCTGCCAATTTGAAGTTGAATCCGAGGAAGTGTTCTTTTTTCAAAAGGGAAATTAAATATCTCGGTCATGTTGTTTCTGAGGGAGGAGTTACAACGGATCCTGAGAAAATTTCTGCTGTTAGGAATTGGCCGGTGCCTCGGACCAAGAGGCAGGTGCGTAGTTTCTTGGGTTTTTGTTCTTATTATAGAAAATTTGTGAAAGGATTTTCTTTAATAGCTAAGCCATTATTTTCTTTGACCGAGAATTTAGCAAAGTTTGTGTGGACGGAACAATGCGAATCAGCTTTCCAGAGGTTAAAGAAATGTTTAATGTCTTCTCCTATTCTATCTTTTCCCAGGAATGAAGGTCAATTTCTTCTGGATACTGACGCCTCAAACCATGGTATTGGTGCAGTGTTATCTCAAATTCAGGACGGCTCAGAAAAAGTTATTGCTTATTATAGTCGTGTCTTAGGTAAATCGGAAAGGAATTATTGTGTAACTCGGCGGGAATTACTTGCTATTATAGATTCGTTAAAGTCATTTCATCACTATTTGTACGGACGTAAATTTGTGATTAGAACTGATCACATTTCTTTACGATGGTTGATGTCATTTAAGAATCTTGAAGGTCAAATGGCACGATGGTTGGAGCGAATCCAGCAATATGATTTTGAGATTTTTCATCGGAAAGGAAAACTTCATGGGAACGCTGATGGATTATCAAGACGCCCTTGTGCAGAAATCAATTGCAGCTATTGCAACAGAATTGATATGAAGAAGGAAGAATTTGTTGGAAGAATTGTCTTTGAGTCGGATAATTTAGAGAATTGGAGAAAAGATCAGTTAGAAGATCCGACGATAGCGAAGATCTTACTTGGTAAAGAAAAGGATCAGCGTCCTTCTTGGCAGGAAGTTGTTTCTGAAGGTTCGGTTTCCAAAATTTATTGGTCGCAGTGGGATTCTCTCATTTTTAAAAATGGTGTTTTATTTAGGAAGTGGAAATCACCTAATTTGCAGACTTCTGTTCTTCAAATTGTAGTTCCTCGAAAGAGAATTCGACAGATTTTGGAAGAAGCTCATGATTCTTCTTCCGGTGGACATTTTGGAGTGAACAAGACCTTAGGAAGGATTCGGAAACGATTTTATTGGGGTACCTGTAAGCAGGATGTTGAAAATTGGTGAAGGTCTTGTCACGTTTGTGTTGCTAAAAAGGGACCTTTTGATAAAGGAAAATCTGAACTACGAATTTATAACGCTGGAGTTCCATTTGAGAGGGTGCAAATGGATATTTTGGGTCCATTTCCGACATCTTCTACAGGAAATAAATACTTATTGGTTGTCTCTGATTGTTTCACCAAATGGGTCGAAGCTTTTCCATTGAAGAATTTTAGGGCAAATACTATTGCGGAAGTCTTCGTAAATCAAGTAATTTCAAGATATGGTGTACCTTCAGAATTACACACCGATCAAGGAAGGAATTTTGATTCTCGTGTTTTCTATGAATTGTCAAGTTTGTTGGGAATTAAAAAGACCAGAACAACCCCATTTCATCCTCAGTCCAATGGTTTGGTCGAACGTCAACATCAAACAATTCTAAATTATTTGGCTAAGTTTGTTTCGGAAAATCAACGAGATTGGGATCGTTGGATAGGAATGTGTTTATTAGCTTATAGGTCAGCTAGACACGAGACTACAGGGATTTCTCCAGCCGAATCATGTTTTGGTCGAGATTTGAAACTACCTTTAGATCTTCTTCGTGGTAGCCCTCCAGTAGTTGGAGTGGATGTTTCGGAGGAAAGTTATGTGTCAGAATTAAAAGAAAAATTGAATGAAATTCATGATAGGGTTAGGCAACGCTTAAGTTTGAAGTCTTCGAGAGCAAAAGCTTACTATGATTGTAAGGCTCGTCAAATTCATTTTGAGTGTGGGCAGAAAGTCTGGTTGTTCAATCCTCGTAGGATTGTTGGTAGGTCTCCCAAGTTACAGAGCAATTGGGAGGGTCCTTATAAGATAGTTAAGAAGCTTAATGATGTTGTTTATTGTATCCGGAAGTCTAGTAGGCATAGAAATAAAATAGTTCATTTAGATCGATTGGCTTCGTATCATGAAAGGCGGATTTAAGTCACATCTGAAACCTGATTTATGATTTATGTTACTTGTTATTGGTTAATTTTCTTTCTGTTTTTTTTTTTTTAAGGGATTGAAGAAGATGGTTTATGGAATCTTCTTTCAAAATTTGTTCTTCAAAGACCATCGTTGAAGACTCTGTCTCTCCCCGGTTTTTGACCGTGGTTTTCCCGTGGGACGAAGGGCAAATGCCGAGACAGGGACTTGAGGTGTCCTCTTAGAAGGACGGTGGGTCCACGGATGTTACCCCCCTCTTGTCCGAAGATTCGCTCCCTTTTGAGATGCGGAGATGCAGCAGTTTTGAGTATTTCCGAGAATAAGGCGAACTACGAGGGACGGCTACTATGGTTTCAAGATGTATCAAAGTCGATTGGGTTCTGGATTTTAACGGTGCTCGGTAACCTGCAGCAGCAGCTCAGGGTAGAGCAGGAAACCGTTTCTGTACCCTGGAGTCGACGTTGGATGTTCTTGTCAAACGGGTTCGATGACAGTATCCTTTATATTCCTGGAGGGTGTGTGATTGGGGCCGATAAATAATGGCGCTCGGTAACCTGCAGCAGCAGCTCAGGGTAGAGCAGGAAGTCATTAGGCACCCTGGAGTCAACGCCTTGGAAGAAGAGGACAACGATCAACCCATTTAATTTGGAAGAGCCCTCATTGATTGTCGGGACGACAATTTTGAAGAGGGGGAGTAGTGTTGCGTCCCTGCGGGTCGTCTAAGGCGGTTATTCGTGAATCTGCTGTATTTGTATCCGGGAGAACGTTGCTAAGCGTTGTTGTTAAACAACGGCGGACATCTGGAGAGAGATCGGCCATCTGGAGTCTCGCGACGGATGTCATTCCGGGCGGACATACTTGATATACGATTACTGTTATTACCCGTTCTGTGTTCCTTGTTCAATTGTGTGTTCTGTGTTGCTATATTAAAGTTCCTTTTATTCTTTCTAAAGAGTGTCAATCATTTACTCGCGGTACGCGGGTGCCGGTTGTGTCGCGCGTGTTCGAGTATTATCGAAGTCGACGCGCGGACGCAACAATATATATATATATATATATATGTTACGTCCAGACTCGAATGAAAGAAGAGTCAGCTGGAGGGTGTAACCTACTTATCACTTAGACACACGCTAGACGATGCGCGTCCTAGAGTCGAGCGAACAGACCAGGGCCCCAGATAGGTCAACGACCTTAAGGGTTGCTCTTACTCTATGGAAAGGCCGTTCGCTCGGCGGTCCCTTTTCTGGTAAAGGAACTGAATCCTTATTACCCGGGACGGAACCTTGTGCGATTTCGGATAACAGGAAGGAAGTCGGGTTAATGAATTACTCGAATTTAAAATTTAAAGTTACATTTATTCAAGAAAAATGAAAATAAATGATTTAAAAAAAAAAGATAAAATTTTAATAAAGGAGCATTTAATTCGATTTACGAAATCTTAGTTATAAAATACATTTTCTTAATTCTAATGTGTATGTGTGTGTGTGGGTGAGATGTTCTTTTCGCGGGTGATACATTAATACGGAGGACATCAACCGGTATTAAACGGGGAAACTAAAATTTAAATTCCGGTTGGAAATTTACAATAAATAGTTTTAGAAAAATTACATGAAATAAAAGTGTGAGTAGAATGATGAGGATAGAAAAATTATTAATTCGCGGACGCTCGAGCCAATTCCTTTTTAAGCCGCCTATTGCGACGATTCCGCGAACATTTGGTAGCCGCTCGCGAAGATCGTTTTTGTCTTTCCACTAAGGAAAGAGTAATAATGAATAATAATGTAGAGAAATCGCGAGAAAATCTCTAATTGGAGAAACAATTCTTGGAGTTTTTCTTTATTTAATTAAATGAAAAGCTCTTAGATCCAGAAAGAGGGAAAAGAAAAAGGAAAGTTTATATATTTATCTTTATAATATATATATATACAGGGTGCGGCATTTATAGTGACGCGGGCATATTTTTCGGAAACGAAGTAAGATATCAAAAAATGTTTCAGACAAAAGTTGCATGGTTTCGAGGGGGCCACATGATAAAAATATGGATTTGACCTTGAGTGACCTTTTCAAGGTGAGATCAATGTGATCGACGTTTTCTTAAACGGAACCCCCCTTTTTTATTACATATTCTTGTAGCTTATCTCGAGAGCTTTTCAAAACACTATAATAAAGTATTTTTTCATTAAGTACTTTTTGAGTTATTTTATATCTTAATCTGACATATTTTGATATAAAAGATAAAATATCTCGTAAAATATTTAGTTTTCGATAATCTTACCGTAATGCTTTTATGTACAGAATAATGAGACAAATCAATTAGTAAAAAAAATAATTGTTTTTAAGAAAAAGTATGTAATTATTTATAATGTATTTTTTTAAACAATTATTTGTTTTTTTTTATACCAATTGATTTGGCTTATTATTCTGTACATAAAAGTATTACGGTAAGATTATCGAAAACTAAATATTTTACGAGATATTTTATTTTTTATATCAAAATATGTTAGATTAAGATATAAAATAACTCAAAAAGTACTTAATGAAAAAATACTTTATTATAGTGTTTTGAAAAGCTCTCGAAATAAACTACAAGAATATGTAATAAAAAAGGGGGGTTCCATTTAAGAAAACGTCGATCACATTGATCTCACCTTGAAAAGGTCACTCAAGGTCAAATCCATATTTTTATCATGTGGCCCCCTCGAAACCATGCAACTTTTGTCTGAAACATTTTTTGATATCTCACTTCGTTTCCGAAAAATATGCCCGCGTCACTATAAATGCCGCACCCTGTATATATATATGTTTTATATAAAAAAGAAAAATTTTACTGAATGACATAGGAAACGGGAGGTATAACAAATGAAATCACGGGTCGCTCTGCTAAATGCAGGTGACCCCTGGTGACAGACAGGGAGTTGCGAGTCGCTCTATAAAACACAGGTGACCCTTAACAACAAACAACAAATCACAAGTCGCTCTGTTAAATACAGGTGACCCTTGGCGACGAAGGAAAATCACGAGTCGCGCTGCTAAATGCAGGTGACCCTTGGCGATGAAGGAAAATCACGAGTCGCTCTGCTAAATGCAGGTGACCCTTGGTGACAGGTAATATAAGATCCAAGATAATATTCCAGGGGGTAGAAGGGCTAAAGGAGAGAAGGCCGAATAGGAAAGTAAGTTAAGATTGAAACGTAAATGATTGAAGTTACTGATTGATTTATTATAATTAATAATCCAAGAATTATTTCAAATACACAGATGTGAAAGAAAAAGAAAACAGATTTGAGAACATTCAAACCACTTACTACTTATCGAGTACGTTGATAACAAATGAAAATCAGACAATAAAAGGCTCCGAAGGGCGAGGCGAGTTCCGATAAATCGGCTAGAGCTCGACCTGGCTGGTTAGAATGCGGTTCGCAGTCGCTGCAGTCACTTGGCACAAGGTCGTCCAAATTTGCACTGAATGTCTAAATTTTTCTAACTTGCATCAAACAACGCGGTTTCGAGACACTTAGAATTTGTATGAAAATTTAAAACTGAAGTCGAAGTAATTATGGAGAACTAACAAAAATCGAAAAATGAATAGAAGTGTGAATTGTGAATTGAACTGAACAAAAAAAAAACTGTACTGACTAAGGAACTGTAATAAATGATGAACTGTAATAATGATGCCTCCGCGAGGAATGGTTCGGAGTATATTAAGCCCTTTGCTCCTCCTCTCCATTGGCTTTGTTGATATTTTTTCACGAATTGAATTTTTTAATCACGCCCTCCTATGTTACTGGGGGCGTTGCCTTTAGCATAGGAGATGTTAGAACCTTAGATATTGGTGAAGGCTTTTGTTTATAGAATTAGGTTTCGCCCAATGGAGAGTTGTTGCAATTGAGTAAGAGTTATGCCTTTTATTATCTACTTGAGTTTATCTTAACGTAGATATCGCGTAACGGAGATCTGCCAGGCGAGCATACGTGGTATCATTTTTACCGTCCGTTTCGTTTTTCATTTGGATTCCTGGTACCGAAATTGTTTATTACTAAAGCTGTCAAGCATAGTTTAGATTCGTAAGAGAATTTGTCACCCGAGCTTCTAGTGGTTAATATTTACTGATTAATTTGTTTATCTTCTTAGATCAGATATGCTCTAGTTTCCTTTTTGTATCATATATCCTCTCAATTTTGTTTTCGAAAAGTTTGTCTCGCCTTTCAGTTTCCATTTGTTTATTTCTAGACGTAGTGCGCTCTTAAGATACCGCTAATGTCTATTCACGATGAAAGAAAAGAATCGTGGAGTCCGCTGGACGTAACATATATATATATATATATATATACAAAATAAATATCTCTTCACTTGAGAGCCTTATTAATATAACTTATCTTATTAGTTCACGCCGTCTGAAAGATGGCATTAATTTCAATAGATATTTATTTATAGGCGAATGAAAGGTACCGTAGGTGTGGGGTTTGAATAGTTCAATGGTAAAAGCAGTTGCCCGGCAAGCGAAAGATTTGGGTTTGATTCCCGATTTAGCAACTTTGCCCCGACATTTTTCTCGCCTTCGTTTCTTTAGGGGGGTAAAGAGGGATTATTATAAACCTCGAATTAAAATTTTAAATACTCTTGGTATAGGACCAAAAAAATTCGTGCCCTGTGCATAGTAATCAGTTTCATAGAAAAATATTTTTTATAAAACTGACGCACTACCATCTGCGTACCATATCTTAATTGTCCGCGAAGTTGTGATTTTCACTTAATAGCCTTATTAATTTAACTTAACTTATTACTACTATTACTTATTTGCAGAAAATTACAAAAGAACTAATAAATAAATCACATACAATTGCGAAATATGCAAGAAATAGACAGATTAGACGAAGGCGAAAATTTGTGCCTCAGGCTTTGAACATAGTAAATTTTTTGTTTTGATCTAAATGTATATTCAAAGTTGAATATTACTTTTCGATCTGCTTATATCGCCTCTTGCTCTCTTCCATAAAGAGAAAACCACCCGACCTTACTTATACACTACGCAAAATAATTAGGGGAGCGCTTTAAAACTTGCAAATTTTGCCGATTTTTGAGAAGCCATCTTAGCTTAGAGGAAACGTAGGATAATGATCCTTGGCGCATTTTAACGAGTGAAGCCTCGATTTTAAGACGGGTAGGGTTGAATTATTCGCCTCATCGAACTGTTTTGTTTGTGAGGGCCAAAATCGGATCGTGAAAATATTCTGGAAATTTCATGACTTTGTAGCCGTCCATGGGAAAAGCAGGGATGGGGCCAAGAATGCCACCACATGGGCTTTGAAGTGGGAAACTTCCCCTTTAAAATGGCGCAAAGAACATTGCTCTACCGTACCTAGGAGCCGAGTCATCGAGTTTCATAGTCACCTGCATTTTGCAAGACTTTTGGTAATACCGCCGGCATTCGCGTTATCTAATGTGCACCACGGGGAGGTTGCTCGGTCGGATTTTGCACATCATGTGTATGGTGTGTGTGTGTGTGTGTGTGTGTGTATGCGTGTGTGCGTGTGGGTATCACATACAGAGATTAGGACCCATGGTTCGTCACTTCCACGGTATTTATTAACTCCAAACCCTCTCCGGCGCAAGTGTGTGTGTGTTGTGTATGGGTATCACATGCAGAGATTAGGATCCCATAGTTCGTCACTTTCACGGTATTTACTGACTCCAAACCCTCTCTGGTGCGTGTGTGTGTGTGTTGTGTATGTGCGCACGCGCGCGCGCATTATTTTTAAAATGAGGTGTTGCCGCCCCTTTGGTTAATCACTTCATTTAGTCTATCTCTCATATTGATGCATCTGCTAATTTCAACTTGAGGGATTTCCTGGAGAATTCTTTCCAGTTCGGCTAATGTTGTTGGCTGTCTTGGACGATCTCTCAACTGACGACCATTAAATCCCAAACGTACTCTATGGGACTCAAGTCCGGGCTCATCGCTGGGTGATCGAGGACAGTGATGTCGTGGTCTTGCAAAAATTCCCTTGTCAGCGCAGCGGTGGACGAGTATTATCATGCATTAAGATAAATCGATTTCCAATTTTTTCCCGGAATGGCAAAACCTCTGGACGGAGAATCTCATTTGTGTATCGTATTGCTGTCATGCTTGGAGGAGGTAGCACCACTAAATTTGTGTGTTAGGTTATGGTGATTTCTGCCCAAACCATCACCGAGCCCCCATTAAAAGTTCGAACTGGTGCGACACAGCTACGGTCGAATCTTTCTCTACGTCGACGCCAGACACGAATTCGTCTATCATTGGAGAAAAGACAAAAACGGGACTCGTCTGTGAAAAGAACTCGACTTCACTGCCTCTGAATCCAGTCGACGTGAGCTCGTGCGTATTCCAGACGAACTCGTCGATGAATAGCCGCCAACATTGGCACACGCGTCCTGTTTCGTGATCTCAGGCCAGCTTCTCTCAGGCGATTTCGGATGGTCTGATCGCTTACGGGCTGATTTAGAAACAAATGGGCTCTGATGTAATGAGCACTTGCTATACGTTCCCTTACAGCCATGTTGACAATGTTACGGCCCTCCCGAATGGATGTTACACGCCTACGACCCTGGCCTTCTCTTCGTTGATAGAGCCCAGTTTCTTGTTAGCGCGGGCTACGACGGATCGACTTACACCAAATCTGTTCGCAACATATCGCTGAGATCTACCATCTTGCAATAAAGCGATTACTTGAGCCACTTGATTTTCGCTGAGATGTCTCATTTTTGGGTAAACTGTGTTTCTCATGCTAAAGTCTACAAGCTTGCGAGCTAATGTGATACAGGTTTGCTAGTAAAAAAGTTTACTGTTACTTAAACTTTGTAGCAAAGTTCATCGCAAAATGAGACATCTCAGCGAAAATCAAGTGATTAACCAAAGGGGCAGCAACACCTCATTTTAAAAATAATGCGCGCGCGCGCACACACACAACACACACACACACACACGCACACACGCACCAGAGAGGGTTTGAAGTCAGAAAATACCGTGGAAGTGACGAACCATGGGTCCTAATCTCTGTATGTGATATCTACACGCGCATACACACGCACACACGCGCGCGCACACACACACACACACACACATACGCACCATACACATGATGTGAAAATCCGACCGAAAAACCTCCCCGTGGTGCACATTGGATAACGCGAATGCCGGCGGTATTACCAAAAGTCTTGCAAAATGCAGGGGTGAATGAAACTCGATAACTCGGCTCCTAGGTACGGTAGAGCAATGTTCTTTGCGCCATTTTAAAGGGGAAGTTTCCCACTTCAAAGCCCATGCGATGGCATTCTTGGCCCATCCTTGCTTTTCCCATGGACGGCTACAAAGTCATGAAATTTCCAGAATATTTTCACGATCTGATTTTGGCAGTCACAAACAAAAGAGTTCGATGAGGCGAAGTATTCAACCCTACCCCTCTTAAAGTCGAGGCTTCACTCGTTAAAACGCGCCAAGGATCATTATCCTACGATTCCCCTAAGCTAAGATATGGCTTCTCAAAAATCAGCAAAATTTGCAAGTTTTAAAGCGCTCCGCTAATTGTTTTGCGTAGTGTATATAGCACACTTTTACTCATTTGTACAGTTTGATTTTTATTCTATTTTTCTTATTTTATTAATTATATATTGTAATAGCCAAACAGAATTTAAAATTTTAACGTTAGAATCTTCCCCGAATTAATCTAGCAGATGTCCTATTTTTGTAACACCCGCGGAATTATAAACACATACATATACGCTAGAAATTTACTAGTCAGTTTGTAACAAACAAATATATGTACATACCTGGAGATATGTATTAAAATTAGAATATTTTTTTTACTTACCTATAAGTAAATATAAATTTCTATGATTAAATCATTGTTATAATATAAAAAAATAAAATAAAGTAATAATAGCGGGGCTCTAAAAATAAATACAGAGAAAAAGGCAAAAAAAGGCCAATTGGAGCCCAGACGCTGTTCTTAGAGCGTAAAAAAAACAAAATTAAACTTCTTAAAATATACATTGACAATATATTATGCATACGTTTCGACCCAATTCGGGTCTTTCTCAATGATGACAAATAAATTTAAATAAATTTAAATAAATTAAACTAAACCACAAGTAGAGAGATCGTTGTGAATAGCACGTGGATAGTGGCTCGCCAAGGAAGTGAGGAGGAGATGAATCGAGGAGGAAGGAGAGAGACAGTAAGGGGATGAGCGTGAAGGGCAGAATGAGGCGCACACGCGGGAATAAAGGGGCAATTGGCGAGTGAAGGAATGATAAAGGGGAGGAAGGTATAAAGTTGGAGCAATTAGAGGTTAGGTTGATGGGGAAGAAAGAGAGAGAAAGGGAGAAGAGCGAGAAGAAGGAAGTCACGTGGGAAGTTGGAAGTGCTGGAAGGATAACAGGGAATGGAAGGAAAGTCGGTAAGGAAGAGGCCAGAGCGGATAAGGAAGAATAGTAGTTGACAAGAAAGAATCAGAGGAGGGCGCCAGAGGATCGAGGTGGATCGAGCACGTGGTGGATCGATATTGAAACGAGAGTCAAAAGAAGGAAGAATAGTACGACGAAAGCAAGGTTAGGTGAGAGGAAGTGGACAGTGGAGCTTAATAGGTTAAAGTGCAGAGCGGCGGAAGAAGTAAGAGTGTGAGTGAGTAAACGAAAGAAGAGGAGAGACGGAAGGAAGAAGAAGACGGAGACCATGGAGAAGTGGATGAAGGAGCTGGTGGAGGAAGTAAGGGGAATAAGGAATGAATTAAGACTATAGAGATAAGAGAGAGAGAGAGAGAGAGAGAGGAAGGAAAGAAGAGTAAAAGGTCAACAGCGTCGACAGAGGAGAAAAGCGAAGAAGAGCAGGAAGAGGAGAGAGAGGAGAGTAAGGGACCGAACAAAGGAGAGAGAGAAAAGGTAGAAGGAGTAAGGGAGGCGACAAAAGAGGAAAGCGAGAAGGAAAAGGAAGAGGGGAGGAAATAAAGGAGAAAGGCAGAGAAAGGAGAGAAGAGGAAGGAGAAAGACAGGAGAGGAAAGGAAAAGGAGATAAGGAGGAGACAGGAGGTAGTGAGGAGGACGAGGGAGAGAAGAGGACAAGGAAGAGAAGGGGGAAGGAAGTAAAACCTGGTGGGACATGGAGGAAGATAGCGAGACGGATAGAGAGGAGAGAAAGAAAGAGAGAAGAAGCATGGACGGGGGAAAAAGGAGGGGGAAGGAGGTAAGAGGGCATGATGGAAGAGATACTAGGAAGAAGGGCCATGATAAGAGGGGTGGAGGAGAGAGTAGCAGAGGGAGGGAGGAAGGTTTTTGATTGTAGAAATGGAGGATGAAGGGGAAAGAGCATGAGATTAGGAGAGCGTGGGAAGTAGGAGTGGATGAGGATTTGACGATGGAAGAGATGAAGCTGAGGTGGAGACTGTTAGAGAAAGCAAAGGAGGAAAGAAGGAAGGGAAGGAGTGCGGTGGTGAAGGAATGGAAGTGGGATGAGGAGAGGAAGATATGGTGGGAAAAGAGAGGAGGGTAAAAATTAAGCGGGGTAGAAGGGAGGAGTGGAATCAAGGAGAGAAGGGAAGAGAGTGTATGGGATGGCGTAGAAGATTGTATGGGAGCGTCAAAATCGAGCAGGAGGAGTCGAAAGGGAGAGAAGAGGGCAATAAGGAGGAGGAGAGAAAAGGAGAGGAGACGAAGGAGGAAGCGCACGAAAAGGGGAAAGGAAGAAGGAAGAGGGAAAGGACTGATAGCCGAGGAAGGGGAGGGGGTGTGAGTTTGTAAAGGTCACAAAGGGCCAGGGCGGAACTGATGTAAAAATTGGAGTATTGTAAAGGTTCGGGTACGCTCCTCAAAAGCGCTTTGAAACCCTTCGGGACCAATAAAGATTATTCAATTCAACTAAACCGCAAGTACATTCGAGCAACGATTCGAGGCAATCAATACAAAATTAAACGCAACGCGAAAGAACTAATTTGATCTTCGTGCGCTTCTGATACAAAAATCTGGTTGTTGGTGAAACAAAAAATTAATCAGCATATTTCGGATGCTCGTACTCATCGCATACATATTGTACCTTCTCTTCAAACGCTGCAATAATTCATTACGCAACAAACACAATCGCCAGGGCAAAAAAATTTCAGTTGTTCTCATTTTTTGTTGGAGAAAGTCAAAAAAGTGATAACGAGAAAAGACAAAGTGGAGGACTGAGAGCACTGGTGTCAACGTAAAGTCTTACTGTAGGAAAAATGAGAAAAAAATGTGTGAACATACAAAACAAATTATGAAAAGAAAATGATATCTGTATCAATAGAGGAAGCCGTTAAGGCTGTGAAAATAAAAATACTTAAAGTAAAATATTTACAAAGTTGGAAGCGTTGACAATTCTGGATAAATAGATCAATCGGTCAAATTGATAAAAAGAACAGGAAATAAAATCAGAGTGATGTGTGAGAAAGATAAAACTGATCTGTAGGCTATCTCGAAATCAAATGAACAGAACAACATAAGGAGAGAGACCAAGGATTAAGAGAAAAACAAAAGAGATTCGAATACGTGTCAACCGAAGAAATTAAAAACAATGAAAAAGTGGAAGTCGAAAACAACCTGAAGAAGTAAGAAAACAGATAATATTTTTTGATGATTGGAAAATAGGAACGGTTAAGGAGACTCGTGTCATCTTAAAAGTTTATACGGTTTTTTTGTTGCTTAATGTGTAGCATTTCCGAAATGCATCTTTTGACATAAGAGGGCTCCTTATCTAATATATGAATATTTTTCCAATCGGACTCATGCCTCAGAAGACGGTGGTCGGTAATTACAGAGTGGGAGGACGAAAATTTATTAACGGTCAAGTGATGTTCTTTAATTTTTGTTACTAACTGTCTGCTGGTTTGTCTCACATATAAATCATTATTTATTTATTAACTCATTCTTTCATCCTTTGTGCAGAAGCAGGACAGCGTCCTGCGTAAAAAAGATTAAATTCTTTTACCGACAAGGAACCACCAAACGAACGTTCAAAAAAGCAACGTGACCCAAGCGGTTTACCTGATTTTCGAGCTTCAGTTTTTTTGACTCAAGTTATACGCCTCGAGGCCAACTCTGGAAATATAGTTGTTACGCCCTTCCGGGTCTGGAAGGACGTAACATATTAAAAATAACGGAGATAATTTGAGTAATCATGTAAAATATGACATGACTGTGTATACATATATATGCACAATTTCTTCTCGCACACACTTTAAATAAATAAATAAATAAATAATTAAACCTATCGCTTCGTCTAAGGCTGGTAGAGCTTCAGCTAGATCCGCTTCGCACTCCGTTTTCAATTGCTTGGCGACCTCGGCCTGCGCATTTGCAATATTTTCGTCTCTCTTCACCAGGACCGTTGCTCGTTTGACACTCGTTTCTTCTGTTTCTATTTGTTTCATTGTCTCTGCAGTTTCCTTCGCTGATGCTTCTAATTGTGGCTTGAGTTCTGTCAGTACAATGCGCATCTGAGAAATTTGTTCAGCCGCGTATTCCAGTTTATCGAGACCGCTGAGGTATCGTTCTCTATAAAGAATTTAGTATACTATAGAAAGATTGACATCTAATTAAATATAGATTTAAGTACAAGAAAATTTTATGAACAGTGAAATAGTATTGTAAAATGATAATGTGAGACATAATGCATTTAATTAATCATACAAATATAAAATTAAGTACATACGCAGATTACCCTCTAAATATATAGTTATGAAGTATTGAAGACAGCATAATTGTAAAGAAAAATATGATCTTATATTAATTTTTCCTTAGATAGATGTTAGAAATGTTAGAAATGTTTATCGTCCCGCGATATTAATTTTTTATCGCAATCGGGCACGAGTCAGATATCACCAAACGCCGACTCGTGCACACTTTTTTCTCTACTCGAGCCAGGATATTCTCCTCTGTTCCCGGATTTCTGATATCTTGTCTATTGTCGACTATTTCACTTTTTGACATGTTTCTCTCTCTCCGACTCTCCTCATCATTTGATCATTCGATCAATTTGATCAAATAAATGGATCAAATTCGTATTTGCTACAGCCCGCACGGGATTGGTCGACGTAATTGTTAAATAACTCACAAGGAACCTTCGGCAACGCGAAAATTCAAAAACATCTGAAACTTTGCATAATTATAGAGTAGTAGTCCCTAATAACGAAACAATTTTTTGTTGGTGCTAAAAATCGGTTTCAAGGGTGAAAACAACTCCTTAGAAAAAATCGGTTTTTACATTCCAAAGCGAATATTATTGAAACAAAAAGAAATATGAAACTATTGTTTAAACAAAAGTTTTATGGTTTCAAATGTACTTTAATATAATTTGAAAATTTTTTCAAAATATCAAAGAAAAATATTGAGTGGTGGGAATATTTCGAAAAATTTAAAATCCAGATACGCCATTGTAAAGTACATTTGAAACCATAAAACTTTTGTTTAAACAATTTTTTCATATTTCTTTTTGTTTCAATTATATTCGCTTCGGAATGTAAAAACCGATTTTTTCTAAGGGGTTGTTTTCACCCCTGAAACCGATTTTTAGCACCAACAAAAAATCGTTTCGTTATTAGGGACTACTACTCTATAATTATGCAAAGTTCCAGATTTTTTTGAATTTTCGCGTTGCCGAAGGTTCCTTGTCAGTGAATAATGACTGAAGAGAAAAGTGACACAGAAACTTTCGTCTCAAAATTTTACCTTCTTTCACCCCTTCAAAAGTCAATTATGAGTTTTGGGACATCTTGTATATTAATAATTGAATATGTAATTATGGTTTACTTTAGTTTCAATTCACAAATTAATATTGATTTCAATCAAAATTGATTTGTGAATTACAGCAGCTTTAAATCACGAATCAAAGTTGATATGTGAATTATATCGGCTTTAAATCACGAATCAAATTTAAATTATGAATTAAAGTTTAGTATAATTAATAATTAAAAATTGATTTATGAATTATTCCTGAATTAGATTAAAAATTGATTTAAATTTATTACTTGCAACCCTGGGCTACATACGGAAAGAACGGATATCGCTAAAGCTATATGCAAGTAGCAGCTCGTGGGGAAATATTTTTCGTACACTGATCGGTTGACAAAGAGAGATGATTGCGCCGTCTTTGTTTCTCTTGCATCGTGTATGTAATGTAGCGTCCGTGTAGACACAACCTAATACATTGAGCACACGGATACAAGCGCTAATCGGTTGACAAAGAGAGATGATTGCGCCGCCTTTCTCTCTCTTTCATCGTGTACGTGTATAGCGTTCGTGAAGGCACAACATCAATATATTGAGCACACGGATGCGATTGTTGGAAGACAAAGAGCGACAATCGCTGTTTTTGTTCCTCTAACTAACGTATCGCTTTACGGCCGATGAGATACGGCCTGAAAATACTTTCTGGCCTCTCGTGACAGAAAGCAATAATGCAACAAGACCCACAGGCGTCCATTTTTTTAGAATTTTATACTTGTGTATATACATATGTGAATATATGTTTAAATTATAGTTAAAATTGTACGCACAATTAAATATTGGGGACAATAATAATAGTAGGAAAACAATCCGTGATAAGATGTGTGTCATTGTTATAAATCCTTAGGTCCAAAAACTAATGCATTGGTTTTCTTCTAGTTCGCATGTGAATTGTATTCTATTATGATATGAATTAAAAATCTGTAGGATATTGCTAATAAAAATCCTAGGAGCTGCCAAAAAAATGTCATCAACATATCTATAATACAATGATAATTTGAAACCAATCTCGGACAATGTTCTATTTTCTATATCTTGTAGTACGATGTCCGCTGTGATTGGGGACAATGGAGAGCCCATGGGAGTTCCAAATGTTTGTTTGTTTCATCTATCAATAGTCCATTATTTTCAATAGCAAATTATATACACCGAATCTTAAACAACAGCCTACCTCCAGCTCATGGCTCCGTAAAAAATAGTTTTCAGCTTGTTGACAGTCTTTCCAATTTGGAAATAAATGAGTTTGAGGTTTTAGTTTCATTGGATGTTGTGTCATTGTTTACCAATGTGCCCATAGATCTGGCATTGTCCGGTGTTAATGACAGATGGCCTTATATTCAAAAAATGACCGATATACCAAAGGATGAATTCATCAACATTATTAAATTTATACTAACATCCACGTATTTTACGTTTGACAATAACATTTACAAACAAACATTTGGAACTCCCATGGGCTCTCCATTGTCCCCAATCATAGCGGACATCGTACTACAAGATATAGAAAATAGAGCATTGTCCGAGATTGGTTTCAAATTATCATTGTATTATAGATATGTTGATGACATTTTTTTGGCAGCTCCTAGGACTTTTATTAGCAATATCCTACAGATTTTTAATTCATATCATAATAGAATACAATTCACATGCGAACTAGAAGAAAACCAATGCATTAGTTTTTTGGACCTAAGGATTTATAACAATGACACACATCTTGTCACGGATTGGTTTCAAAAACCGACATATTCGGGTCGATATTTGTCTTTTTATTCCAACCATCCAATCTGCCATAAAATCGGTACTATATACAGCCTAATCGACAGAGCCATATTATTATTGCATTCTAAATTTCACGAAAAAAATATAATTTTTAGCATCAACGTCTTAAGGGGATCCTAAACCGACGAGCGAACTCCGACGGGTTAGCGCCCTCATCTAAACGTAACTAAAAGGGTCGATAATATCGACATTTTTAGTTCTGCCATTACCAACATAATTATGTAAAACATACATAATAGAAAACGCAATCTTTTGCATTGAGTTCCATATATTGAAATGAGACAATATCACAATATATTTTTACTGCTTTATATACAATAATTAATTGATAAATTATCAAACTTTAATGCGTGAGAGAGTAATATACATGTGCGCACTAAGGCCCTGCGCACAATAGAGAAAATATTAGGAATAGGAATAAAATATTAAATATCAGGAGGAGCAATTTGGAATTATTTTACTTCAAACAAGAAAACGGAATGGATTAATTATTTCTAATTTTTATTTTTTTATTTCATTATGCGTTAATCCATTCCGTTCCCTTGTTTGAAGTAAAATAATTCCAAATTGCTCCTCCTAATATTTAATATTTTATTCCTATTCCTAATATTTTCTCTATTGTGCGCAGGGCCTAACATTATCGCAATTTCTAATATCTTCTTTCTCTCGATCATACGCTTACTCTGTTTCTCTCTGTATCTCTCTTTCTAATCGCTCGCTTACTACGTACTGCATATCGCTTAGCTTTATTCTTTTAGCATATTCGCTTACGCGTTTATTCGCGCTTCTCTCTCTCTCTCTCTCTCTCTTTCTCTCTCTCTCTCTTCTTTTGTTCATTCATTATTCTTTCATTCTCATTATTATATTTTTGTATTTGTTCAACATTTATTCTTCTGTTTTATTCTTATCTCTCTACACGTAAATAAATAAATTTATTTATTTTTATTTTATATAGCATAAATGAGATATACAATACAAGTTATTTTCTTTTTTTTATTTCACTATATATAGTTAATACAATACATAATTACGTTCCACTATAGTTAAATACAACACATGCACATACAAAAATACACACGCACACGCACACATACATAATACTTTTTTATTTATAAAATATACAATATCTTATTTATGCTTTATAAAATAAAGATGAATAAATTAATTTATTATCATGTAGGAAAACAAGAATAGAAAGAATAAAAATCGAACAAATAAAAGATTATAATAATGGGAATTAAAGAATACAATAAAGAACAAGCAGAGAAAGAGAGAGAGAGAGAACGAATGAGGAGCAAGCGAGATAGCTAACATGAAAGACTTCCGAAGTTTCGCTCGCGAGGCTCGCTTTATCTATAATCTCTCGCGTTATATATCGTTACTGTAAAATTTTTGTTTTTCGCGCTTATTGATCCGAAAATAATTACAATGAATTAATAATATTTTACCGATTAAAATGATACCAAACACGATATAAATCGGGTAATTTTTAATCAATTATGTAATTAAAATTATGATTACTTATCTCATTAAAAATAATCCGATTTATCTCATATTTAGTGTCATTTTAATCGCAAAAATGTAATTAAAGCATTACAATTATTTTCAGATATATAAAATGCGAAATACAGAGATTTTATTTTCTATAATAAGATGACATATACACGTCAAAGATTACAGATAAAGGGAGCCTGGCGAGCGAGACTTCGGAACTCTTTGATGTTTGTCGTCTCGCTTGCTCCTTCATTCTTTCTAGCTCTCGCTTTTGTCGATTCTATAGCATCGGGGATCTTTCCTTATGTACAAAATATAAACATTTTACAAAATAAAAACTGAAACTTACATTTTGGATTTTATTAGTATGAATATAAATATAATGGATTAATGAGTTTCTTGCGATTAAAATGATACCAAACATATGACATAAATTGGATTATTTTTAATCAATTATGTATTATATGTAATTATGATTACTTATTTCATTAAAAATTATACGATTTATGTCGTGTTTAGTATCATTTTTATTGCAAGAATCTTATTAATCCATTATAATTATATTCATACTAATAACATCCAAGATGTAAGTTTCAGTTTGTATTTTATAAAATGTTTATGTGTACATAAGGAAAGATCCCCGATGCTGAAGAATTGACAAAAGCGAGAGTAAGAAAGAATGAAAGAGCAAGCGAGATGACAAACATCAAAGAGTTCCGAAGTCTCGCTCGCCAGGCTTCCTTTATCTGTAATCTTTGACATGTATATGTCACCTTACTATAGAAAATAAAAGTTATATATTTCGCATTTTATATATCTGAAAATAATTGTAATGGATTAATTACATTTTTGCGATTAAAATTACACTAAATAACATAAATCGGATTATTTTTAATGAAATAAGTAATCATAATTTTAATTACATAATTGATTAAAAATTATCCGATTTCGTGTTTGGTATTATTTTAATTGGTAAAATATCATTAATTCATTGTAATTATTTTCGGATCAAGAAGCGCAAAAAACAAAAATTTTACAGTAACGATATATAACGCGATAACGCGAGAGATTATAGATAAAGCGAGCCTCGCGAGCGAGATTTCGGAAGTCTTTCATGTTAGCTATCTCGCTTGCTCCTCATTCGTTCTCTCTCTCTCTCTCTCTCTTTCTCTGCTTGTTCTTTATTGTATTCTTTCATTCCCATTATTATAATCTTTTATTTGTTCGACTTTTATTCTTTCTATTCTTGTTTTCCTATATGATAATAAATTAATTTATTCATCTTTATTTTATAAAGTATAAATAACATATTGTATATTTTATAAATAAAAAGAGTATTATGTATGTTTGCGTGTGCGTGTGTATTTTTGTATGTGCATGTGTTGTATTTAACTATAATGAAACGTAATTATGTATTGTATTAACTATAGTGAAATAAAAAAGAAAATAACTTGTATTGTATATCTCATTTATGCTGTATAAAATAAAAATAAATAAATAAATTTATTTATTTTTATGTAGGGAGATGAGAATAGAAAGAATAAAAGTTGAGCAAATAAAAGAACATAATAATGGGAATAAAAGAATACAATAATGAAGGAGGAGAGAGAGAGAGAGAGAGAGAGAGAGAGAGAAGCGCGAGTGAACGCGTAAGTGAATATGCGAGGGGCATGAAGCCAAGCGATACGTAGTACATAGCGAGCGAGCGATTAGAAAGAGACAGAGCATATGATCGAGAGATAAAAGATACTGCAATAATGTTAGTGCGTACATGTATATTACTCTCCACACATGAAAGAGACAAATATAGTACGATTATGTCTGTCCTTGTCAGCTCAACAGATTGCAGCTTCATCTATCACGCTACCCGGCAACTAATCTATTGCTCTGTTTTACTCCTCGACATCGATTCCGCACACACACATGTACACTAAATCAGTTCATATACTAATCTTTTTACACAGGCTTCCAAGCTCATTTCTATCAGTCTAGTATTATTCTTTCATGTTATCCTGAATGTGGGCGCTATATCTTTTGCACGAACAAACTGCAGAATTTTTATATTAAATAAGTATTGTGACGACCTGATGCAAGAGGCCGATAAGAAAACTGTAATTATTTAACTTTTTGGGGTTTTTTACATTAAATTATAGCGTCCACACATCGTTATTATGAGTACTTTAATTCTAGAAAAGGATTTTTCATTCTGTATAGCCAATAAAAAGATTAGTACTTGAACTCATTCTTCGCGTTTTTATCGGTAAAACAGACCTTTGAGGATCCCCTTAAGAGGATGCCGGATTACCGACAGAACGCGAATATTAGTAGGCTTGCAGAATCTTTTTATTGATTAAAGATATCAACAAATCCTTTTCCACAATTAAGGTACACATAATAACGGAGTGCGGAGTTTAACATTTCATATGAAAAGTTAAAAAAAATGAGAAAATTACAGTTTTGTTATCGGCTTCTGCCGTCACATTTACTTAATATAACAAATTTGTAATCTTATACGTGCCTAATCAGTAAACCTCGCACTCGGCATTTCATCAAAGAGTATAAGTGAGCTTAGAGAAGTGAGTTTAGAAGCTTTAGAAAAAAGATTTTACAATGCTACGCTTTCGTGCATATGTGTGTGTGCGAGATCGAGGCTCAAGAGTAAAACAGAGCAGTAGATTAGTTGCGTGATGTCGCGATAGACGGAGCTGCAATCTTACATGACAAGGACAGACATAATCGTACTACCTTTGTCTCTTTCATGCATGTGAGAGTAATATACATGTACGCACTAACATTATTGCAGTATCTTTTCTCTCTCTATCATACGCTCTGTCTCTTTCTAATCGCTCGCTCGCTATGTGCTACGTATCGCTTAGTGCTCCTCGCATATTCACTTACGCGTTCACTCGCGCTTTTCTCTCTCTCTCTCTCTTTCTCTTTCTCTCTCTCTTTCTTTCTTTCTGCTCGTTCATTATTGTATTCTTTTATTTCTATTATTATATTCTTTTATTTGTTCAACTTTTATTCTTTCTATTCTCGTCTCCCTACATGAAAATAAATAAATTTATTTATTTATGTTTATTTGATACATCATAAATGAGATACACAATAAATTATTTTCTTTTTCTATTTAAATATAGTTAAATACAACACATGTACATACAAAAATACACATAATTAAATACTTTTTATATTTATGACATACACAATATCTCATTTATGTTCTATAAAATAAAGATGAATAAATTAATGTATTATTATGTAGGAAGACGAGAACAGAAAGAGAAAAAGTCGAAGAAATAAAAAAATATAATAATGGAGATGAAAGAATACAATAAAGAAGGAGCAGGGAGAGAGAGAGAGAGAAAAAGAGAGAGAGAGAGAGAGACAGAGAGAGAGAGACAGAGAGATTAATTATATTTATATATTTATAAATTATAATATTTTAATTAATTAGAAACAAAGATAAGAATAAGAATTAGAAACAAGGATAATGAAGTTGTAGTACACAAATTTCATTGACAATATAAATTTAATTTTAATTTTTTTTGTTTTATACATTGTGTGCGTGTGTGTGTATGTGTGTGTGTGCGCCTGTGTGTGTGCGTGTGTGTACTAATAATAACTATAAACTAATAACTATGCCTAATGAATTTATAATAAAAAATAATTAATATAATAAAAAATTAAAATTAAAGATAAAATAAAATAAAATCATAAAATAAAACTAAAAAATAACTTAAAAATAACGCATGTATCCGGATGGTGCGGATGGCGCAGGCACGTATCCAGATGCAGGCATATATGCGGGTGGCGCAGGCATATATGCGGGTGGCGCAGGCACATATCCGGATGGCACAGGCACATATCCGGATGGCACAGGTGGCGCAGGCACATATCCGGATGATGCAGGCTGCACAGGCACGTATCCGGATGGTGCAGGCTGTGCAGGAACGTATCCGGATTGTGCAGGCTGCACAGGCACGTATCCGGGTGGTGCAGGCACATATCCGGAAGATGCAGGCGTCGGAGCCATGTATATACATGGTGCAGGCTGTGCAGACACGTATCCGGATTGTGCAGGCGGCACAAGCACGTACCCCGATGACAGGGATGCGGGCATGTACCCTGTTGCCGGTATATTAGACGGCATCCCAGCCTTCTTCTGCCTGCGCCTCTCCCGGAAGACCGCCCGCCGCACCGCATTACTAATGCGCTGGAAAAAACAATTAAAATATTAATGTTTTTACACACACACACACACACACACACACACACACACACACACACACACACACACACACACACAGACACACAGACAGACAGACAGACAGACAGATACACACACACACACACACACACACACACACACACACACACACACACACACACACACACATATACTGTATACTATTTACATATATATATATTGACATATATACAGGGTGTCTCAACAAAAGTGGCCGCTCCTTTTTATGTTTTAAACTAAAAGAGATAGACCATAACAAATATATATATATATATAAAATTAAATGGTTCAAACCGAATTCTATTGTGAGCATAGTGGTTATTAACAAAAGCTATAACGAACGGAAAGTATAATATATAAAATATTAACATTATATCATACATCATTGTATTCGTTTCAAACAGTGCTACAACTTTTATCATATTGAAATATTTACATTATTATAAAAAAATTATGCATACGTTTCCGTTCGTTATAGCTTTTGTTAATAACCACTATGCTCACAATAGAATTCGGTTTGAACCATTTAATTATATATATATATATATATATTTGTTATGGTCTATCTCTTTTAGTTTAAAACATAAAAAGGAGCGGCCACTTTTGGTGAAACACCCTGTATATATGTCAATATATATATATGTAAATAGTATGCAGTATATGTGTGTGTGTGTGTGTGTGTGTGTGTGTGTGTGTGTGTGTGTGTGTGTGTAAATATGTATATGTAAATATATGCGTGTATGTGTATGTTACAATGTGTTATAACGCGTGATCTTTTTTAAAGCTGAAATCTCATTTCTCATATTCCAGTTTTAAAATCATTTACGGTGAAGCAGTAACTGGCATGTACTTCAATGTACTACTATACTATTTGCAGTTTATATGTGTGATTTGCAAATGATATAATATATTGAATCACGCGCCTGTTACCATTTCACAAATAATTTTAGACTGGAAGATGAAAGATAATATTCCAACTTTCCAAAAAGTCGCATTGTAATACGCACACACATATACACACATTCACACTTATATGTATAGTATATGTATGTATATTACATGTGAAATAAATACATTCTGTATATATATGTATGCTCGCGCATATTTTATACATATACGAGCACAATACACATGTAATATACATTCATATATTATACATATAAGTGTGAATGTGTGTATATGTGTGTGCGTGTTACAATGCGACTTTTTGGAAAGTTGGAATATCATCTCTCATCTTCCAGTCTAAAATCATTTGTGAAATGGTAATAGGCGCGTGATTCAATATATTATTTCATTTGCAAATCACACATATAAATTGCAAATAATGTAGTAGTCCATTGAAGCACATGCCAGTTACTGCTTCACCGTAAATGATTTTAAAACTGGAATATAAGAAATGATATTTCAGCTTTAAAAAAGATCGCGCGTTATAACACATTGTAACAGACACATACACGCATATATTTACATATACATATTTACACACACACACACACACACACACACACACACACACACACACACACACACACACACACACACACACCACACACACACACACGTATTTATTAACAAATTTTATAATAAAACTAACCGTTTGTACATTTGGTCCTCTGTACCGATCCGGGCCCGTCGGCATCCGCCTGTTCTCCGCTAGCGGCGACGTCGCCACGGTCACCCGCCTCCTCGGGTCCGCCGCTAGCAGTGACGTCGCCGTGGTCATCCTGGCCCTTGATGCCGCCGGCATAGACATCGGCATCGCTGCCGTTGTCGAACTCGGCATCGACGTCGACACCGTTGTCGTCGGCGTCGTCGTCATCGGCATCGACATCGATGCCGTTGTCGTCACCGTCGTCGTCCTCGGCATCGACATCGAGGCCGTTGTCCTCGGCGTCGACGCCGTTGTCCTCGTCGCCGTCGCCGTTGTCCTCGGCGTCGACGCCGACGTCCTTGTCGAACGTCCGATAGGCACACTGCCTTCGCTTCGTGCTGCAATAACAATAATATTATATATACATATAATATTTCTTTATATTATTTTATTTTTGATTGAGAAAGAGAGAGAGAGAGAGAGAGAGAGAGAGAGAGAGAGAGAGAGAGATAATAGAATTAAAAATACTTACATAATCTAGGCATGGCTCACAGGATTTGGGCACTCGACCAACACTGATGAACAGTTGCAAGACAAATGATAATGTCCTGGCCGATTCCGAGCACGTGCGCCGTTGCCACACGGTTCACAGTATCGAAAGAGAGAGCGAGAACGAACGAGGAGCAAGCGAGATGACAAACATCAAAGAGTTCCGAAGTCTCGCTCGCGACGCTCTTTTTATCTATAATATCTCGGGTTACATACCGTTTGTAAAATTTCTGTTTTTCGCATTTTATCGATATCAAAATAATTCTAATGGATTAATGAGATTCTTGCGATTAAAATAATACTAAACATGACATAAATCGGATAATTTTTAATCAATTATGTTATTAAAATTATGATTACTTATTTCATTTAAAATTATCCCATTTATGTCATATTTGGTGTCATTTTAATCGCAAGAATCTCATTAATCTGTTATAATTATTTTTATACTGATAAAATGCAAAATGAAAGTTTCAATTTTTATTTTATAAGACGTTTATATATTGTAGATAAGAAAAAATGCCCGCGCAATGCTGCAGAGTCGACAAAAGCGAAAGCGAGAAAGAATGAAGGAGGAAGCGAGATGACAAATATCGAAGAGTTCCGAAGTCTCGCTCGCGCTGCTCCCTTTATCTATAATCTTTCACGTATATACAGGCTGTCCGACATGTAAGTAGCCAAACGAAAGGTGGAGGTAGATTGGATCAAACTGAGTCGAAAAGTCCTGAACCATTTTTTTTTTATAACGCTTAATAAAGGAGTTATTGTTGAGTAAAGTCTGGCCAATCAGCACCGATCTTTAGCCGGGCGCACGTCAGTGAGCCGCGCGCCGTGAAGTGTGCGCTATCGCATACTACCAGGCGCGCGGCTCACCGACGTGCGCCCGGCTAAAGGTCGGCGCTGATTGGCCAGACTTAACTCAATAATAACTCCTTTATTAAGCGTTATAAAAAAAAATGGTTCAGGACTTTTCGACTCAGTTTGATCCAATCTACCTCCACCTTTCGTTTGGCTACTTACATGTCGGACACCCTGTATATATATATATGTCATCTTACTATAGAAAATCAGATGTCTGTATTTCGCATTTTATATATCCGAAAAAAATTTTAATGCATTAATTACATTATTGTGATTTAAATGACACGTCGTAAAATATTAATAAATAGTATTTTCATGTATCGAATTAATTATAATCAATATAAAAATAATTTTTTTGTTCGGTTACAGAATATTCGTTTATAAAGATGTGCATTTGTTTTTATTATTACGCGATATTTGTAGCATGCATGTATCTAATTGTAAGTATGTATGTACGTATCGGGGAATAAGTCGACTGTAAACTGTAGGAAAGATGCCCGCGCGATGCTGGAGAGCCGACAAAAGCGAGAGCGAGAAAGAATAAAGGAGCAAGCGAGATGACAAATATCGAAGAGTTTCGCTCGCGAAATTTGCTTCATCTGTCATCTTTCACATTTATATGTCATGTTACTATAGAAAATAAAATTTCTGTATTTCGTATTTTATATATCTGAAAATAATTGTAGTGGATTAATAACATTTCAGTGAGTAAAACATTTTGACATCAAGCACGGCATAAATCGGATTATTTTTACTGAAATCATAATTTTAATTACATAATTGTTTAAAAATTATCATTCTTCTGGGATAATAGTGTTTCATGTAATTTTCATCGGCAAAATTTTATTAATGTATTACAATTATTTTGGACATATAAAATAAGAAAATAATAATTTTAAAATATTTTGGGCAAGTCACAGCCATCGGATATAAGACTTTCAAATTTTCCCAGGGAGGACAGGAAATTTTTTACACAAGCCGTAAAGTTTATGTGATACTAATAGATGATTTATATACATATTTGATGCATATTTATGTACATATGTCAGTATAACATAAATGACAGTATTGATACAATAAATATCGGTACGATTAATAGCCGCACGTGGTAAGTGCAGGCTTGTTGTTTGTTACCGCATAGATTCGGGTTCGAACCCGAGTAAGGAACACGGCGTTTTTAAGAAAAGCAACCTTCCCTTCCCCCTCCCATGTTCAGTCACGATACGTGCCTGTGTCGCCTGCACCATTCCGGATACGTGCCTGCGCTGTATGCGCAGCTTATCCTTTTGCAATTTTTTTATTTTAGAAATAAAATGTAGAAAAGTTAATTATCTAATAAAATACGTACCTAATTTTGTTAGTAAAAAATGCTAATGAAATGCATATATATATACATCTTTACTTTCACAAAAAGTTTAACATTTTTGGTTTGTATTGATATGTGTAAAAGGAAAATGCAATAATTAATTGACCAATTGAATGTCGAACTTCTCTTATTACCTGTAATATGCTGATATGCTAACGTGTGTGTATGCATATATTTTCATCTAAAGTTAGCAACTTTATATATATGCACATATATATAAAGTGATTACTATAGTGATTAATTAATTATTGTATTTTTGTTTTACACATGTCCAAATTAATAAAAAGTGAACTTTATATAAAGATGAAAGTATGCATATATACCTTATTAATAATTTATTATTTACAAAATTGGTATTAAAGTTTGGTAATTTATCAATTATGTCATTATTGTATTTGTTCTTTTTATTATTCGAAAAAGAATGCTATATATATACACATATTATGAAATTGTACTATGTACCTATAATTTTAATTATACCGGTTTATTTTTAATTGCTAATAATATCATGTATTACTTTTTCGAATAATAAAATGAACATATACAGTAATTACATAATTGATAAATAACCAAACTTTAATACCAATTTTGTAAATAATAAATTATTAATAAGGTATATATGCATATTTTCATCTTTATATAAAGTTCACTTTTTATTAATTTGGACATGTGTAAAACAAAAATACAATAATTAATTAATCACTATAGTAATCACTTTATATATATGTGCATATATATAAAGTTGCTAACTTTAGATGAAAATATATGCATACACACACGTTAGCATATCAGCATATTACAGGTAATAAGAGAAGTTCGACATTCAATTGGTCAATTAATTATTGCATTTTCCTTTTACACATATCAATACAAACCAAAAATGTTAAACTTTTTGTGAAAGTAAAGATGTATATATATATGCATTTCATTAGCATTTTTTACTAACAAAATTAGGTACGTATTTTATTAGATAATTAACTTTTCTACATTTTATTTCTAAAATAAAAAAATTGCAAAAGGATAAGCTGCGCATACAGCGCAGGCACGTATCCGGAATGGTGCAGGCGACACAGGCACGTATCGTGACTGAACATGGGAGGGGGAAGGGAAGGTTGCTTTTCTTAAAAACGCCGTGTTCCTTACTCGGGTTCGAACCCGAATCTATGCGGTAACAAACAACAAGCCTGCACTTACCACGTGCGGCTATTAATCGTACCGATATTTATTGTATCAATACTGTCATTTATGTTATACTGACATATGTACATAAATATGCATCAAATATGTATATAAATCATCTATTAGTATCACATAAACTTTACGGCTTGTGTAAAAAATTTCCTGTCCTCCCTGGGAAAATTTGAAAGTCTTATATCCGATGGCTGTGACTTGCCCAAAATATTTTAAAATTATTATTTTCTTATTTTATATGTCCAAAATAATTGTAATACATTAATAAAATTTTGCCGATGAAAATTACATGAAACACTATTATCCCAGAAGAATGATAATTTTTAAACAATTATGTAATTAAAATTATGATTTCAGTAAAAATAATCCGATTTATGCCGTGCTTGATGTCAAAATGTTTTACTCACTGAAATGTTATTAATCCACTACAATTATTTTCAGATATATAAAATACGAAATACAGAAATTTTATTTTCTATAGTAACATGACATATAAATGTGAAAGATGACAGATGAAGCAAATTTCGCGAGCGAAACTCTTCCATATTTGTCATCTCGCTTGCTCCTTTATTCTTTCTCGCTCTCGCTTTTGTCGGCTCTCCAGCATCGCGCGGGCATCTTTCCTACAGTTTACAGTCGACTTATTCCCCGATACGTACATACATACTTACAATTAGATACATGCATGCTACAAATATCGCGTAATAATAAAAACAAATGCACATCTTTATAAACGAATATTCTGTAACCGAACAAAAAAATTATTTTTATATTGATTATAATTAATTCGATACATGAAAATACTATTTATTAATATTTTACGACGTGTCATTTAAATCACAATAATGTAATTAATGCATTAAAATTTTTTTCGGATATATAAAATGCGAAATACAGACATCTGATTTTCTATAGTAAGATGACATATATATATATACAGGGTGTCCGACATGTAAGTAGCCAAACGAAAGGTGGAGGTAGATTGGATCAAACTGAGTCGAAAAGTCCTGAACCATTTTTTTTTATAACGCTTAATAAAGGAGTTATTATTGAGTTAAGTCTGGCCAATCAGCGCCGACCTTTAGCCGGGCGCACGTCGGTGAGCCGCGCGCCTGGTAGTATGCGATAGCGCACACTTCACGGCGCGCGGCTCACTGACGTGCGCCCGGCTAAAGGTCGGCGCTGATTGGCCAGACTGAACTCAATAATAACTCATTTATTAAGCGTTATAAAAAAAAATGGTTCAGGACTTTTCGACTCAGTTTGATCCAATCTACCTCCACCTTTCGTTTGGCTATTTACATGTCGGACACCCTGTATAAACGTCTTATAAAATAAAAAGTGAAACTTTCATTTTGCATTTTATCAGTATGAAATAAGTAATCATAATTTTAATTACATAATTAAGTAAAAATAAACCGGTTTATGTCGTATCTGGTGTCATTTTAATTGCAAGAATCTCAATAACCCATTATAATTATTTTTATATTGATACAACACAAAATTAAAATTAAAGTTTTTATTTTATAACATGTTTATATTGTGTACATAAGGAAAAACAACCGCGCGATGCTGGAGAGTCGACAAAAGCGAAAGCGAGAAAGAATGAAGGAGCAAATATCGAAGAGTTCCGAAGTCTCGCTCGCGCGGCTCCCTTTATCTATAATCTTTCACGTATATATATATATATATATATATATATATATATATATATATATATATATATGCGCATTTGTTTTTATTGTTACGCGATATTTGTAGCATGCATGTATCTAAGTATGTATGTACGGCTCGGGGAATAAGTCGACTGTACTATTCACACGCACACAGGCAGGCACGTGCGATAATATCAGTGCGCGGCAGTACTCAGTCTCAGTCTCAGTCGCGCGTGTTGTGTACATACGCGTAACGAGAGATAACCGCGAAAGTGTGCTCAACCGTTATAACGCGTTATAACGCGTTGAATTTAAAAAACAAGTGTTGTGTTTGTGTAGTTATAGTGTGTTCAGATAATGGGGCGAAAATGTAATGAGAAACGCTTGCCTCGCTTTGCCCGCAGACTTTCTTTAAAAAGAATAAGGGTCAAAAGGTTAGTATATTTATATATCATAATTCTAGAAGGAATTGTTTTAATGTATGCTATATACTAATATGTCGCTAGGTATTATTGAATTGTTTTTTTCCGTTTTTGCAGTTTACACTAAAATATAAGTATGATAATGTAATATTATATAAAAATGTAATATTTCAAACTTCTTTTTTATTTTTTGATTATATCTTTAAAGCAATTCCTAAATATAAAACAACATAAAAACATTTGTATAAAAAAAATGTAACATAAAATTAATCTTTAAATAGAATTTAGAATTACTACTGTATATACATGAACATACACATTATATGTATATGATGCACATAGTATTTAGTACTCATATAGTATTTTTGTTATAAAGAAATGGACAGACATAGGCAAAAAAAAAGAAAGAGAGAGAAAGAGAGAATAGGAATGAGTAAGCGAGGGAATGCCTGTACAACGATATATCGATTAATAATTCACATCAGTCGCTAAATATTAGTGAGCATAAAGTATTGCTACGGAGAAAGATCCAACTATTTCCTTTTTTTCCTTACTTTTGGCACTTGTATAGACACTTGCTCACTTACACTCATATGCTCTTTTTCTTTCCCCATTCTTCTCTGTCCATCTCTTTCTGATCCGAGCATACTATATGTGTGTTATATATTATCTATATGTGTGCATATGTTTGTGTATATATAATAGTAATTGTAAATTTATTAAAATATCATTTTTATGTTACATTTTCATAATATTTATATTTGTGTATTGTCATATGAATATGAGATATATAAACAAATATCAATTTTTTATTTCTATTAAAAACACGTAATAAATTAATTATTTAATAAATGAATTAATATTGGGAGAAAAAATCACATTAGATTATATTAAAATTTGATTGAAATATAGAATTAAAGATAAAATAATGTTAGTTTAAATCAAAATATCGAGAATTTAATTATTTGAAAAATAATATAAAAAATTTTTTACATGAACAATTTATTTTAGACAGGGTGTTCCAAAAGTAGCCAACTTCTTTTATATTTTTAACTAAAAGAGGAAGATATAACAAATATATATGAAATTAAATAGTTTAAAACCGAATTCTATTGTGAGCATAGTGGTTATTAACAAAAGCTATAACGAACGGAAAGGTATGCATAACTTTTTTATAATAATATTAATATTTCGATATAATAAAAGTTGTACTGTTTGAGATAAATACAATGCTGCACGATGTAAATTTTTTACATATTATACGAGTTTTATGGCCTTGAAATTTTGTGGGCGACATCTACTTTTTCGCTTTCGGCCCCACGAGATAGTCAATTTCTCATTCGTGCATTACAGATTGACGTATAATCATGTTGTCGTTTGATCATAATAATGATGAGAGTCAGAAGTTGGCCATATCGTGCAATCAAAAGTATAAAGGTATACGTCACCTGCGAGATTTCAAACTGATAAAAGTCATATACATTATATTAATTTACCATAGCGAAGCATATCAATATATTTCGAAATACTGGCACCGTTATTCTGTAAATGGAATTCATAGGAAATCAGTGCAACGGCTTGAGATTCCGACCTGCCGTGTTTACACTTGTTCGATTCTCGCTCGTCTTACCGCGCGCGCCGTGCCTCACCGAACGATCTTCAGCTCACAATCAGCTGATTCGGGCACACTCGTATAATACATAAAATATTCATCATACAGGATTGTATTTGTCTTAAACAGTACTACAACTTTTATTATAGCGAAATATTTATATTCTTATAAATAAATTATGCATACTTTTCCGTTCGTTACAGTTTTTGTTAACAACCATTATGCTCACAATGGAGTTCGCTTTAAAGCATAAATTTGATAAATATTTGGTACGATTTATCTCCTGTAATTTATAAAATAAAAGAGGATGGCCACTTTTGGTGGGATACCATGTATATAGATATATTTAATTTTCTTGATCTTATTACAAACGCATATATATATATATATATAGATATATATATATATATATAAATTAATTACGGGAAATAATTTAAATTTAATAAGCAAATAAAATGTGTTTATTTACATTTGTATTAAAGAAACTACATTTCCATAAACTTGATTATAAAATCCCTTGTAAATAATTATAAAACATAATTATTTTACACTTACTTTCATTAATTATAACATTCTTTTAAATTTCAGAGAATTTGTGTAATTAAAAGTTTTTTAAATTGAAATCCTGATATAAAAGGAATAGTTCAATAAAATGATTGATAAATAAATCTATATTTATTTAGAATATTAAACTTTAATTTCTCTATCTATTAGTTTATAAAATTCTATTAACAAAACTAATTATAATTGAATTTTATTTACTTATATCTGTTAATTACATAATTATTTAATTATGCATATATATATATATATATACATATATATATGCGTATTATTTAATAATTATATGAAATTAACTGGTATAAGTAAATAAAATTAAATAATAATTAAAGTTTAGTTAATAGAATTTTTATAAACTAATAGATAGAGAAATTAAAGTTTAATATTATAAATAAATATAGATTTATTTATCAATCATTTTATTGAACTGTTCCTTTTATATCAGGATTTCAATTTAAAAAACTTTTAATTACACAATTCTCTGAAATTTAAAAGAATGTTATAATTAATGAAAGTAAGTGTAAAATAATTATGTTTCATAATTATTTACAAGGGATTTATAATCAAGTTTATGGAAATTTAGTTTCTTAAATACAATGAAAATAAACAAATTTTATTTGTTTATTATATTGAAATTATTTCTTGTAATAAATTTATTAAGACAATTTCACAAAAATTATATAAATATTTCAAATATTTCATACTACATATATATATATATATATATATATATAGATATATATATATATATATATAGCAATTAAAGTATGTGAGTTTCAATTTTTTTAAAAGAAATTAAATATAATTTTTGAATTAAAAATATTTTTATAGCGATCTTGAGATTAAAAGAAAAGAACTAAAATTATTAATAAATATTTAAATTTATATATATTTATATTGCTTTAATTAAATTTTAATTATTAATATGTATATATAAACAATATGTTATATGAAAATAATTTCAAAAATATAATAATCTCTGAAAAATAAGAACTTAATCTTTTGCTTATCTTTATATTTAACTGAAAATTGATTATATTTATTTTGTAATAGTAGTTAGTGCCACAGTAGTTAGTAAGCCAGAGGCGATCAAATCGTGAGCTGGTTGTTGACAGAAATATTTCCACCAAATGCGTTTTGCATGTGCGCTTTGGTTGATAAATGTCTCCCAGAAGCGATCAAATCGTGATCTGGTTGTTGACAGAAATATTTCCCACCAAATGCGTTTTGCTTGTGCCTTTGGTTGATAAATGTCTCCAGAAGCGATCAAATCGTGATCTGGTTGTTGACAGAAATATTTCCACCAATGCGTTTTGCTTGTGCGCTTTGGTTGATAAATGTCTCCCAGAAGCGATCAAAATCGTGATCTGGTTGTTGACAGAAATATTTCCCACCAAATGCGTTTTGCTTGTGCGCTTTGGTTGATAATGTCTCCCAGAAGCGATAAAATCGTGAGCTGGTTGTTGACAGAAATATTTCCCACCAAATGCGTTTGCTTGTGCGCTTTGGTTGATAAATGCTCCAGAAGCGATCAAATCGTGATCTGGTTGTTGACAGAAATATTTCCCACCAAATGCGTTTTGCTTGTGCGCTTTGGTTGATAAAATGTCTCCCAGAAGCGATCAAATCGTGATCTGGTTGTTGACAGAAATATTTCCCACCAAATGCGTTTGCTTGTGCGCTTGGTTGATAAATGTCTCCCAGAAGCGATAAAATCGTGAGCTGGTTGTTGACAGAAATATTTCCCACCAAATGCGTTTTGCTTGTGCGTTTGGTTGATAAATGTCTCCCAGAAGCGATAAAATCGTGAGCTGGTTGTTGACAGAAATATTTCCACCAAATGCGTTTTGCATGTGCGCTTTGGTTATTACAAAAATTGAACATTATCTATTGGATTATAATAATTAATATTATATTGATATTAATTTTCAGTACTAGTTATATAAGGTTTTATAAACAAAAGACTTATTTTTCAGAGATTATATTTTTATAACAATCCAAAGCGATAAAAAAAAATGACAAATCTTTTGATAGCAATGTTTTACAAAATACTTATACATTTATTTTTCTTTGCAGGCGACAGTTATTGCAATTGGGTAAAAAGCCAGGAGGCAAATGACTCCAGGGACACTAGTATTGCTAAGGGGTACTAATAACGAATCCATCGATTACCAGAAATCGTGGAATCACTTCCCGATACGATGGATTCCAAAGTTAGTATCCAAACATGCAGTGCCTGGAGTTAACTTCAAATACAGGTATGTGTTATGTAGAAAATGTAGAACTTGCGCAGATAACAATAATTTTGTTATCGAAATGGCCTTTCTGGATAAAATCGTATCCAGGAAAGCATGCCTGAAGGCCGTCGCATTGTCGACATTGCTTTTCTGTGGAATGAAATCCACAGAACATTCGATAATCATGCGCGAGGGATAGAGTGCCAATTTAAAGATTGGAAACTCATTAATTCTCGTCGCGTGGGTTAATGACGCAGTTGTTCTTCAAGTGCCAAATGTGCAATTATGAAGCAAACATCTGGTCAGAACCCACAGAGCCAGAAACATTGGACGTTAAACGGCTGTTGTAGCAGGAACTGTTACAGTTGGAATCGGCTTGGCCCAGCTGGAAGAGCTGTGTGCAAGCCATGAATATTCCATGTATGTCCGATAAAACTTACATCAAATATCGAGAAATGTAATCAATGATTTTGAGAAAACAGCCATGGAAATATGAAAATGGCTGGCGAAATTGAAAAAGCAACTCGCTCTCGAAGAAAAGAAACTATAAACGGTATTCCGTACATAACTGTTGTAGCGGATGTAGTTGGATGAAGAGATCGTACGGCAATGCCTACGATTCTCTTTCCGGTGTTGGTGCCATACTTGGTTACCGCACAAAAAGGTTCTATTCGTCGGAATCCGCAATAAATTTTGCACGATATGTGATATAGCGGAACGAAACAGAATCGAACCAAGAGATCATAAATGCTACAAAAATTTCGATCGTAACGCAAGCTCCACAAGTATGGAGAGCGACGCCATTGCAGAAGGCTTTAAAGTAGCCTGGAAATGCATGGAATGATTTATAGAACGGTTATTGCCGATGGTGATAGTAGCGTATATCAGACCATCGTTGATACTAGACCATATCGCGAACAAATGATAACCGTGAAAAATTGAATGTACGAATCATTTGCTTCGCAATCTATGTAAAAAGTTGAGGGCTGTAGCAGAGACAACTCAGCCAAAAATGCAAAGAAAGCGTGGTTTCGTGCAGCTACGAAATGTTGTAAAAAGCAACATTTTGAAAATACGAAGAGGTGATAAAAGCAATCGATTTGCAAAGAGAAGAAGAGCAACCTGACCATTATAAGGCAATGGAATTACAAAAAGATATCTTAAATATTCTAGCATATATTGGTGAACATAAACGATGTAACGAACGCGGTCGTATATGTGACCGTGATGAAACAAAGAAAAATTATGTACCATATCTCAAGTTGCACGGTCTTTACCAAAAAGTAGAGAGTGCTATCGTATATTTAAGCGCTTATTCCGACAGCTTGTTGCTGAATTCACCAACAATCCTGCCAGAATCGTTCAACTCGATAATCTGCAAAGAATTGGTGGAAAGCGCATAAATTTTGGTAACCGAGGCTCCTACAATGCTAGAATTGCGGGGTCAGTTGTGCAATATAATACGCAACAAGTTCTCACGCAAGTGCATAAAAGCATATGTAAAAATGTTCCTCTCATTGTCGAGACTGTGGAAAGCGACGACAAGCAAAAGTTGCACGAACCAGAGAATCTCGCGAAATGAATGGAAGGCAAAAGAAATTTAAACGGGAATCGGGAACAGATTGTCATTACGGCCCGCAATCACAAAAACCAGATCTTCCACCCGATGTTTTTGAGCAACTTCGAGAAAATCATTTGGAAAAGTTGTTTGGAAAATGGGCAAAATTGGAGACAAATTGAACGTGTACAATGGAGGCAAAATGAATCGGATTTGTGGCATCATTGAGACACGAAATGTTGACAGCGTCTAATTTGGAATCATATGTCGCATGAGACCGACAACGTCTTGCGCCGCGACTGTGAAGAACATTTTATTTCCTCCCTCTATCGATACCGCGGCTATGAAATATGGTCGCGAGATGGAAAAAATTGCAAAAAAAGAATTGGCCGTAACATTGAACAAGGAGATTAAAACTTGCGGATTATTCATTCATACTGAAAATCCATGCTTGGGTGCTTCTCCTGACGGACTCATAGATGAAGATGGTCTGGTAGAAATAAAATGTCCTTTGTCAGCTGAGCATTTAACAGCGGAAGAGGCCATAAAGACGCTGCCTCAACTAAAAGGCATCTTTGATAAGAGCAATGCAGATAAAATGAATCGGAATCACCGATTTTTCTATCAAGTTCAAGGCCAGTTAAATATAACGCAGCGAGATTATTGTATTTTCGCTGTGTGGACGCCAAAAAGCTTGAAAATAATACGTGTAAATAGGGATAATGTATTTTGGAGTAATCAAATGCTGCCCTTTTTAACACGTTTTTATTACGATTGCATGCTTCCAGAAATCTTGGATAGTCGGCATAATAGACATATGCCAATTAGAAATCCAAGATATATAATAGAAGCTCAACAAAAAGTAGGCAAAAAAATAATTAATCGAAAAAGTCTTCGACAATGTAATATAGAAGACGAAAATATTATCGACGAAAATAAATATTTCGAATCGAATATTGTTCCAATGGAAGCAACTATTACTGCTGTTACTGCTCTGAATGCAGAACAAGATGACGATTGCATCGTTGTTAGTTACTCACAAAATGAAGAAGAGCTAACTGAAGAGGACATGGCAAAACAAAAAGAATTTCTCGATAACTCGATTGCTCCTTTATATTTAGTAAAGGATAACGTATTACCTGAATATAGCAAAATAAACGACGAATCATTAGACCTATTTTTACGCGTCGTAAGAGATAATTCTCCTTTTGAAACACAAAGTGTGCTATATTTGGAATATCCTCATATAATTGAAGCAAGTCGTAGTGACAAAAGCTTACAAATTATTGGAGGAAATTGCAGTGATCACTGGCGATGTATATTTTTTGACGGCACCAAACTTCGAGTGTACGACAGTCTACCCAGTTGTACATACGATAAATTGGTGTCTAAAGAAAAAAATTACATTCATCGTCGTTATCCACAAATAAGTGCAAATAATATAATATTTGAAAAGGTTCAAGTACAACCTAATGGCACATGTTGTGGAATTTATGCTGCAGCTTTCGCTACAACTATAGCCTTAGGAGGAAATCCTTCTAATGAGAAATATTCTAATAACGTGGCATATATGAGGCAACATTTTCTTAAAATTGTAACAGAAAATAAATTGCTGCCTTTTCCAAAATAAAAAAATTTATCATTATCCGATAAATTTATCGTTATATTGCAATGAATATTGTTTGAAAAAGATGCCTCAATGCAAATGTCTCGTTTGCAATAAAATCGGAGAGACGAAAAAAAAACATTATGGTTGCGTTCTCACGGGATTGGGCGATGGAGGGGCCCATTCTATTCTCGATATCTGATATAATATCGAAATATTATATTATATAATTTTCTGTTATCTGGATGTGCTTATGAAGCAGAAAATATATTGTGACTGTTTGTAAATATTACAAATATATAATTATACAAACTTTAAATATTTGCATAATATATTTTGCATTATTATTTTCTTTCCATAATATCTATTTAGCAAACAAGTCATAAATTGTGATTTGTAGAAAATTATACACAAATATTGGTAATATCCTTTATATATATATATATATATATATATATATATATATATATATATATATATTATATATATATAATAAATTTCGTTGGAAAGAAACGCCTAAATGCAAATTTAAATCGGAGAGACGAAAAAATATATATATATGGTTGCGTTCTCACGGGAATGGGCGATGGAGGGGCCCATTCTATCCTCCATACATATATATACTGGGTGTATAAAAAGTACCGGGACGGTGAAATATCTGGAAAACTAAGCATTTTCGAAAAAAATGTTTCAAATAAAAGTTGTACAATTTCAAAAAATCTATTTACTAGATACTATGAGTTTAACCTTGGGTGGCGTCGCCAAGGTCAAGATAAGATCACCTTATATTTTTAAAATGGAAATCCCTTCTTTTTATTGCATATTCTTATAGTTTATCTCGAGAGCTTTTTAAAATACTATAATAAAGTATTTTTCATTAAGTACTTTTTGAGTTATTTTATATCTTAATCTGACATATTTTGATATAAAAAATAAATATATCATAAAATATTTAGTTTTCGATAATCTTACCGTAATACTTTTATGTACAGAATGATGAGACAAATCAATTAGTATAAAAAAAATAATTGTTTTTAAGAAAAAGTATGTAATTATTTACAATGTATTTTTTTAAACAATTATTTGTTTTTTTTACACTAATTGATTTGTCTCATCATTTTGTACATAAAAGTATTACGGTAAGATTATCGAAAACTAAATATTTTACGATATATTTTATTTTTTATATCAAAATATGTCAGATTAAGATATAAATAACTCAAAAAGTACTTAATGAAAAATACTTTATTATAGTGTTTTTGAAAAGCTCTCGAGATAAACTATAAGAATATGCAATAAAAAGAAGGGATTTCCATTTTAAAAATTCAAGTTGACCTTGTCCTGACCTTGGCGACGCCACCCAAGGTCAAACTTATAGTATCTAATAAATAGATCTTTTGAAACCCTACAACTTTTATT